>JAJJWX010000377.1:0-39886 GCA_023529315.1 Papaver bracteatum
TGTGTCTAAGTACGCGGACTGCATCCCTGTGATCTGGAGTCTCGTAAATTCTCTTGGCCCATGACTCCTTGTAGCCAATCAACACTCTTCCACCATCTTCAGGGAGACCATGGGGCAAACCATCCCTGCGAAGAAGTATCACTTTATCTGGATGAGGAATGTGCTTACCTGTCTCCCTTGATGTAACAACTTTATCTTGTTCTTGTTCTTGTTCTAGTTCTAGTTCTTCTTCTTCTTGACCTTCCTCACCAACATCTTCATCATTGTGATCCTCTTGTTCTACGGGCAAAGAGCAAGTCGTGTCAATTCCCCTTTTTCCTTCATGTAAGTTCTTCATGCCACCACCTCGAGGTTTGTGAGTTTTTGAGTTAGAAGGAGTCACTTCCATTGTTCTCCTTTTAAGCTTCTCTTTGAATTATCCCGGATGGGTGCTAAAACAAATGACAAACCTTAATTAGTTTTTCAAATTAAATAAATATAATTCTACCACACAATTTCATAACTCACCTATAACTGGACAAGTTTAGAGGAAGTTATTGGCCATAAACAGTGTCAAGTTTGGCACATACGCTTTTTATTAATATGAGCCGAACAATTTTCCCAACAGTGTTAGCCTTGGTCAGAGAAAGGTTCGGCTCATTCGATATTTATCACAATGAGCCGAACTATGTACCCAAAAGTAAGGGTAATAAAGTTCTACATTGGGTAATTATACAAAAGTATATGTTTCTAACTTATCGGTTCTAGTGATTCGATATTCAAAATATTACAAAAGCTAAACTAACTGTTTCTTCATCTCTGTAAAGAATATAGGTTCTACCGCGACATTTCAAATTTGAACAATACCCCGAAACTAACAAAACCTAGACGAATCATCGATTACATGCATTAAATCAACGAAATACGCAAAAATAAACAATGGGTTTGTGGGAAATACCTTTCTTTGTGCAATTTTAAAGAATCATCCTCTATTTCTCTCTCTTCAACACCAATCGATCTCAGTATCCACTTCATCTCCATCTTTTGAAAACCCTAGATTGAGATGCTACTTTAAGCTAGACCAGGATTTGGCACCGTATTTCTAGGGCATCGCTTAACACGAGGTGCCATGTATGTGTTTAATCGAGAACTTAATCGAAAAAAATTTCAGAAATTTTGGAGAAGAAGAGGGAGAGAGAAGGGTTTTGGGTTTATAAAACTTAAAAAAAAAAAAATTATAAGTAATGGTTTTAGTTTAATGAGTGGGTAATGGTTAAGTAGTGGGTGGTTGGTTAATTAGTGGGATGGGTTAATTAGCCTGGCTTGATTGGGGTATACCAATAAGGCAAAATATGGTGATTTTACTTCAATACCCTTGAACTAATTAACTTAAAATTAAACCCTAAAATTAAAAATTAAAAAACTCTTAATTTTCCCTAATTTCTCTTCTCTAATCTCTCTGCTCTTCCCCTTCATCTTCTTCCATTTCTTACATCAAACAAAAATCTTGAACTTTGATTTTCCAAAAAAATAGTTGACTCTACCGGCGAAAAGAAGTCTATAAATGATGTTTAAACTCAAACTCATCATTGTGTTGTGTGATTTGATTGTTATATTAGGTTAGAAATTGAAAATTATGATTTCTGTGTTTTTGGCCGGCAAGGTCGTAACATGCATATCTTGTCGACTTTTCATAATGTGACCATGGCTGATTGTAAATTTTTTCAACAGCCGGAAGGGTATTTTTTGAATACCTTTCCGGCCAAATACAGCCGGCAGGGTATTTTCCAAATACCTTGACGGCCAATAAACAGCCGGAAGGGTATTTCTAAAATACCTTGCCGGCCAAAAAACAGCCGAAAGGATTTTTTTTTTAAATACTTGCTGGCCAATATTTTTTCAACAAATTTGAGTGAGTATTTTTGAAGACCTTGCGGCTAATAAATTTTTTCTGTCGTCTCTTGTGTGTCAAAAAAAATAAAGTCGGAAAGTTTGGCCGGCATGATCTTCATTCGTCGACCTTGCCGACTTTTCATACTTTCAGAACTGAAAGTGTTGATTTTTGATCTAATTTTGAGTATGATTTCATACAATGACTTTGCAATCCCCTTTTCGAAGTGTTTGGGTTGTGTGCTTTCATTTCCGTTGCAAAAGATTTTCTCAAAACAATTTTTTTTCATAAAAAATCTTCCCAAATAAGTTCAATCAAAAACAAAATTTCAATTCATAAGTTTTAATCCACTCAATTAATCAATCTAAACTCAATTAATTAAGCTAATCAAAAAAATTTAATGTTAATTAAACAAGGGTATATTAGCCATTTAGAAAAATATATTGCTAAGGGGTGGCTTCTTTTACTTCAAAATGACCCTATTTTGTCTTAGGGGTATACCCCAATTAATCTGAGTGTACCTCAATCAAGCCAGGTTATTTAGTGGGATTATTTTAGGATTAGAATTTATTTAAGTGGAAGGGTAGTATTGTAATTTAAACTAGGAAGGGGTATTATAGTAACTTAACAAACTTTAGGACAGCCCTTATAATTTTGTGTTGGGTGCCTTCTAAGGGTGTATGCCCCAAAATTTTCAGGTCTGCCGCAAATTAGGGTTCATTTAGAATGCAGGACAGACCAACCCTTCAAGCTAAATAATATTAAGAATTCTGGGTTTCAAGCCCAGTTGATTGATTTACATATCACTCTCAACCCAAAAAGCATGAGATAAAAAACAAAAATTTAACAGGACATTACAGTGAACTGAAAACTAAGCTTTAAAATGGTATCCAAGTCATTAGAGAAGGTGAACAGAGACTATAAGCTTTACTTATAACACATTCAACACAGTTTAACAAACAACAGATCTTTCTCTACACTTTTTCTTTTCCTTTCTCTCTTCCAGTACACAAAAGCAGGATATGGAATTTTGTTCATCCAGATACGAAAAGTGTACGGATACTAGCAGAAAGAGACAAACCGAAAGCAACACGATGAATGATTCATTAGTTATATGAAGAGACAGGTTTTTACCTGGCTCCTACTTCACAGTAACATGAATGTACAAAGTGGTCTTTCTTGGAAATGTAGGATGAGATGAAATTTGTGGTTGGAGAAGAGGTGTCTCGCTCAGTTGGAACAAGTATTTGGGTTTTTCCTGAAGCAATTCTCTTTCCAGCAACATTTGCATAAAACAAACCAGAGATGGATGGCACAAACACATCACTTTCCGAGCAAATGTGGAAATCAATAGCTTTCTCAAGTTCTAAACTTTCAGAGCTTAGAAACTTTGCTTTCTTTTCTGCAGGAATTATGCTGTCCTGCAAATATACAGAATAAGGAAGGAGAGTTAACCACTTAAATAAGCAATAAAGAGAGGTAATGAACTGCATGACTAAGTGCAAGCTAAGTTTAAGCAATTTCACCGTCCCTTTGCATCAAAGGACTAAAAACAGTTTGTAATTATTCTCACTTTGCATGGAGGCATTACAAACAGTTTGTAAGAACACTCAGTGAGATGCTATAGATAATGTAAGTTGAAGCAAAAGTCACTTACCTTTGTATATGTTCTTGGGAAAATTTCCTTGAGAGCATCCAAACTTTTGTGCCACTTCCTTTGAGTCACGTAAATAGTAGTATCGGTGTTAAAGCCAACATTTCTCAAAAACGAACCTATGTCTTGTGGATAAAAACAACTTTTCTCTCCACTAAGACCTTGACAATTTGTCTTCTCCAAAATTTCCATTCTCAAATCCACGGCGATGAACTGACCATCTGACTTACGACTCAAAGTTCTTAGCTTATCCACCATAGAGTCAACTACGTCACGAACCTCTGGTTGCAATTCTAGACTCCCAAACATGGCCAAGCACGAAACAGAGTCCAATGCATTCTTTTCTTTCTTCTTTTTCATATTTACTGAGGGAAAGTAAGTTGCAAGCCTGATGTTACCCTTTGCTTTAAATAAGGGTTTAATGTTTTCGGCAATGAAGTCTTGAGTAACCATGTTGGGTACCCTGATAACAGCGAACTTTGAAATTTCAGAAGGTTTTTCCTTCACTACTTTTACCACACCGTTCAGGCTTTCAACAAACTTTTCCACATCGTAAATTTCTCCGAAGTCCCTGAAGCGATTGCAATCAAAATTCAAATCATGACAAGAAATAGTAGGGTACAGAATGCAGCCATCTACAATTTTACACTAAGTAAGGCAATTACAATGAACAGGAGTAAAAGAAGCATAATAATTAAGCCAAAATTTACCTTGAATCTCCAATTTTGCTTCCTCTGATATCAGGAAGTACAAGTTTTGCCCCTAGATATCTAGCAATTGCCACGGCATCAGCAATCTAGGAGATGAACCAAAGTTAGACAAGGAAGTCAACATGGCAGAAAATTATCTGGGATACATGAAATGATAATCATTGATCCTCACTCCAGCCAAAGAAACAAACTTAATATCAAGTCAACTTGGACATCTGAAGCAGTAAAGTTAGGTCTATTGACTATTGAGATAGCAGCCTAGTTTAACACCTACAATTATTTCACAGAATAGCTACTCTGTGACCAATTTCTTTTTTTTAATTACAGCCCAAGTTATGCCAATTTGAATAGTAAGATTATTGCATCGGTTTACGAAAAATCAAGTTAAGGTAACACAGTATACCTGTGAGACATGGTATTCAGGACCATTAGTCAACGAGAAAGTGATGAAGCCCTTGGAGTGCTCAACTTTAACCACGACCCCATGAAAGATAATGACAAGGAAACAAAATGAGAAGCACAAGAAACAGTCATGGCATCTTTAGCCAACAAACTTCAGATGAGAAGAACAGAAAACAGTCATGGTGTGTTTAACCATCGATCTTCAGAAGATCATTTTTGAACTTACCTGAGTCTGGCCTGGTCCAGCACTGCTTAAGCTCGTTTCCAGCCTCCTGCCAAGGTCCATTTCTAGAAACACTAACAAGACTTTGCTTTGTAACTTCAACTTTGTCGAATTCAACTGCTTGGAATTCTGTAACTCTCCCCTAATAAAAAATAATGAAACTTAAGAGGGTAAGAACACAAACACAGACTCATTCATTCTCAAGCAGTAGATACCAGTATATATGCAACCAAAACACAACAAGAATTACATCACTTTGAAGTCAAAATACATATGTAAAGTCTTTACGAATTTACAGCAAACAGCTACATATTGAAACAAGGAGATAGCAACTGCTTTGCAGATAAACCAACAGATAGATAGACTCCAGCACCACTGCCGCTGACTATATGGACCAACTTTACTGTGTCAACGTCTAGCACCGATATTGTCCACAAATTAGCCACCTAGATTCAGCCTCGATGTAGGAGGATTTACTACTTAACAGTCCTCGTCGATATGTAAAGACTATTCTTATGCTCTGATCTCCTAATCACAGGCCATACAAGACCCAAAAACTGGAGTAGATGAAGATAAAGATCACAATTCTCGTATTCTCGTATCACCATTAAAATAATCGATTCAAATCCGCGATTTCCAATAATTTAAAACTATAAAACAGCTCCTCAATGATTCAAAATCTCTAGATTCAAGAAGATCTCAACTTCAATTATGCTGTACTTCAACAATAAATCATAATTGAAACAAATCCAACAATCTAGAAACAGATTCGATTGAATTTCTTCTCAAAAATCATCAACAAAAAATCGAAACTTCAATCGAACAACTGGATAGATAAAAGAAAAGAGAATTATACCTGATAAATAATATGATTATCAAAATGATCTCTCTTGACCATATTACCAAGCATTGCAAACATAGTGAAAGTAAGTATACCACCCAAAATCTGTCTCGGATCTATAGCCATTTTCTCTTCTCCTCCTTCTGTTGAAAGAAAGAAGCAAAATCAATCAAGAAAAATTTGTTTTTCAGATCTGCATTCACTGTATACTACTTAAAAACCAAAGAATGCCGACAAAATCTTCTTCACGTTTCTAAAAGAGAAAGAAATCAAAGGATGAATTAAAAGTAGGAAGAGATTTATAGATGTAGACAAATCTAGTAGAAAAATGAATGATGACAGCTAACCTCACCACACCTCACCCGGACTGGAGTATGTATAATCTAGATTTTGATAGAGAAACGAGAGAATAATCCACAAAACCGACACACAATTTCCGGGGACTAAATCCAAGGGTTTTGATAAACAAAAAAGAAATCCGGTGATTCCTACCTACTATATCTCTGGCTGCTGCTCACTAGTCAATAATACTAGTGCTAAAAATTTCAGCGAGCATAGTAGGGAAAGAAAGACAGCACCTAAATAAAGAATTTATTACCCAACCAAATGTTTTTATTCTTTTTTTTTTTTACAGTACATTTCTCCTCCTTGAGTTAAGGCAGTATAATTTCTTTCCATCAAAATAATACAATTAATTAAATTTGTTACTTTATTTTTACGTTAAATGCAAACAAAGCAAAAGCAGATTTTCTTTCTTTTTATATTTTGAATGGCAAGTGGGGAAGAACTTTATTTTCACCCAGTTTTAGTGAGCAATGAGTCTGAAAACATCCGGTCCTATGGGGAAGTTGGATTATTGGTTTTTATGCCTGTTTATAGCAATGGAATAGAGGCAAAAAACCATTTAGACAGTATCAAGAAGTAGGTTTTCGACTTTTTGGAAAATTTCCGGATGATTTCTAAAAGTAAAAACGTAACTTTTTGTAAAATAAAATATTTTTATTTCTAATTTCTGTTTTTAGAAAAACAGGATCATTTCTGTTTCCGATATCCAATCAAGCTACAAATCTTTGAGCTAGCCTAATGGGACTTTAAATAACTGATCCGTACGAATTTTTCAACATTTCATAGCTTAATGTCTTTGGAAGAAGGTATGTGATAATCCCTTGCAGGCAATACTTTTTTAAAACAGTAAAAGAAATGTGATTCGGTATGCTGCAGTCTACAAGGACCAAGATTCGAGTAGGTGAAGTATATAGTGAGGTTACTCAAGCGCCTCACGGATCAAAGTTGGCGATGCACACATGATGGTCTATACCAGACTACACTTGAATAATCCAATCAATGCTGGAGATCAGCAAATAATTAAGACACAATCGGATTAAATCAAATCAAATTAAGTGGGCTGCAAACATCTGGTCTCCTCCTCCCTAGTCTCAAACTTTGTTCATGTGAAAATAAAGTAATCTATTTAAGTTGTTGTTTAATACTACAAATTTCCCGTGGGATCCGGATATTCGACTACGATTGACTGAATGAGACTTGTGAACCAACTGTTAATACCGCAGCGGTTATAGTGTACGTATGCATACGGTAAAAAACTAGATTTTTTTACCGACTTGAGGACGCTGTGAACCTGTTTTCTTTTCGATTGCAATCATGGTCGAACATGACAAAATATTTTCCCCAAGAAGATCATGAAAAGTTAGCACTTGGATTTGGACTGTTGAGTTAAAGCTCAGTGCTTTCTCAGGTTTAACTTATAGCCGGAACAACTAAATCCCTATAGTTGTGGACCAGTTTCTGACCTCACAATTCAACAGGTCAGCTAAAAGTATCGTAAAATTGTGTTGTCTTATTGCACCGACACAATTTAATGGTTCTGGACCTTCTGGTTATGGTACAGAAATAGATAAATAAAACCGGTTTTGGTACCCACTTTAAAACTAACATCCGCTATTGTGCTCGAACGTTTTTATCGGTCCAATACTGAATCCTATTTTTGGGTCTGAAAACGGATGGGTTTTTGGGACTAAATGGGGTCATGAAATAACAACTCATAAGACCCCTTATCCATTATTTTTTGTAATGTTTAATCTATAATTAATTTGATTAAGCTAACTAATCAGTCTTAGTGAATCGATTAGACTAATTTAAATATTAATTTTTTGCAAATCAAAACTTGGTTTTTTTGAGTTTTGAAGAAGGAAAAATGGTGATTTTGGCGAATTTTTTTTTGAATTTTTTTGAACAAAAATGATGAAACCCTTCATCACAAAATTCAAGATAACCTTATAATCAAGTGCTAGACGTGCACCTCCCCACGCCTAGCACTTGCTACTGCTGATTTGAAGATCTGAGACACCACCCTTGCATCAACCCCAGGAGCCAAATGGCTATCAGCAGGCACCTCATGAGGATATGTAATCTCCCTGATTCCTGCTTGAGCCATCACAGCCACATCTGCAGCCATTTGCCGAAGAGCAGGAGAAATCATGAACAAATTTGGGAAAAGAATGCTATCTGCAGCCGGTGGAGTCAAATCATTTTTGTGAATCTGAGCCTTAGCATCGTCAGGAACAGGAGTAGAGAAAAACCCTTGCTTTTTCCCTCCACACACAACTCTTCATCTTCCACCAGCACAACCCCTTCTTTCACAACATATCGACCACGTTTGGGATGAAGTGCAAACAAAACCCACCCATCATCTACACCCATCAATTCACCATTCTCGATCCTTCCCCTGGTGCAGCCTTGATGTTGAATGCCAACTTGGGCATGTGCATGCACACCTTCAGAACTACTCTAAAAAATTATCAAACAAGAACACCAACATTAATCAATCAAATCTTATTTCTTGGATGCATCAAGCTTTCTACACTAGTCAAAGTCAAACATATTTGGAAAATTGAGGAAATCACCTGAGAAAGGGGATCCATTACTCGAGGTTTCTTTGCTTCCCTCTAATCATCAATTTGATTCTTCTGATAATTTTTCATGGCTTGAAGATTCAAGGAAAATTACTCTATATCTCTGTGGTTGCTAAGCAGAATATTGTAGTCTCGACTGAATATTTTCTGGGAGAAGTGCAAGCGAAACTGAATGTTCTTTCTAATAATTTGGTTTTAACTAAGGAGGGAAGAGTAACTGTTTCACAATCGCAACCGATGATATTCCAAGTTGGCACTCATATCGCTTCGCCTAGAGATTGGACATGCACGCCTAAGGGCATAATTAACTGAGGAGGGAAGAGTAACAAAACTCCCTATATTGGCCTAGCGCAAGCAAGAACCTCTCATTGGTGCATGGGAATCGGCAATTCACACTTGGCAATCTTGATCCAATATTTCAAGTGAATCGGATTCGGAGCAACTCTTCATGGACCGTTTACAAGAACCCAGACCCAAGTAATAATCATTCAGCCTTGAAATTGGTCACTTGGAATATTCTCAAACCCAGTCAGAAGCAAACTGAATCATCTTCTGAATGGATCGTTCTATACTGGTGGCCACCATATGTTTTTACTATTGGCAGACACCAAATCAGCACCAGCAACAAGAAGCATACTGAGCCACCATATATTTTTACTATAGGCAGACACCAAATCAGCACCAGCAACAAGAAGCATTCTGAGCCAACAACCAAAGTAAACCATGCTAAACTTTTTTCAAACTTTACTAATCTGGTCTGGTCGATTAAGTCTCTTTTGCTCGAGATAGATAGGCCAAGAGGTGGGGAAGCCACTTACATTCCACGACAGGCTAGAGTCTACCGTTGGTTGTAAGTACAAACCCAGTTTCAAAACTAAATCCCAACCCGTGACTTACTATCAAATATTTGTTAGATACATCACTATCAATATCAATGAAGGAAAGACTCCCAACAACTACAGGTATCAATGGAAATAACAAGGTAAAAATCTCAAGGCTTTAAATATCAATTCTTTTTATTTTGAGTGCAGGTACTTGAGTCAGATCCCATTAGTCATACACTGCAAAAAAAGCCCTCAACATACTAAGCACAAGGAGAAGTCATTATCTTCATACCAACATACTCCAAATCTGCATTGGAATGGCTTGAAATCTACTCTCTCTCATGAGTCTTTTAAGAATCTTATTCAAATTAAAGCCTGCAAAGTCTCTCCACAGCACCCCTACTGGTCTGATATCACAATTATTGATATTAGTCATATCACTGGCTGGTTGACCCTTCTACACTGCTTTACCATCTCTTCTACCATGGCTTCATCCTCTAAATTATCCAACCCAACCATTGAAAACCTTGTTGCCCAAATGAACAAATCTCTCAATATGCCTGAAGCTGATCTCTACCCAAAGGTTTTCCCCAACCCTGAAAACATCAGAACCAAGCACCCTTTAGATTGGAAATGGTGTGTTTTATTCGAAAACTTTGCAACAACAGTTGTTTTGAAACATCTAGAGTAAGCACCTTTATCAACAACAACTGGGAATTTTGTGGCAGAGTTGAGTTGGAAATATGGAATAGAAGAAGGAAATTTTTCATCCTCAGGCTCACCCATGAGGATGATTACTCTACACTTAGAAATGGAGGAACTAGAGGAGTCTTTGATAAACTCATGGTGCTTGTTGGCATCCCCATGAGAGGTCCAGACTTAATTCATGAAGAAAATTTCACAAAAGTGATGATCTGGTTACTCATCAAAAGAATCCCAACTCAAATCATACCTGATATCAGAAATATTCTTCAGCTTGTGGGTGTATACCAGAAGGAAAAGAAACCTTATGGAAGAGATAGATTTGAAAAAAACCTTGAGGTACTACTCACCATTGATGTCACCAAACCTCTAAAGTTTGGAATTGAATCTTATGAAACACCAACCATCTCTCATTGGCTTGAATTTGCTTATGCTCTTAAAGTTATCCAATTATGCAAAGTTTGTAGAACTTTAGACCACCTATCTCCACCATGTCCCATAACACCCACATCTTCAAAATCACACTATTCAAACTACACAAGATTACCAATACCTCAACCATCACCACCACCCCAAACTGATTATCAAAAAACTGTTCAAGAAGGAAGAAATGTTATTCACAGAGGGTACACTGATGCTGATGATGCCCAAGCCTTTGAAATCAAAATGAGAAATGCTAAACAGAAAGAGCTAGAAAAGATAATTGAAAATATTTCTCCCTCCTCATCCAAACACCTCACCTTTGGAGCATCCACTAGAGCTGATCCCAACTCTCTTCATCCTGATATCATTGCTAGCCAAATCAGAAACAAAAGGATTGACCTTTCAAAGAAAATCCTAAACAATTACAAGCATCTTCAATCAAAAATTAAGATAAAGGACGCAGCTAGAACCAAATCACCAGACACATTTATTACCAATACCAACCAAAAAGGTGATACTGATGGTCTCTTCCCATCGATTCCCCCCCAAAACCTTCCTACCCTTTCTCAAATCAAAGAAAGAATGGATGCTGAAACTGCTCAATTCAATAAGAAAGCATGGAAAGCTAGAAAGAAAATTCATACATTTGCTGAAGACCCCTTACCTAGTGATTCTCATAACATCAAAACTTCTGATAAGAGAAAACAACCTAATTGTGATGTCACTCCTATGGAAACCAATGAAGCTGATAACAACAAAAGACTCATGGAATTATCTGAAAACTATACTGAACCATTAGACTCAAGCAATCCCTATATGACTAATGGTGAATCTGACTCATCAACACCAGATACTGAGGTACACTACTACAACTCTCTCTTTTATCTCTGTGTTAAATGTATGCATCACTTCCATACCTACTATTGTTGTTACTCCATAATTTACTTTGATCCCATAACTAGGAGACCAACATCCAAATATCCTCATGTATCTTATTTCTGACAATTCTTTATCACCATTGCTTGGAATTGTCAAGGGCTAGGACAAAGACATACCATGAAATACCTCACTGACATGTTAAACAAATTCAATCCTGACATTTGGTTCATCTCTGAAACTAAGCAGAAACATGGAAAACTCTTAAATTCCATGAAACAGCTTAACATTCAGAACTTTTGGCATGTCAATCCTGGAGGGGCTAGTGGTACTGCTGGTGGTTTAGTTTTGATATGGAAAAACAACTTTGATGTTTCCATCCTGGAATCTTCAATTAACCACATCAATGCCACAATCCAGCCTACTAGTGGCCCCTATTGGCTATTTACTGGTTACTATGGCAATCCGAACAATACCCTTTGTAAACTCAACTCTTGGAAAGTCTTGGAAAACACTGCTTCAGAACACTCTATTCCATGGTTGGTTATTGAAGATCTCAATATCATTTTGCATGATAATGAAAAGTACAGTACCCAACTATTGGACAGTGTGGAAGCAAATATTTTTATCAACAAGATTGTTGATTTGGATCTCATTGATTTGGGTAGCACTGATTGTCCCTTCACCTGGTCTAACAAAAGAAGTGGTCTTGCTCTCACTGAACAAAGGTTGGATAGAGGTCTAGATACTGAATTATGTCTTACAATCTATCCAAATACTACTGTCACTAATCTTTTATCCATTGGTTCTGATCATCATCCCATCCTCCTCAACACAAATGCCCATTAGAAAACTGGAAAAATCCCTTTCAAACTCTTTGGTCCATGGTTGGATCACAAGGATTGTAAGGACATTATTCTTGAATGTTGGCAAAGGAACTTGTCAGGTTCTAGTGCTTATCTAATAGCCATAAAATTCAAGGATATCAAACTAAAGCTCAAAACTTGGAACAAAGAGGTGTATGGAAACATAAAGACAAACATTGAGGAAAGCAACCATCATCTCAACTGGCTACAAGGAAACTACTTCAAGCAAGACAGGAGCACAACAATAAAAACTGCAATGCAAGTTCTAAAAGATTGGCAAGGCATTGAAGAGAAATTTTGGAAAACCAAAAGCATAGACCAATTCATCAAATTGGGAGACAAGAAAACCAGTTACTTCCAGAGATCTACCAAAAGCAGAATAAGAAGGAACAAGATTGATGAAGTCAAAGATATTGAAGGGAAATGGATTGAAGACTACCAAGAAATAAAACAGTGCTTCATCAACCACTTCTCTAAAATGGCTACTATTGAATCCCCCAAGATGAATCCTGAAATCATCAACCTCATCCCCACAACCATAACTGAAGCTGACAACAACATGCTCAACCGATCCCGGAAGATCATGAGGTAAAGGCCATTCTATTTAGTATGGCAAAAGATAAAGCTCCATGCCCTGATGGCTTCCTTCCAAACTTCTTCCAAGCCAACTGGGATATTGTTGGAGAATATTTGATTAAAATTGTCAAACACTTTTTCAAGTCTGGACACCTGCTAAAAGAAATGAACTCAACATTCATAACCTTGATACCCAAAACTGGCAATCCTTCAAACCCAAGCCATTTCAGACCCATCATCCTGTGCAACACAACATATAAAATCATATTTAAGCTCCTAGCTCAGAGAATGAAACCATACCTAAATAAAATCATATCCCCCTACCAATCTGCTTTTATCCCTGGAAGAAAAATAGCTGATGATATAGCTATTGCTCATGAAATCATACACTACATGAGAAACAGAAGAGGTCTCAGAGGTAACAAAGGTAGTATGGGAATCAAGATAGACATGGCCAAGGCTTTTGATAGAGTGGATTGGACTTTTCTTCAGAATATTATGGCAAAAATTGGTTTCAACTCTGATTGGTGTAATAAAATCATGCAATGCATAACTACCACTTCTTCTGTTGTACTAATCAATAGCTCCCCTGATATTTTCTTCAATTCCTTTAGAGGTCTTAGACAGGGGGAATCCTTATCTCTTTCCGTTATGTATGGAAGCCTTGTCCAGGACTCTATCCCATGCTGAGGACTTGGACATTATCTCAGGCTCCAAAATCTGCAAGAATGCTCCTTCAATAACACATCTCCTCTTTGCTGATGATTGCATGGTTTTCTGCAAAGCCAATACTACTGAAGCTAAGAACCTAAAGGACATTCTAAATATATTTGGAGCTACTTCTGGCCAACTCATCAACTTCAGCAAATCTGGTTTTTTTTCCAGCAAAGACACTGATCCAACCATCATTCCTACCATCTGCAAGCTCTTAGAAGTTCAAGCTCTGCCTGAGAATGACAAATATCTTGGCTCACCTTTGTTTACCCACAGAAGCAAAATACAATGTTTCAGACCAGGAGTGGACAAGATGAAGATAAAATTGTCCAGCTGGAAAAACTCCCCATTAAATCCATCTAGAAGAGAAGTTATAATCAAATCTGTCACATCTACATCCAGTATTTATCAAATGAATTGCTTCTGAATACCTAAGCAAACCTGTCAAGACATGAACAAGTTACAAAGAGATTTCTTCTAGGGAAAAAATCTGGAGAATCCAACTGGATTCTACCCAAAAGCTTGGATATCCTTATGCAAGCCAAAAGACCTGGGTGGGTTAGGTTTCATGAATATGGAATTATTCAATAGTGCCATGATAACAAAGATAGGCTAGAGACTGGAACAAGACAAGGACTCTCTCTGGTACCAGTTGATGGATGCCAGATACCTACTGGGGAGAAATGTTCTAAACATGAGCACAAATGCTAAAGATGGAGATTCCTGGGTATGGAAAGAAGTTTTAGAAGGTATTCAAAACATCCAAAAGCATTATGGTTGGATAATAGGTAATGGTAACAAAATCAACATCTGGGAAGACATATGGATACCCAAGATTACTGAAAAGCTCACCAAGCCAACCAACTGCCCAAATGATATTCAGATGGTGGCTCAACTAATGACATATCAGAAGGAGTGAAACATACAACTCATCCAACAACTGTTTAATCCTGACATTGCTCAAACTATTACTTCCTTAACCATCTACCCCAGGGAAGAAGACAACATTCATTGGAACATTAACAACACTGGAAAATTCTCAGTCAAGGATCTTTACACAACTAAAATTGAGGATCTATACAAAATGATCAAGCCACAAGAGATTGGGGTGCCATTTGGAAGATGGAAGTAGCTCCAGTAATCAAGATTTTTCTCTGGAAATGTGCCCATGAAATTCTCCCAACCAATGCTAAAACTGCAAGTATTCTCCACTACATTTATCCCATATGCAAAATCTACAACTCTGGGGAGGAAACAATGACTCATATGTTTCTCAATTTCCCTGCTGCAACTGATATCTAGCAGCAAATGCTAGGGGTAAATCATGGTCTCTTTGATCATCAAACCTCTTTCATAGGATGATGGTTCAATGAGTGGTTCCAAAATGATAGCAATACTGATAACACCTCCATCTATGCTACCACTTGATGGTATATCTGGAAAGCTAGATGTGATCTAGTTTTCCAGAACATTGTTCCTAATGCTAAGGCTACTACGCTCAGCATTCAACACCATCTCTGTGATTACAACAGAGTTCAAAATCTGCCGCACCATGCTCTGAACTCTCAGGATCAATTAAATGATACTGAGTACCAGATACCATCTGCAGGAGTTAATGTTGGGGTCCAACAACACCAGCAGAACTATGGTTTTGTAATCAAAATCTGTATTATAAAGGACCCCAACATTTCCCAATGTTATTCTGCTCTAACTATCACTGATTTTGCAGGAAACTTGGTTGATAGAAGAGGACACTCAGCTCAAAGAGGACCAAAAAGAGCCACAGGAGGAGCAAAACTAGCTTTTGAATGGGCATAGGAAAAGTAGCACACAAACATTGTCATACAAGCTGAAACTACTAATATTCTAGAGCATTTCAACAAACTCTATCTCCAAGCAATCAAAGGGAGATTCAACAGGAATTACCACAGGGAGAAACAAATCTTGAATGAATAAAATACCATCCACATCAAGCCTGTAACTTTTGTTTTAATAGGTCTTAAGATTTTAGAAAGAACTCAAAACATTCAAGCCTTAAACTTGGCTATTAATTGTAAGAACTTGAGCAGCGGGTCTGAGGTTTGTCTAAACCAAGACACCACTATCATTTCTATCAATACCATCCCTTAGGCCTTGCCTAAGTTTTCTTTAAAAAAAAAATCCGTAAAAAACCTGAAAATCTGAATAATATGCTATTACGGCCGAGAAATTGTGTCGAACCAGCCGTAATGAAGCAATTACGGTTAGGATATGATGCATTCCCAGTCGTAAACATTGATAATGGATGGGAAGTTAATAACTTCTAGCCCTTATTCAACGAAAATCTCCTGAGTCTGTTTTACAGCTGGGAATTCGTAATTTCCCATCCGTAAATTAATATGTAGGCTGAGAAATTTTGATTTTCCACATGAATACATACTACAACTGAAGATTAGTAATACTTTCATTAATTAGACCAAAATAAAACCCATTACATACTTAATAGATCCCCGTTACAAAGTTGTTTTTAATAACATCTCTTTCGATGTAAAAATAAGTCTTTGATGATGGCGAATTGAGCTTCCAAGTTGAAATCATAACATTTCCATTTTCTCCATTCCTTCTTAGCTTGAGCCGCGACCTCTCTATCAGTCTCATCTCTAAGTCGAAGTTGGTTGCACATACAACGTAAATCCATATATTCTTCCACATTTTTGCGTATGTCTGGAAATCGAAGATACAATTCAACCCCATCGCGGCTGTTAGTGTTACCTGTTTCACTACAAAAATTCTCAAAAATATTACTCCAATACGATTTACTGGCTAAACCACCTTGCTTCCGTTCTTCTCCCTTCTTTGGATAGCATAGTAAAAAAAATTTGCAAAGAGATAAGTCTTCTTCCAAAGTAAAGTTGGGTTTATCCTTTGAGTACATTGCATTGAGTTTGTAGGAGTTTTGGTGAAAATTATTGATGAAGGTGTGATTTTGTTTTGGAATGGGTGGCTATAGGGAGGTGGAGTTATTTCAATTTTAAATAAGTGGTTGAACATCTAAAACCTTCTATAGATCAGTCTTCAAACAAATCTATTTTTCAAAATTCAAAAAACTAGCCGATATGATGTGGTATTCATAATTATAGGTATTTACGGCTTGGAAATAGCAGGGGAGACCCAACTGTTATTCTGTATAAACTTGTTGGATTTGTGGTGTGTCAGATTTATGGCTAGGTAGTTCAAGCCGTAAATAATATTTGTTATTTTTTGTCAGAATTACGGCCTAGATATATAGGAATTTCCAAGACGTAATCTCGTTACGTCTGGGCGTCCCAACCGCAAAAAAAATACACGGTTCGGAAATGTAGACGTAACCAAGGTTCAGTTAAATTTTGAGTCTCCAGTAAAATATACATCCAGGTATTTCCTGACCGTAATAGAGTTACGGTTAAGTTTTTGAACCGTTTTTCTATAACGGCCGGGACTTTCCAACCGCAATCCTATGCAAGTATATTTGACAAGGATAATATGCACTTTCGGCTAGGTTATGTGAAGGATCGACCTAGCTGAAAGTGCACCAAAAATTAGTGAATCTTGATTGTTTCCTCAGTTTTCTTAGATTAGACAATTGGAAAGACTAACATTCATTAATAAATGCAAAGTTTTAAAAATTCATCCATCCAAATCCATAACCAAACAACAAAAAAGTAAATAGACAAAGTCTTAGATGATAAAAGATCCATGAAGTAATATAATAAAGAGTAAATAGTCATTCACTTTCAATTGATCCCTCATCCGGCGTGGTTTGCAAAAGCTCATCCAAATCGTCCCTTGCATGAGGTTCCACAACTTTTTCTATAACTCTAGATTTTTTACCTCGACCGCTGCCACCTTGAATTGGAGCCTTTTTACCTCCACCATGTCCACCTCGAGCACTTGTTCCAGCATGGCTAACTTTTGCACTTGTTCCAGTACCTCGACCTTTTTCACCTCGACCACCTCGAGCAGTTGTTCCACTTTTTGCACCTCGACCACCTCGGACACTTGTTCCACCTTTTTCACCTCTACCACCTCGTCCAGATTTTCCTTGCTTAGATTGAACTTGGTCACGATGGGGAGTTTCCGAGTCGTCGCTAGAAGAAGGGGACCTAGCCATTTTAGTTCTCCTTGGTCGTTCCGCTTTCTCAGGATATAAACCTCCTTTCTCATGGATAATTATGCCTCTAACTCGATTCCGCATTAATCTTAGTTCAGTTATCGTTAACCCCTCACCCAAATTAATCATACAGGTGATGTCATTTGCCACCCAATTAACTCGTTCGACCTATTGTTTTCATATCAAACACGCATACTCCCATTATTCATAGATAATTAAAAAAAAAACATCATATACAAACATAATTAGTAGTATACGTACCACCATCTTCTCCCAATCATGTTCTTCATTCATTGATGTCTTTGAACTCTCTTTCTCTGCATTCTTGAAATGTCTATGCTCCTCTAGATCCAAATTTTCCGCATAAGGATGATCCCACTATCAATACTATTCCATGTGATTCGCATCCGCTTGGGAAGTCCCATGAGAAGCTTCATGGAGTCATCTACTCATTTGGTTTACTTCTTGGGAACGAGCATTCCAATGGTCGATCGCCGGTGCATTTTCATAGTTCAATTTCACCTGTTTATCCTTAATTAGGAGGTGGCTACTGTAAGGACCCTCAAGCTTGTCAACGCTATTAAACCGGTCAAGATTCGATCTAGAGATAATAAGAGCTGAATTAGTTGTTAATGACTCGATTAGTTAATATAGATTTTAATTAATAGAAATTAATCTAATAATGTTTTAGGTACGAAACTAGTATCATTGAATAGGTATTGAAAAGTTACGTGGAATGGGTTACTCGAACGTGTCATTTGGTTACCAGACGAAGATAAGATCATTGGATTAGTAAGAAGGGTAAAATCGTCATTTCTCACATAAACGGTTTTACTGCAACACAAACACGTTTCAGATGCCGTTTTCTAAGCAAGTGTTGTCCTATTAATATTTTCTTGGTACTATCTAGTTCCAGATCGAAGGCAAGGCTATTTCTCTTATTCAGTTTCTCTTTCTTCTTCTTATTTTTCTTCTCTGCTCCCTGTTCTTCCTGCGAGAGATTTCAGAGTCGAGAGTGGGTTTTGAGTGAAAGTAACTCGGTGATTGAGTTGTTTAGATGATGGAGGAGTCAAAGTTGTTGTTGTTGAAGAATAAAAGATGAATCATAGAATCAAGTTAAGGTTTCTCATAGAATCGAATTAAAGTTCGAATTGATGACTATAAGAAGATTTAAAGATTGGGTTTAGCTGATTGAAGAAAGGGTTGTAGTTAATTGGAAGTTATGGAGTTGTTCATGAAGAATTGAATATTTAGGGTTTCTGGAGAGGATTAAATTTGTGAGAATTTGATGATGAAATTGAGCAGTAGATGACGGGTTTTCATTGTTGTTGGCAAAGAAGAGAAAATATAGTTCAATCATCTAACCGTAGTGATGAATTAAGTCTCAGTGAATTAGGGTTTATAAGAAGAATTCATAGATTATCTAGAAGATGAAATTGATGTTTTGGGGTGTTGATATGAGAATCTAGAGTTGTGTTTTGAACTCGAATTTGATATAGAGGATTCAAAATTTGTTGTACGGTTTCTCTGAGTCCAAGTTGGTGTTGGAGATTGAGGAGTTGTTGTTAGTGTGGGGATGAGTTGATAAATAGAGTCAGGTGAAGGAGAACTTGAATTCAATTGCCTGGGTGTTGCTGAATTGAGGTAAGTATCCTTATCAGTAAGATTGGATCAAGTTCATTATAGAGTTTATGAATTTCTTTAATGAATTATGAGTTATGAGATGTTGATGAAGGTGTAATGAAATTGAGATTGAGATAACTATAGAATAGAACTGATGGATATAATGTTGATGTTGCAGGTAATTGTGGTTAATGCTTGAGATAGCAACACATGCGAGTTTGACCGAGCAGTGCTCTAACAATCTCCCCCATTGTCAATTTTAGTGGCAAAACTATTAATACACATGGAATACAAAAATTATATAAATAAACTTTGTAGCTCCTATTCCACATGCCTAATCTTCAACAATACTCGAAATCTTCGTCACTTCCAAGTAGTCCAATGATCCCAAAGGTTGTAAGTTTAGCATCATCGTTGTTGAAAATCCGTAGTTATAACAATGAGAAAAGCATTGGTTCTCAATCATTGTTATACAGTGTCATAGTATTATTACACAACATCAAAGTCCAATTGCATCACAACTTCAACAACAATACTATGGTGATACTTCACTCCCCCTTAGTCAATACTCCATCTCACATGGAAACCACCCCCCTTACATAATGATCCGAAAACCATATGTATTTGTAGTGTGAACTACAATTAATTCTCCCCCTTTTTGTCAATAAAATTGGCAAAGGTACAAGAACGGGATCCTAATAAAATTTTTGTAAGAGACGTTTCATGACCAAAGGTAAATGTTCTATCATCTTGTTTAGATGCAATCATAAATCCGAGGCTAAATGCATTCATCAAGGAGTTTATAAAGATACAAGATAACCCCTAAAAATTCCACAGCCGCACTCCCCACAAAGATTTGGATATTAAACGCAAGTTCAAAAGAACTCTCCCCCATAAGATGTCATTCCCTAAGGAACAACAAGAACGACCTTAATTTCAAAAGAAAAGAAGGATTTCTTTAGACTCAACAAATTGCATACAAGTATGAATTTGTAATCCAAAATATTCAATCATATTAACCAAAGCGAACCAAGATTAATTTGACTAAATATGCTCAACACAAGTAAACTTATGGAGACTTAATTCATCGATTAGATTATTCACAAGAGAACCCATAAATATTCTAACCGGATTACACAATTAAACTAATCACAAAGTGATCAATTCAATTGTCCACACTAGACATGAGAAAAATCTATGGAGTGCTAACTAAATAATCACTCAAGATGATTGATTTAGTTCATTTAGGCTCAACATAAGAGATTATGGAACCCCGACTAAGATTATCATAGAAAATGACAACCTTAACCGTACATGTACTCAACATGAGAGAACTCATGGAATACAAACTAAATAACCACACAAGTTGATTAAATTAGTTCTTAATGCTCAATATTTTGCATCTTTATGGAACAACCAACCATGCCAATAAGAAATCGACTTAGTCGTATCATGCTCAACATAAGATACTAGATGGAACCTTCACGTTAATACATAATAATATGGACCAATTAATCTCTATACCGTGGATCACAAAACAAGGACCTATTCTATTTTTCCATCACAAAGTGACACAATAAACTTTATCCTTGAATCACAAAAGATTTTAACCTATCTTACATCAATAATTGACAATATAGGCTTAACTTTTGTGTTTTGCCAAAAGTCCATTCATTCCTTTATCAATATTTGCATACCAATATGTGAACGACTTTACTTTTGATAAAATATGGGATAATCAAGTTCACGTACGTAAACATACAAATCCCATCAAAATATTGCAATATCAAAAGGATTAATACTGCAACCATCATCTTCCAAACCAGTTTAAAATTAAAACCAATAAATCTAAAAACAAGAAGATGAAATCATTGGATATATCTATGTGTAGTCACAATCATTGCTATTCCAAAATACTAGTTATTCTTCTAAATAAAACACAAAACATAGAAGATTTACTAGATATGCTGAACTTGATTTGCAACTAAAGATTGAACAACAGTATGTTCATCAGATGCTTTCTTCAGTTCATCCTTTAAAAACTCAAGATTTCTTGTTACTATTCCGAGTTGTTCACGAACGACTTCAAAATCACGAAGAAGATTTCCTACCAACTGTGAAGACATCTGAACCGGTAGGTTGTTTTCATGATCAATAGCCTGATGACGAATTATGAAAACAGGGTCTTCATGAAACTCAATAGCCTTCTCTCCCATAATCAATTCTTTGTTGCTTCTCTCCATTGTTCCAAGACTCCAGAAGAATCTTTTTATCCTTATGAAATAAAATTTCAAATAATGACATATATATATATATAAGTGGGTTCATATATAAAACCCTAGGCGCAAGGATGTCCGTGCGGTTATTGTGAACGTGCACAAGTGGTCATAGATGACCAACACATGGGGGACCAAGCTAGAAGAGGAGGAAGAGTTCAACAAGGATTTTTCACTCAAAAAAAATAATCCTAAAAAACTCAAAATCAAATTTGAAACACATACACCTTTGACAGTTTTCTCAAGACACTTTCTTGAGAACATAGAGCATCCTTATTATTCTGAAGAAGAATGCTACATAAAGTAGTCATGGTGTGTTAGGATGAGCATTTTGCTTATCATTGCTGAATTCTTCTTCTTCTCCTTTACAAGAATGTAGACACAAATCACTCAACAATAGTGAAGAAATTTTACTAGGAGGGGAACTAGGAGTACCCGAGTTAGCTGCTTTCCAAGTTTTGGAGATGCCCCGTTTGAGTCTGTTTATGCTTGTCTTAAATTCTGAGACTCGATTTTTTATGTGAAGAAAATCCGGGACAGAATTCTTGGATTCATAGTCTTCCATGGAACTTGAATTCTTTTTCTTTCTCCTGTGCCATTTTGTCTTTTCAGGGTTATTTGTTACCCATTTGTTGTTCTTCCTTCTACCTTGATTCTTATTTTGTATTCCAAAGTCATGAATACGAGACGACTTGTCAATGTACTTTTCTTGATTGTTGAATATGCATTTTACTCCAACAATATGAGAAACATGTTTAATCATTTCCTTAGACACCCATATAAGAACGTCGTGAAGTTTTTATTTCTTAACCGAAAATGAGATTTTCGCTCAGGATGTCCTTTATTTCCGCAGTAATAGTAGTTGAAGGAATTATTCTTAAATGTTCTCTTGTGAGTAATTTTGGGAGACGTCCCTTCCTTAGGCACATTCCAGGCTGCAAACGTTTTCTCACATGAAGAACTATCAACTGCTTTGACGAAATTGATCTTACTAGTTTTTGGAGCGTCTATTCCTTTATAGCCCAGACCACGTGTATCACGATGTTCTTTACATGCTCTAATCATAGAAGTCAATTTCGTTGAGCTAGTATTGAATCTTCTTAGACTCTCTTCGAGTGATCTTACCTTATCAAGAGCAGCTGCAAGATCAGTCTCCAATGACTTTTCTTTAGTAAGAAATCTGAGTTCTTTGTCATTAAAACATTTCTGTTGAGAGTCATATCTTGCTTCAGTATCTGCAAGTCTTTCTTTCAACACATAGAGATTTCAGAGAAGATTGTCACATTCATATTTTTGTGTACATATATCTTCTTCACGATATTTAATGATAGATTTTAGGAGATTATAGCCACAATCATATCCTTTAAAGAGTTTTCTCAATTTTCTGTTTTCTTGACAAAGAGGAGCCATGTACTTACTCAGGAAAGTTGTTGACCTTTTTTCTTTCAATGCATGATCAAACAACTTGATATATTGAGAGACTTCCTCATCAATACTCGGTCCTTCTTCTGAATCACTATCATCTGAAAGGTTATCCAATTTCTCATCAAGAGATTTTTCCTAATCAAATGCAGATTCATCCAAGGGATGAATGATAGAGTTTTTCTCAGAAGTTTGAAGATATTGAGCCTTACCTGAGTGGATTTGAACTGGTGTTGCGTTATTAGAGATACTACTCTTGTCCATAGAGTCAAATCGCTTACAAACACAGACTTATGAGGTCTTGAACGTGTTTTCCTGCTCTGATACCAATTGAAAATGCGGGGGGTCTAACAACCTCACCAAATATTTCGATTAGCAATTTGTATGGACAACTCCGAGTTATTTTCTAGAGAATCAACAAGACTCAATCAATAGAAAATATTCAAGGAGTTATTATCTCAATCTGTCGATTTGATTTACTCAAGCAATTATGATTCGCAAGCCTAATCAAAGAGAGATAACTTGGATGGTACCAAAGACCAATATCCAAGTGCCAATCGATTTAAATCAATAACCAATAAGGTCGGATATTCTAATCGATTGAACAACGCACAACCTATATTATTTCAATTATATAACAAAATATAATGCGGAATAGAAATAACACAGACACCAGAATTTTGTTAACGAGGAATCCGCAAATGCAGAAAAACCCCGGGACCTAGTCCAGATTGAACATACACTGTATTAAGCCGCTATAGACACTATCCTACTCCAAATTAACTTCGATATAGACTGTAGTTGAACACCAAACAATCTCACACTGATCCAAGGTACAGTTATGCTCCTACGCCTCTGATCCCAGCAGGATACTGCGCACTTGATTCCCTTAGCTGATCTCACCCACAACCAAGAGTTGCTACGACCCAAAGTCTAAGACTTTATCAAACAAATCTGTCTCACACATAAAAATCTACAGGTAATAGATAAATTCGTCTCCCACGAATAAACCTACAAGTTTTGTTCCGTATTTTGATAAATCAAGGTAAACAGGAACCAATCGATAAAATCAGACATATATTCCCGAAGAACAGCTCAGTTTCATCAATCACCTCATAATAAAATTAATCGACGCAGCGAAGAATATTATTGAGGAATCACAAACAATGTGACGAAGATGTTTGTGACTACTTTTATCTTGCCTATCGGAGATAGAAATCTCAAGCCAATTATTACAATTGTACTCGTATGATAGAAACAGCAAGATCAGATCACACAACTACAAGAAAAGTAGTATCAGTCTGGCTTCACAATCCCAATGAAGTCTTTAAGTCGTTAACCCGGTTTTAGAAGAAGAAACCCAAAGGTTAAAGGAGAATCGACTCTAGCTTTAGAAAACTAGTATCACACAGAATGTGTGGGTATTAGGTTTCCCAGTTGCTAGAGTTCTCCATTATATAGTCTTTCAAATCAGGGTTTGCAATCAATATTAGCTTAGTAACAAAGCATTCAGTATTCACCGTTAGATGAAAACCTGATCAGATATAAGCTAATATCTCTCAACCATTAGATCGAAAACTTAGCTTGCCATATACACATATACTTGACGTTTTGAGTTCGTGTAACCGTACCCAAACGTGTAAAATGGTTGGTTCAATATTAGTCAACCAAATGGTTAGCCAAATGATAACTTTCATATCAACCATATTCTTCTTCACCATAACTAGTCCAAATGACTCAAATGAACTAGTTAGAGAGTTGTTCAATTGCTATGAGATCTCAAGTACTACAAGAGACACAATTGAATCAAAAACGATGTGATTCACTTGAATCATTTCATGAACTATAAAGCCACGGTTTGCAAAAGCATTCCTTAGTAATTTAAGATAAGTTCACGAACACCATTTTCAGACATAGCCTCTTGAGTTCGCGGACTCAAGCTAACTAGTTAAAGTTAATAAACTCCAGCAGAAATTCTCGGGATGAGAACTTCCGTCAGTTCATGGACTGCACCTGAGCTTCAACTTCAGCAGAGTTTCTCGGGTTCGAGAACTTACGCTAGTTCGCAGACTGGGTTCGTGGACTGAGTTCACGGACTGAGTTGCTGCTCACGTTCCTTTTCCACTTGATCAACAAAGTTCGAAAACTTCGGTTCAAGTGTTAAGGACTTATACATATATGTGTTGCCACAACAATGTTTATATCCCACAATGGTTATATAGTCTAAACTCTCATTTCAATCATTGAAACATTATCAGAGGACGTCGTATAGTTGTTATTCACAAACTAGTTTTCGTTAGAGAAATTTCCAAAGTGATTGAAACATAACATGATTTCGTCACTAGGCAAAGATGAAATTGGCTAAAGCAAAAGCTTTACCAACACCCATTTCGAGAAATAGATAAGCGAGATATACTCATCTCAAAATGTCACATGTGCATATTCTTAGTCTATATAGTAAAACGACTTTTGCCTCAAGATATGAGTTAGAGTAGATAGACTTTTGAGTGATAGATAAGTTCAAGTCTCCACATACCTTTTAGTCGATGAAGATCCACTGGTTCCTTGAGTAGTCCTTCGTCTTGTATGATGATCGCCATGGAGTTCTTGAGCTCAACTACACTTTCTATCCTAGTCCTAGGCCTTAGCTATAGTAGACTAGAAATCAAGACTTTATAGTTTTGATCACTAAGATTGACAAACATGCTTGAGATAGCAATGCATGCGAGTTTGACCAAGCAGTGCTCTAACACCTACTTCATGAACTTTTCCTCCAGGGTTAGGTTGTGTTTGACTAGGAAACCTACCTTTTTCTCTCAAAGACTCATTTATCAGACGAACCTGGGTATTTAACTTGAAAATATCTTAACTATTTTCTTGTCTTATCCTGTTACTATCTTGTAGACTTTGTTCTACTAATAGATGAAATTTTGTAGTGTGCTGAGTTAACAATGTGAGAGATTCCTCTAAAATTAATATTTTATTATCTGACTGATTCTAAAACTGAGATGTTCCTAAAGGATTCTTAGTATAACTAAAACCTGTGGGAGCATTAGAATTACTAAACTGACCTTGACTCTGGCCCTTAGACCAAGAAAGGTTTGGATAGTTTCTCCAATCAGGATTATAGGTTTCTGAATATGTATCAAAATTTTGACGGTTATCGAATCTAGTATTATTATAAAGAGCATTGGCTTGCTCTTCAATATTCTGGCCTTCACAAAAAGGCTCAATTCGACCACTAGTGTGGCCCAATTCTAAAGCTTATAACCTTTTTGCCATGGCATCTGATTCAAAGCCTGCTTCTACCCGATTAAGGATTCCTCTACCTAGAAGAATTGTTTTCTGGGGTTTCTTACTATTTTCCCATTGTTGGGTCTTTCCGATGATGTCATTCAAAAATATCATCACCATATCAACTAGTTGGTTTTCAAATCCACTTGTACATAAAGATTCTTCCATGGTTGTTGTGGAATAATCTAAACCCTCATAAAGGATCTGTAACCTTTTTTAAACTATGATGTGGACATTGTGTTAACAAATCATTGAACCTTTCGAAATACCTATACAAATACTCTCCCTCATGTTGCGAAAAACTGCAGATTTGCGTCCTAATAGACGATGTTTTGTTCTTATGAAAAAACTTATTGAGAAAGGTAGATGTAAGTTGTTCATATGTTTCGATTGATTCGGAAGTCAAACTATATAGTAACGATTTGGATTTATCTCTTAGGGAGAAAGGGAATAGCCTAAGTTTCAATGAATCATCATCAAGGCCGCTAATTCTTAGGGTACTAAAAATTTCCGTATAATCCATAATATGGAAGTGGGGGTTTTCATTTTCTTTCCCTAAAAATATTGGGAGCATCTGTATGGTCCCAGGTTTAAGTTCATAATTTTCTTCAGTGTCATATAACTTGATACACGAGGGATGAGTAGTCCTGGTCGGATTCAACAAAGATTTCAAAGTTACCATTTATGGCGCTATCAGAGTATTAAGGGTTCTTTCCTCAATAAAAGACGGTTGTTCAAAACTGTATTTTCTGAAAACAAGACTTTCTAAATTAAGGTAATCAAGATTCTTAGAATTACTAGGTTTCTTTCTGATAAATCGACATAGAGAATCTCTTCTACGTTCAGGCATACAAAAGAAATTTCCTTAATTGGAAGAGGATTCTAAGCAATCACAAAACAAGGCTGACTCTACCAAATTAAACCTATTGATTTCTAGCAAACAAAAAGCATGATGGCGCCACTTAGATAGTTTCTAGACCAGCATATAATCTACCGAAAGGCTACTAGGTATAGTTTTAGCAAACCTCTCTAGAATGATTTAAATTAAAGTAAGTCTAATAGAATTAGGAGAAGCTCAGATGAGCTTTGATACACAAACCTCTTCAGCAAAAACGTTTCCTTGGGTTACAAGGCGACGCGTTCAACTTACAATAATCATCTTGAACTTCGAGTTAGGATAACAAAATACGCATTACAGTCATTCTGAACGACTTTCCAATAAGCTCATTACCTTATCGGTCTCTTTCTAGTCAAAATTTAAAGCTTGGGTCCACGTTTGGTATCGTTTTCCTAAGGCGGACAAGAAGAGAACGATGATGAAATCCGAAACCTTATCTTGTATGGTATGACGTTTCCCTTTACTAGAAAAATAAATGTTTATATTCAGTCCTCAACGTATATTCATACGAAAGAAGAAACTAAACCCGATGACAGGGTATTCGCGGTGTTTAGAATCTTACCTCCCGTTCCAGACGGGGGATGAACTAGTTGTAGTCTACTCGGGCCGCCGACTCCTATGTTTTTGTATGAACCCAAGGTGCAGAGACAATATCGTAATTATCCTCCTTCTCTGCAAACAATTTATATTCAATATTACCCTTTCATGGGGTTTTAAAAATAAAAATAATATCCCAAAGTCCAAAAGTCAAAAAGTCAAAAATGTCCAAAAAGAAAAGAAAAATAACAAAAATAATAATAAACCCTAATACCGTTTTATTCTAGAAAGGAAAAATAACTAAAATAACTAAAATAAAATTGTTGTTATAGGGCCTATGGCCCATGGATGTGCGGTCCATTAGATGACTAGGGTTTTTCCTTTCCTGTATATAAAGAACATTATACATATGTAATATCTAATGCCATAAGACTAGAAATAACCCGTGCCGTAACAACACGCGTTGTAACATTTATCTTCTATCATGATGAACCCTGAACCTAACTAAATACCTATAAGATGGTGTTAATGTTCGATAAAAAGATTTTAAAAAATAGTTTATCTAATTTAATTATTGCTTCTAGTGACAATATAGTTGTCCTCTAATATATTCTCAAAATCTGGTTAGGCTGAATATCAATCATTTCGTATTAGTATTTTATGATATTCTTTTTAGGATTAGGATGGTCTATACATGTATATACAGTTACTCATCCTTCCGCTTTCTCTATCACTCAAAAATAAATACGATATTTCAGCCCAAAATATATGTGAGTATATATTTCTTGTCTTCTAAAAATACTGACTTTCTCAAAACTAATAACTTCCCTCAAATATTCATCGATCTCCGCTACGTCTTTGGTTTTCACTTCAGATAAGTTAGTGAAACCCTTCAAATTCTCAGGTGATGCAGACAACTGAATGGATTTTAAATCCATTCTTTGATTTTCCATCTCATATCTACTAATTTTTTTTAGAAATGGCGATTTAGTGATTTCATATATCAGATTTGTGGTGTGTTTGTGGTCGAGGAGAAAACATGTAAAACTCTTTATGTAACTATGATTCTTTGTACATGTTTATTAATTGAAGGGATCGATTCATATGAATGTAAATGTTGGTTGTGATTTTTTGCACCAAATGTCTTAATTCATATCACCAAGGTCATTTACAAACAATTTTGTGCTTTGATTTGTTTCTTTGTATGCTATAGGATTTTGCTATTTATAAATGATTTGTAAATTATTTTTCTTTTTGATACATGATTTAACAAAGAAGAAAAAAACAAGTTATCATGGATTTTCTCTATAATTGGTTTTTTATGCACAATCCTTTAATGGCCGGAGAATAACTTAGTTTTCATTTAATTTTGTGGATTTAATTGAAATTTTCTATTGTTAATTTTGAGAAATTATTTGGTTATTCATTTATTTATTTATTTGTGTAGATGGAGAATACAATGAAAAAATTAGAATAATGACATAATTAAAGACAAAAGTCTTAATCATTTTTGTTTAATTTGTATTTATGATCCTAATTATGACGAAACCCAATTAATGTATATTCATATTGATTATAGGTTACAACTCTTGCATCCATCAGATGTATTTCACTAAGATGAGACTGGGATGGTCGGATGCAACGTTTGTCTCTCAAAATGTTATCCGACCGTCGAAAGCTCAAAAACCCAATTTTGTGCTTTGATTTGTTTCTTTGTTTCTAGGTACGCTATATGATTTTGTTATTTATAAATGATTTGCAAATTATTTTTCTTTTTAATGCATGATTTAACAAAGAAAAAAAAAAGAACTCATTATCATGGATTTTCTCTATAATTTGTTTCTTGTGCACAATCTTTCAGTGGCCGGAGAATAACTTAGTTTTCATTTAATATTGTGGATTTAATTGAAATTTTCTATTGTTAATTTTGAGAAATTATTTGCTTATTCATTTTTTTATATTTGTAGATGGAGAATACAATGAAAAATAGAAAAATGACATAATTAAAGCCAAAAAGTCTTAATCATTTTTGTTTAATTGAATTTAATTTTTGTTTATGACCCTAATTATGACAGAACCCAATTAATGTATATTCATAATGATTATAGGTCACGACTCTTGCATCCGTTAGATGTCTTTCGTTAAGATGTGACTGGGATGGTCGGATGCGACGTTTGTCTCTCAAAATGTTATCCGGCCGTCCAAAGCTCAAAAACCCCTTATGTTATGTATATCAATAAGATATTCTCCTTCTTCATTCTTATCTATCTAATTCTCCTAAAAGTCATTATCAAGCACGAGCTCTTCCTTGCCGCTAAAAGAATTTTTTTTGGGGTTCTCATCAATCGATGGATGATTCACGTCAACGTAGTTATGCATTTATCGCCAAGCTAATATTGAAATCTTTTGAATCAAATCAGCTAAGTTGGATCTACTTTTTTCTTATACATTTAATATTTTATTTCCCTAATTTTGATTTTGGCATATCAAATTCAAATATAATTGTGAATTTGTATATAGATCGATCCAATTGGATCATTAGTGATTACTAACACATTTTTTTATATTATTTTATGCTTATGTTCGTAGGAAGGAAAACCTTATGTATGTTGTTAGGTTTTCGTAGGTGGGAAAGAAAGTAAATCTTTTACGAGAATTTTTTGTGTTCGGTCCAACCCAACCCGATGCTGTCTGGTACAACTCAACCCGGTCTGGTCCAGTAGGTCAACCCAACTCGGTCCGGTCCACCCAGCCCGAGTCGCCCGAACCAGTTTATATTGGTTTGTCCTGTTCTGACCCGTTCCGTGGGCTGTTATGTTTGTTCTTTCTTTGGATTGTGTGCGGCTAAAACTGTTCTGGTTCTGTCTATATATAACGGGAACCAAAAATAGAGGTATATAACTAACTAATGCGTGTTTTTACATTGAATGTTTGTTAGGATTATCTATTTAGTTTTTTATAGAACATGTATATTTTTTTTTTTTTTTTTTTTTTTTTTTTTGTCTTAAGATAAGTGCATATCATATAAACAGTCAACTTTAACTATGATTGTTGATCTCGACCATTAAGAATTTTGGTTTTATTGTTATTTTGTTCTCTTGAATATGATATTGGCTATAGTTGAATGATGTTTATATTTTGTTCAATTGGTTATACCAACTCAATTCAATTGTATTCATTTGGGGCTTAGAAGTACTTGAGCACCATTATTGGATACTTGATATTTTTCTCAAATTTGAATTTTCCGTGGGATGTAATCCACTTACTGGCATAGTGAAATATGTGCAGAGGGACATATATATCATGAGACAAAAATGTACTTTTGTGTTCGGTGGTAATAACACCAACACACAAGTATCAACCCAACATGGGATCAGCTAAAATGTAATTCTAGCTCCCATCATAAATAAAATAGTTGGAAATGCACCTGGTCATAGGTGTTGATGTATACAATGTAATGTGGGTATCATATTAGCAACCAAATTCACATCAACTTTAATGGAAACAAGAACTTTTCCTGGCCAATTGACTATCTTATTCAGTTGAACTAGATCCAATGTATGCACTTATGAAATAAAACCACGTGACATAAATTCTCTAAAGCACTTGAGATATATCTGGATGAAACGTAACATATATTCACTCTAAAGTAATTGAGTTGAATCTGACTTTTGTTACGTAATAAGGCCACACCACTTATTAAATCTCTCAAGACTCAATGTCTAAGCTCTATATGTACTAAGGTCTAATCACACCAAAGGGTGTTCATGCATGAACTATTACCTACCTTTTTGTAATTTTATAGTGAGAATGAAGTTGATTACATCTATAAACTATTTCTAATGAATATGGAAGGAAGCATATCCTTAGAAAATTAATGTGTCAATCTAGTGAATTGTAATCACTGGAACTTGAATTACTAAATTCATATTAACCCCAACAATGAACTGATTGGGATTGATTCATAAAGACTCTGACATAACCATCAGGCACATTGGTTGTGACATGATGTTCCGTTTTGAAATACTAACACGGGCATCACTTCATTTGAGTGTACGAGATAATGAAATAATATAATGAAAAGTTACGGCATCTATTATAGTCAGTGATATCTAAAGTTACTAGATTTTCACTGCCTCTCCCCATTATGCTTTAGAGTAAGAAAGCATGTCACTCATCTTACAAAGTCTTTCTTTGGTAAAACATGATTGAGAACATCTTGTTTTACTTAGATGCAAATGGTGAATAACCCATTCTTCAAAGAAATAAAGTATTGTTAGTGAACATATATCCATGCAGAATGCGGACCATTTAAGTGACTTATGGCTCTGGTGGATGATTCAACGCATTGAATCAGTTATTGCTCACAACAAACGATGCGTTTAATTTTTGTAAAACTCCTAGCACATATTACACAATGCAAAGTGCAAAGTCTCACCACCCTTGTTAATGCTAGAGAATTTATATCAAAAGGACTTGATGAATATTGCATGTTTAATAGGATCGATATAGATCATATTATATTTAATGGTCTCGCAGAGAGTACCATCAAAGGTTACAGATGGTGTCTAAGGAATAGGTTATGCATACCAACATACCTTTTATTGCTTTGGGGATATGCAATATTACACGCATATTTACTTAATTAGTTTTAGAACCCAATATTATTCAACCTTTTCTGTGTACTAGTTGGTAACTGAATTTAAGCCTGACATTCGTGTTCTTACGCATTTTTGGTTGCACTATATGTATGCCATTACGACTCCACATTGTACTATGATGGGTCTTCAAAATTGTTAAGTAGTTATGTTGGAAATGAGTTCCTAACAATTATCCACATTTTAAAACTTTTGGCAGGAGATCTCTTACATCTAGATTTGCGGGTTATCACTTTAATGAGACAGTCTTCCCATCGCTAGGGGGAGATAAGAAAAAGTATTTTTAAGGAAACAACAGGAATTTTTGTGGTGTGTTCCCACCGTGTCTCATATTGATTCTTGTACTCCACAAATGTAAATGTCAAGTGACAAATAATAATCGATTTTCAGAATGTACACTGATATCACTTTTCTTGTACTCCACAAATATAGGTAGGTATGTAACCGTACATATACGACTCATATCTAAATGAAGTCACTTTTCATTTGTGTGTAACAAGCTAAGTTCGATCTAACGGTTGAAAGATATTAGCTTGAGTCTAATCAAGTTTTCATCTAACGGTGAATATTAAATATTTTGTTACCAAGGTAGCATTGATTGCAAACCATGATTTGAAGACTATATAAAGGAGAACTCTAACAAATGGGAAACCTAATCCCCACACCTCTTGTGTGATACTAGTTACGACTAGAGTCGATTCTTCTTTAATCTTAGGTTTTCTACACAACCCTATAGGTTGACGACTTGAAGACTTCATTGGGATTGTGAAGCCAGACCCAGTTATTTCTCTATAGTTACATGTTCTGATCTTGCTGTATTCTATCGTAATTCAGTATTATCTTCTCTAAGATTTGCTCGAGATTTAATCTCCGATAGGCAAGATAAAAAGTAGTCACAAACATATGCGTCTCATCGTTTGTGATTCTACAATATCTTGTTTCGCTACCATACGATTAAGATTATTATGAGGTGATTGATATTTTTAGGTTGTTCTTTGGGAATATAAGTCCGGTATATCAGTTGGTCCCCATTCACCTTAATCTATCAAAAGACGAAACAAAACTCATAGTTATTTCTATAGGAGACAGATTTATCTATTCAATAGACTTTTTTTGTGTGAGACAGATTGGTTTATCAAGTCTTTGACTTTGTGTCGTAGCAACTCTTAGTTGTGGGTGAGATCATCTAAGGGAATCAAGTGCGCAGAGTCCTGATGGGATTCAGAGGCGTAAGGAACGTGACTGTACCTTGATCAGTGTGAGATTGGTTAGGGCTCAACTATATTTTAGTCTGAAGTTAACTTGGAGTAGGCTAGTGTATGTAGTGGCTTAATACAGTGTATGTTCAAATCTGGACTAGGTCCCAGGGTTTTTCTGCATTTGTGGTTTCCTTGTTAACAAAATTTCTGGTGTCTGTGTTATTTCTTTTCCGCATTATATTTGTTTATATAATTGAAATATCACAGGTTATGCGTAAGTTCAATCAATTGGGAATCCAACCTTTGGTTGTTGATTAAATTGATTGACACTTGGATATTGGTTTTTGATACTGTCCAAGTTATTTCTTATATTCGGTCGGGCTCGCAGATTCCTATTTGTTTCATTGCGGATTGAATTGAGAAATTGAGATATAACTCTTGGATATACTTTTCTTAAGATTGAGTCTGACTGTCTAGTTAATTTTCTTGAAAGTATATTGGAGTTTATCCATACATATTGCTAAGTGAATTATTGGGTGTGGTTGTTAGACCACCATTTTTCAAAGTTAAACTCAGCTCAAAATATCAAATGTCTTTAATCGAAGTCTATATAGCTATACGACTTTTGCCTCAAATAAGAGATATAGTAGATAGACTTTTGAGTAATAGATGAATTCAAGTCTTCACATACTTTTTGTTGATGAAGTTCCACAAGCTCCCCTTAGTAGTTCTTCATCTTCAATCGATGAATGTCGTGAAGTATAATACTCAACTACACTTTCTATCCTAATCCGAGACTTATCTATAAGTAAACTAGAAATCAAGACTAATAGTTTTGGAAACTAAACTTGACAAAAAGCTTGAGATAGCAACGCTTGCGAGTTCGACCGAGAAGTGCTCTAACAATAACAATTACTTCAATGTACATATAACACTTGGATAACTATTTGTCTATCTACACTAAACACTGAGGGTGGATCAACAATTCGTTTACGAATAAATAAGATTCACGACATTAGCAAGTGTAGAGACTACTTACTACTAGTGTTTGAGCATTGCTCGGTCGAACTCATAAGTGCTGTTATCTCAAGCTTGTTGTCAAATTTAGTTGATCAAAACTATTTCTTGATTTATAGTCCACATTTATTCAAATCTCGAATTAGGATAGAAATGTGTAGTTGAGTACCAGACATCACTGCGTTCTACCATTTGAAGGCGAAGATCACTAAAGATTTTGGACAACTTCATCAACAAAAGGTGAATGAAGATTGAACCACCCATTACTCAAGTTTTCACCTTTCTATCTATGAGAAAATGTCGCATGACTAAATTGGACTTTACATGCACACACAAAATTCGAGTCAAGTTTATCTTGTTAATTATTCTCGAAATATGTTAACTAAGATTAATAATATTTGTTCATACTTTATGAATTTGGCTAACAACAATTTATTGTTTATGACATTAATCGTGATTCAAGTTAATCATTTGAAAATAACATGGAATAGTGATATATGTCATTGATGTTTATTCGTGAATGTTTCAAATTGATTATTGAAGAGATATATAACTACTGTAAATATGGATACATGAAAGTACACGTATCAGCTTATACATTGGCGCAACTATTAAAGGTTTGGAGCCACAGTACATGTACCCATTACACGTGCCGGCATAGATATTGTTCGTCAACGACTTTTGGTACACGTACTGAGTATGCAAACCTAAAAAAAATTGTTGACTTGTGAACTCAGGATGGTACACATACCTAGTATGCATACCGAAAAAGTTATGTGGACTCCTGAACTTGTTTTGTCTTAAGGGTATACAAACCCGGTACACGTACCATGGAAAAATAATTGTTACCATATAAAATTGACTTTTTGTTTCACTACCCAGAAGTTTTAGGCAGAAACATAATGCAGGTAACAACGAAGGATTTGGTAGCTTTCACGGACACGAGTCCTTAAATAATCAACTTAAACTCACAAACTTTAAATAAGTACACGTACTTACCATGTCGAATATTTTCAGATGCATCCGAATTATTTCTATGAGATAATCGGCATTTGAACAACTCTCTAAAAAAAACATCTAGACATATTTGATCACATTATAACCTATGGTTGTGACTCAAGATTAAATTATTAAAGTGTTATATGAAAATGGTTAAGCTCATATTTCGCCTGGATAGTTTCAGCTAACCTTTCATGCAAAAGTCATTATACATGTTTCGGTTAAGGTTGATCCTAACCATAGAGAATATGCTAATCTCAGATCAAAGATTCATCTAATGGATGCTTCGTGGAAAGAACTTCGGATGTTAACAGGTTTCAACATATGAGTTTGAAAAGTAAAGGCCTTCTTAGGCCTATTCATATGCACATGTCAAACATATGATTTTGACACTTTAGCACCCACTATGGGTATGCCAAAGTGCCAAACATATATGCCTATATGGCATATATACACGACAGACTTTCCAGTGAGCAATAGAGTGTCCATCGCTAGATGGTCAAAATATCCCTCGTTGGTCATTCATGCGCCAGCGATAGTCACTATGTTGCTCGCTGACTTGATCATCGCTCATTAGTTCATCATCCAACAACTATAATTTCCCCCCTCTATAAATATCCAATTTCAAACTTATTTCAACTCACACCAGAATTTCTAAATCTCTCTATAATTTCTCAATCTCCAATTCTTTTCATCACTCTTTCAATTCCTGAAATAGCATGGGTGATAATATGACATAAATGAGTTCGTAGTAAATCAACATGTTGCCGAAAATCAAAGAGTTTTTAATCGTGCCAATGTGCGTAGTCGAATTAGAAAGCGATTACCAAAATTTACCACTGAGGAAGATGAATGTATTTGCAAGAATTTTGTTTCTTTTACTGAGACTTTATTCGCAGATGAATTCAGTACCCAAACATTTTGGGAAAGGATTTTTGGGGAATTTCAAGAACAAACAATGAACCCCAACAATCGTGATGTTTCAGGGTTGAGACATCGCTTGATTCGCTTCATTGTAATCAATAAGAAAGTTATTAGGTATGTTGTTTTACTTCAACAAGAAGGTCCAAACATGAGGGATGGTGAAACCATGATGGAACTTCAACAAAGGTGTCATGCGGAATATCGCCGCATCTACCAAAAAGACTTCCATTTTGGAAGTTGTTTCGAGATTTTAAGAGGGTTTCCCAAATCCAATATTTTAATTTTAATTTCTTAATTATCTACTTAGTCTAAGAGCAGTTCCTATGGACTCAACAAACTCGTAGTTTTTTCATTTTGCTCCCTCTATGGACTCAACAAACATGAAAAACGGATGGGCAACCAACAAATTTGTGGGTTTGTTGAGTGAGGCAGTAGAACAAACGCGCATTTGATGGAAAACCGGGCGGTTGAACCAGCCACGCTGGCGTGTGATCCAAAACCGCCCATTCTTCCTTCACATGCCAGCGTTTGTGGTAAATCCTCCAGCATGTGGTGCAAAACCGCCAACGGCTACTTCCCAATATCGTTGGCCAACGACTGTTATTCCTTTTCTTTCCCTATAAATTCACCTCATCTTCAAACTTAAAACTCACACCTTCTTCATCTCTACCTCAAAATTTCACACTTTCATATCATCTCTGTTAGAGCATAGCTCGGTTGAACCCACCAACCGTTGGTATGTCAAGTTTGGTTGTCATATTTTAGTGAATCAAAACTCAATTAAAGAGTCGCTTGATTTTGCACTAGAGACAACTTCGTATAGGTTAGGCTAGAAAGATTAGGATAATGAGAATACAAGTATTACTCGAAGACTTGAAGAATGTGAAGAAGTAACAAGCTACATCGATGACATCCCTCTTGAGGTTAGTAATATTTTGACCTGAACTGTTTCATTCCTAATGTATCTTTCAAGTCGTGCTATATTGAAAACATAAATATGAACTATGAATAATTATACTCTAGTAGACATAGTGTTAAGGAATTAAAATACGAAGTATAACGCTTATCTTTTGAACTTCGTATATAAGACATCGACATAATCGTATGAATGCTATTATGATTATGTATATGGGTATGAGTGAAGATTTCGTCCTAGGAAACAATGTTTACATTCGTTTAAAGGAAGTACATTCATGAACTTGTTTTATGAATCGAAAGGGAAATTGCTAGGCTTATTGGTATTGTTATTCATTGCATATCTTTGGATTACCAATATGTGTGAGTTAGTAGAACCGATCATAACTTGTTATGTATCTTGGTAAAACTAGTCACAATGCCCGACTTATGTATTGGTATGACTTTTATTAGTGTAACCGATCCTAAGTAATCACCTAAGATAGTATGATCGATATTTGTAATTGGTGTGACCGATCCTAGTAATTGGTGTGACCGATCACAAAAGAGTGTGTAATCGATCCTTGTAATTGGTGTAATCGGTCCTGGTAATTGGTGTAACTTATCCTGGTACCTGGTGTGACCGATCACAAGTAATACCATGAGAATTTGGTAACCTGTCCTGGTAATTAATGTAAACAATCCTGGTAACTGATGTAAACAGTCCCAGTAACTATATTAAGGTAAAACCGTAAACCCATGATTAGTGTGTTGATATTTGTTCAATCACATAGTTCTTGGAAATCAGATGAACCAGCTCTAAACTTGTTTGAAAGTGTGGTATAATCGGTTCTAAGATTGTAAATATGAAAAAGGATTTACAAAGAAATAAGATGTCGACATACTTTGAACATGTTCAGTAACTCTTATCTTTTATTATTCAAAGATATTCCTTAATAACTAAAGGAGATCCCAGACCGAAATAAGTTGAGCATCTTTTAATTAAGGTTGTTAATTTTATATGCTTTTAATTACCAGCAATTAAAATGCATATCTCTGGAAATTTTTTTTTTGGTAATATGCATTTACTAATTGGAGATTTTCTTGTAGGATTTAGGTTATTTTTGGACAATACATTTCTAGGAATTACGAAAACCGATTTGGAAATATATTGCATATCTTGAGAAAATTCAGTTTTGGAAATTCCTTGGTGTCCAAACTTCATTGGTCTATAAATACACAAGTTTGAATTTCGAGCAAACTATCTTAAGAGCCAGCAAAACTACCTTGTTGTGTTGTTACTAGTGGATCCATCTATTCGGAGATGAAAGTACCCTAATTAGGCAAAATCTCTTATGATCGCTCGTTTAAAGACTTCTGTGGGATCAAGAAGATCTACGATTACCGTTGGTGGGAAACTAGATAATTAGTTTTCGATTTGATTTGATTTGATTGACTAACGGTGGTTGAACTTTGATTGCACCTAGTTTTTTTTATTCTTGAGAATCTTCTCTTATGATATAAGATTCACTCAAACTAGATCGAAGTGTCGACGGGATATTTAGAACTGTTTGTAGATCTAAAGACGTCTTATGATAATCCATTATTAACAGACTCCGTTCTGTGCATTATTGATCACAAGAGATTCAAGTTGTGGTGTGCAAGTGTTTATTGAAGATTTAAGAAGATTTGAAGACAAAGAAGATTTCTTATTGGGTTTCATAATATTTGGTGCGCAAAAAACTTGATCGGCTAGGATCAAACTATAATCGGTTTATCTTTAATAGATTTGATTGATTAGTTGTGTAGATCGGCATCAGTATTTAGTATCTTGGTAGATCCTATTATTGATTGCAAAATCTAATCTCAATTAGTTTGGTAGTTGTTAATTAGATTGATCTAAACCATACAAATGAGTTTATTGGATTAAACAAAAGAGCCTTTGTCTAACTCGTATCACTGAGATTGAATAGAGTTGTTACCGAACATATTTGTTTTTCGTTTACTGTTTGGAATACAAACCAAAGGAATTATTCCAGTGCGTGCACTTATTGAATGCCGGAAGCGCAAGGATACTGAAGAAATTAGGTGAACTATAGGTTTAGTTGCTTGGTCTCAACTATACGAAGTTGGTGTGATTTTGTATAGCGGCTTAATTTTGAGAGTATTCAATTCTGGACTAGGTCCCAGGTTTTTTTGTTGAATTTGAGGTTTCCTCGTTAACAAAATCTTGTTGTGTCGTTTACTTTTTTTTTCGCAATTATAATTGTTGTTATTATAATTTAAAGTAAATTACACAAACATTAACTTTGTATTACTTGATAGTGATCCTATAGAGTTTGGTTAAGTCCGAACCTATTATCAAGTAATCACACTTTGATTGTTGTTGTAGGACCAGAATATCG
>JAJJWX010000378.1:600000-908400 GCA_023529315.1 Papaver bracteatum
TTGAAAAACCCACGTCCAATTAAGTTTGGTATCTCCTTCCATTGGAGGAAGATCATGTGATTTTTATATATTGTTTCTATTCATTTACAAGAAACTATTCGTAACCATAAAGTGGATTTTCCATATGCGATGACTAAAACGATTTTTTTTTCCATTGTCATTGAAACGACTTTGGTATATTGTATCAACCAATTGATATTGGTTTTCTCTCCTTTGTCAATACAGGGAGATGAGATGTAAAAATTGGCATTCGAAGAACTTTAAGCCAATATTGGTTATTGATTTCTATTCCTTTAAAGAAATCTTCATCAACCAAAAGGTAGATTTTTCTCTACAAAGAATACTAATGATTTCTTTATTTTTCTCAAAAGAATCATCTAAACCAATTGGAAATAGAATATAATTGGACACTGAAGATCAAAGGGTGCGCTTTTGACTTGTTAGCCTATATTATTAGTCCTTGTAGTGACTAAATTGATCTTGAATTTATTTTCTTTTGAAAAAGAAAGTGTCCATAATCTCATTCTAAATCATTATCTCATTGGCCATAGAGGTCATGAAATTATTTGGAGATTTATTTACATATTTTATATGTTTTGGTTGTAACCAATAAAACCTATGGTTGATGTCAAATTTGTATGTCAAAAAGACTACAATTTTATTTTATTTTTAGGACAATTTCTTATGGCTTTTGAAGTCATTATCTACAATCCAACTGGTATTTCTAAAATCCAGAAATTATTATGAGTATATGTCCTTGATTTAATCGGATAATACTCTATGAAACTAGTTTTCGTATATGAGATGATAATTTTTTTTACCATGATCAGGGGGAGACATACACTATCAAAATCATGTGTCAATTAACTTAAAAGTTATATCTATTTCTCTCCCAATATGATCAAATCGAAAAAGGTTGCCACTAATAATTGGTGTGAAAATATCTCATATAACTTATGTCGTTTAATTAGGCAGACTCAATCACATATAGCAAGCATGTAGCATTTTTATGTATGCTACAGATAGCTCTAATAGAGTCTATCATAATACGACTCACAATCTCAAATCTCAAAAATTCATGTCTACTCATTTGAATAGTATGAGATTATCATGCCCGTGGTCACTGGTAGCAGTAAATTTAGATTTTTTTCAAAGTATGCATACACTGGAAATTATGTGAGATTGTGATAAGCTAATTTGGTTGTCGAATAACAAAGATGGTGGTTGTTAACCCCTCTGCAGAGGAATATCGACATATCACTACAAGAAAATTGGGATTTAGCGACTACTCGCATTCAGTGGGTAGAAGGCCGTTTTTAGCGGGCGGAGCTCTGTAGCAACCAGTATGGCAACAGATACGCTCTGTGACAAAAGCTTGCTTTGCTAAAGACCTGGACCAACCATGCTGCTGGTAGAGATATCTTTCAACTAGAATAGACGACGAAATTTTTGATCGCCTGAAATTTCCAATAACTACTGGCTGTTGTTGGTGGAAGCATAAATTATTTGTTGCTGAAATACTTTACCCGCATAATTTGTTGTTGCTGAAGACAAATACATCATTGGTAGAGGGTCCAGTTATATAACGTTTCCAACTGCTAGAGTTTTTAACTTACTGAATTTCAGTTGGTGAAGGTGTTTAATGTTGTTGGCTAAGGATTTTAACCACCCAGTATTTTGAAGGTCATGGGTTTTATCCACTGAAGTTGAGTGGGTAGAGGAGTTTAACCGCAAAATAATTGGCTGGTTAAGGCGTTAGGTGTGACGTTGGTAAAGAATTCGACCAACATTAGGTCTAGTTGTTGACGATCACTTGGTGAACGACTTTGAAAGTAGTTCACAAGAATGCAAAACAAATATGGATTTTATTCTGAAAATGATACAACAAAGTCAACTACAAAATCCATCCACCTCTTCTGGTTAACCAATAAGACAGCAAAATACTAGGAACATATTTTTGTGCTGTGCTCCCATACAAAGTCAATGTACATCAAAAAGAAAAACCGACTAATATTATAAGAGACTCAGAGGACATGCGAGAAGACTGTCATCAAGGGATTGGTAGCAATTGAGAGTCAGGATCTGGATCTATACCTGCTAAGTTTCACTAATGACAGTCCCTCTGTCCCCTTAGGTAGCAACTGTATGTATTATAACTCCAGCTCTGGTTCTCATATACTGACAAAGTTGTCTTCTCATGTCTGCAAATCAAAATAATCAAAATAAGGTCAGAAAAAAAAAGTTGTTATAGGTTTTCCATGTATCAAGAGTTTTAAGATTCTGAAATTTCCCACCTGATCCGTGAAAAGATAACTACAACTTAAAAACATTAAAAAGAAAAACCTAACCTTCAACATAATTATTGAGTTGGAGTACACTGTATACTACCTTGCTACATTTTATGTTCCTCTCATCTTCTTGAGTTGGAGTACACTGCATACATGCAACAATGCTGCTAAAAACATCCCACAAGGTGAAAAGTAGACACCCATTTCACTGTCACCGTAGATACAAAAATGTCAAAATGCAGTTAAAAATGGAAATAAAACAAAAAAAGAAGGTACAAGCCTTCAGATTTAATAACCAAGCAAACACCAAATAAAATAGAAACTAGGTTTTTTTCCTTCCAAAGAAAAAACAAAACTACCTGTCCTGTTTTACGAAATTCGGGACTCATTTAATATATGCATTAGGAGCTCAGTCCTAACTGTCCTGTTTTACCTCCTGGTCAAGAAGCTCGCAAAGATCTATTAACTTAACCAACAACTCTCCCAACTAGACTAACTATCTTTGGAACTTAACATAACCAGCAACTGCTCTGCGTGCTTAGAAATAGGGCATGGAATTCCTAATTCTAACAAGTTCGGCTCATGTATCACTTTTTCTCTCATTGTTGGTGTTCTCCAAAGTAAAGAGAAACTAAGCATACAAAAATCATAATAAATCAACTGAGAGATAAAATAAAATCACAAGAGCTAAATATGTCGGGTTATTAACCTGAGCAACTGATTCCTTGAATTCAGTTGGTTCGGCATCTGTCTTTTGAAAAGTTACACTTATTGTACAAGAAAACATTTCTAAAACAGTATAATGCATCGACTAAGACATGCCAGTTTATTTAGAATTGGCGACCAAAGGGACTTCATATACGGTGGATCGGCCCCAAAATAAATCAAATTTATGAGAACTCAAGGTTAATTCCTATGAATACCCCAAACAACAATTTCGTAAGAAAATGATCAAGCAACAATTACTACGCAGAGGACATAAGTAGGGAACTGTATATAACGAGATAATATAACTACGAATCTGGACTCACAACCATAATCTCAAATTTAGTATTATCAAGTTAACTAATTTAGCACAACCAAGATTATCTACCAGTAGCAGCATTGTCACCAATTGCCAAAAACTAAATATTCAAGTCGAATACAATACAACCAAGGAATGATTATACAATCATATCAAAATGAAAATTGGTAGAGTAGGCACTAACAATCAACGTAATGTATCTAACTTCTGCAATATATATATATAGGAACACAAACCCACAACATCAAAATAGGAGTGCTATAGACAAAAGGTAACTTCTATAATTTTCTTTTTCTTGCAAGGGATTGCTTAATAAATATAACTTAAATGAGAAAGTACTTTAAAATGAAGCCACAGACAAACTACATAATGCACTAAAAAAGAATGAATGATGACGAAGTACATAGCACATGCCATCAAAGCTGTTGTTGCATGCTAAATTTCACAAAAGTCTCGTGACATAAAATATGACTACTTGTATCAACCTTTTGTCATTTTAATTAAACTTCAAAATAAGAATTTATAGAAACTGTCAACTAACCATGGCACTTGAAATCAATCAAATAAGGTAAGTGCTAGAAAGAAAACCATACCATATAAATTTTCAATAAACATCAAAATTTATGTAAAGAAGGTAGTAAAGACCTCTAATTCTCTTTCTCTTCTTTCAGGCATTTTATCGAACACTTGGTGTGCACATTTGTTGGTGTATACAGCTCAGTGCTAGATTGGTTATTTATGTAAACCTGAATTTTTAGTTGGTCAAAAATATAAATATGAATTCTCCCAATTAAACAAAGCACAATATAACAGAAACTAAATGTTGAATCTGAAACCAGAAAGATTGGTTATGTAGAAGAGAAAGCCACAAAAAGAACCTCCTGGGGTTTCAAACACTTTTTCAGCTCTCATCATTTCGGCCTCAATAGTTCAAGAAAACCCCTAAAATAAAAGGAGAAGAAAAGTTAAGGAGACTTGCACTTTCCTATAAACACCAAAGAAAAAAAAACAATTAAATTCTATTATCATGAAAAAAAAAACAGAATTAAATCAAAATTAGAAGTGAAGGGATAGACATAATCACAAAACTAACCATCAATTTGACTTTCTTTCTGGTAAATCAGTTGAATCTTGGCTCCTTGATTCTTCAACTATTGGTGAAGGTTAAACCAAATCCCCCCAACTGTTCGAGATTTCAACTGAGGATGATAATGGGTCTTGTAAATAAACTCCTATTGTCCTGCAAGAAAATCAAAAGAGATTTAAAACCCTAACAACAACATAATCTACAAGAACAAACATAGAAAGGAGGGAATAAATGGTTGGAGAAAATTGTTTTAAGGAGACTTGCACTTTCCTATAAACACCAAAGAAAAAAAAACGATTAAATTCTATTATCATGAAGAAAAAAAACAGAATTAAATCAAAATGAGAAGTGAAGGGATAGACATAATCACAAAACTAACCATCAATTTGACTTTCTTTCTGGTAAATCAGTTGAATCTTGGCTCCTTGATTCTTCAACTATTGGCGAAGGTTAAACCAAATCCCCCCAACTGTTCGAGATTTCAACTGAGGATGATAATAGGTCTTCTAAATAAACTCCTATTGTCCTGCAAGAAAATCAAAAGAGATTTAAAACCCTAACAATAACATAATCTACAAGAAAAAACATAGAAAAGAGGGAATAAATGGTTGGAGAAAATTGTTTTACACTGAATATAGCAGATCTGGAGAAATGAAGAAGAAAATGGATTTTCATGAAGATTTGTTGATTTAGATAGAAGATCTGGGAGATGAAAAATAATACAATTTTTCATCACGTATGTCTTAATCACATTTATCCCTCCCTGTTTGGCTTTATTTAAGATCTCTGGCCATTCCTCTGGAGGACTACATGGGTAATGCATAGAACCAAAGAAAAGCTTATCATTTAGCCCTCCGTGTTTGGCTTTACATTTAACAGAAACAAACTGCTTATCATCTGACCCAGATACTGAAACCAAAAAATCAACATACCCAGAAATCGAACCCTAATATCAAAACCTAGCTCAACACTATGAAATAAAAGGAAAAAAATATTGAAATCCTCATTTTTCAACTCAGGATTGACCGTCACAGTTGAAATCGGACCAGAATATGATCTCAAATACAACAATTGCACTTTAGCAAAAGCCCTAATTTCTCTTCAGAAAATTCAAAAAAAATTGAAATCCTCATCTTTCAACTCAGGATTGACCATCATAGTTGAAATCGGACCAGGAAATGATCTCAAAAACACATGCAATTGCAGATCTAACAAAAGCCCTAATTTTTTCTTCGGAAAATAGAAAAAAAATGACCATCTGTCTAAATCCAACGGAGACAGAGACCATGAAGTGCTATTCAACTCTTTGATGAAATAAAAATCAAAAGTTGATAAGAAATGATTACTGCACAAGCCGCTAAAGTGAGGTTTTTAACTTCTCTCTGTTTGAATCAGACAAAAAATTGATGGAATGATCGAGAGAGAAACGAACAGGGAAGAATCAAACCCTAGCCTAAAATCAAACCCGAAAATCAAAACTAGCTAGATGAAAGAGAAACCCTGAAATTGAAAAGAGAAAGGGTTTCTTTACATAAAAAATCGAAAAGAAAAAAAATCAAATCAAATACTCCCTGAAACTTAAAAATCAAACTAATAAAAGTGAAATTAACACACGAGATAAAGGGTTTCTTCAAACTTACCATGGGATCGATCGGATTTCGTCTCAATCTCACCAAGAAAAAGGGTTTGAGAGTTCTGAAAGGGGAGAGTTCCAAAAATAAAATGGTTAGGAGATGGACGAAGAAGAGAGAGGATAGACTGAAAGGAAAAGAGTTATGGGAAGAGAAAGAAAGTTCTAGATAAGATTTCCAACCAGATTTTCTTCTTTATTTAGTATTATTGATTAATTATATAAAGTACAGATTTATTGAGAGAAAATAAAATTCGTCTCTTTTAGTTGGGTAAAAATATCCAACCAGCAATTTTAGTAGTTTGAAATTGGGCGGAAATAAGTTTATCCCAATTTTCCATTGTATTTCGGTGGGAATAATTTCCTTTATTTTTCGCTTTAGCAATTTGAGGAAAATTTTCTCTAGAACATTTTTTTTTCAGCTTGTGTGGAAAAATCCTCGCTCGGATATTTGATGTTTTGAATTTGGATTGAAATATCTTTTTGAAGAAATTTGTGAAATTACGATGGTCATGTTCGACATTGGGTACCAAGAGGAATGGTTACCTGGATTAACATAAACGAATGTTGTATCACTGACTTCAATTCCTTGCGATTTTTTTTAGCAAATTAATATTCAATCCTTCCCAAATAATTGGCGAGTACAATTGGTCAGTGAAATAATGCTTTCAGGAAAAGCGGGAAAAACATAAAACCAAATCAAACGAGGGACCCCTTGCTTTTCCCCCAAGGGGCTAGTGCACCTTCGTGTGTTTGTGCGGTTTTGGGGTGGTTCAAACGGATGGTCTGTCCAGAACCACCCAAAAATTTAATACTCTGTAAGCTCAGGAGAAAAAAAAGACAAGAATAAAATATTTTTATTAGTTTTCAACTAGACACTGATCCAAAGAATGTATAAGAATGAGAGTGAATAGAAATAATGAATAATGAGTCTCATAGAATGGAAGTTAACCTTAGCCGAGACACGAATCCTAAAATATGTATAAAAATGAGAATGGACTCGGAGAATCGGAAGTTGTTCTTCGCCTAAACACGAATCCGGAGTATATATAAAGATGAGAAATGTATCTTGGAGAAATGAAACTTCACATTCGCGTAGACACGAAGTATGTATAAGAATAAGAATGATTCGGAATAATAAGAAATGAATTTCTGAGAATTGAAAGTTGACCTTCGCCTAAACACGAATCTGAATTATGTGCAAGAATGAGAATGTACCGAGGAATGAAAAATAAATTTTAGAGAATTAAAAGTTGACTTTCGCCTAGACACGAATCTGCAGTATGTATAAGAATGATAATGAATTTGAAATATGATAAATGAATCTCAGAGACTATTTCTGGATATTAATGTCTGGAATACATTGTACGCAAACAAGGTAGATTTTTGTAGTTCATTGCTAGATTTAGATTCTGTTATAGATATTCAAATTAACTATATATGGAATGAGGCATATTTTGGTTCACATTTTTAGATATTGACCTCCGGATACATTTCGATCAACCATATATGGAACAAAACTGATTCGATGGTGTATTCCTAAATTTGTATTTTCTATATAGATATTATGACTAATCAGAGATAGAAAGAGGCATATTTTAGTCCACAGTGCTAGATACTGACCTCCGTTATATATTCCAATCAACTATATACAAAATAATAAAACATATTCTATTATGTTCAAAGGCCAAGGATTTTATTCCTAAATACTCATGTTGGTGTAATGTTATTTATTTCTTTTAAAAAATAATGTGATGCATTAGATCACTTAAATGATCTAGCGATAAACTCACCAAAAATAATCTTGCTACAAAAGAAGAAGCCTTTCGAATGTTAATTAATGTCTTTACAGGCTTAGTAAACCATCAAACTTAGTAGTTGCCATATTGTGGTGGCTGAAAGCCACTAACCACACCAACGAACTAATGGGTTAGTATAAATGTCTACCTACAGACTGACTTGGTGGATACGCATAGTGGCTTGAGATATTCACCTACTATTGTACTTTGTAGTTGACAAATTCTCGTGGCCAAAAACTACTGACAACGCCAACAATTTGATGGTTGGTTAAGGTGTCCACCAACATTTTGTTTCGTGAGCAAGGAGAGTCGCAATAAATATATACCTTCTAAGGTACAATTTGGTTGCCAAAACATGGTGGTTAGTACCTAATAACAACAAATATAATATTTTAGTTGTTAAGTCATTGCTGCTAAAGAGTTCCACCAATTATCGTTGCTGGAAAACTAGTGTTAAAAGGTTTCTGCCAACCAGGGCAGATTTTAGTTACAACAAATTGTTGCTGAAGAGTTCTGCCAACTGTAGTTGGTAAGAAAATAGGCGTTAAAGCCAAGTTTTCTTGTAGTGTATGTGATTGGTTGGCATACAATCCAATTAGGTTGGATTAATTTCTCAGTTATCGCAATTTTGGATCCAAAACTTAACACTATAAATGCCGAGCCTATCAATTATAGGCTAGTGTAGTCATAATGCGTTATACGAGAAATTTTTCGTTGTAAAAACGATTTAAGGGTTCTATTTTTCTCAGACCCTAGGATTGATTCAATAAATGTTTTTGTTCTCCATGTATGATGCTTTTGGCGTGGTAGTCTTTGAAGGACTCATATAGCATTCACACAAGAAATGTGGTCGGAGAACATATTAAATTTGTAATCCTTGGAGGATTCAAATTATATTTAGGCAGCCACCTTATTTGCTTACATAAGGTTTAACAATCCTTTATGTGTTTTTAGAATTTGGTATAAAACCAAGAATCCGGATTAATTAGCTAGTTGATGATTTCATTGTTATAGGTCTCTTGCGGAGTCCTTAAAAACACAAAATTCCACGTTTTAGCAGCATAATTTTTTTTTTCTTTCTTAAATCTGCAGTTAGAATTATGCTAGCCTAAACTCTTCTTTGAGATAGATTAGAGTTATTTTTTTTTGATGCTTGTATTCTGTAAAACTCATATAGTTGAGTTGATTAGCATCCATATTTACGTCAAAAGTTGCACTCTTTTCCCTTCGTTTCAGGTTTTGTCCCATGTGGTTTTCCTGACAAGGTTTTAACGAGGCAACATCTTGTTGACGTTTAATTTTCTTTCAAAATGTTGATATTTTTGCTCTCTTTTTTCCTTCTTCCAAATTTTTTCCCATTGGGTTTTATTGGCAAGGTTTTAGTGAGGCAATTTATTCAACATGGTGGTCATCCAAGGGGGAGTTGTATAATTTTGGTTATTTGGTGGATTCCCACCATTAACTAGGTCATTCTGTTTTATTAGACCACATAAACATAAGAACCCTTAGGAATATGGATATCATTCTGATCCATATATGGTATGATCACAAACTTTACTCACCTATGGTACTATAACTGCATATTGGCACTAGAGGCTAGGAATCCAAGAAGCAAGTCCTCAATGTACTTAAAGAAACGTGAAGACTCGAGAACACTACCATTAGAAGACTAGCACAAAAGAAGACTTCATCAACTTGGAAATTTCTCACGAAAGCATTGCTATCTCCAGCATTCAAGAAATCCGTTTACCGAAATTGGCTCAACTCGAAGATTTGCAAGCCAAGATTTAACTAAAGTACTTATCAGGGGGAGTATCAAATTAGAAGGTGTTTTACTGGACTATCATGTTGTACTCTTTTTCCTTCATCAAGGTTTTTCCCATTGGGTTTTCCTTGTCAAGGTTTTAATGAGGCAACATTTGCGTGTCCAAATCTTTTCTAAGTTTTCTCAATTGTACTCTTTTCCCTCCGATTAGGTTTTGTCCTTTTGGAATTTCCTGACAAGGTTTTAACGAGTTAATTAGCTTAGACACAATGTCATCAGGGGGAGTGTTATTATAAACGTGTAATTATGTTAAAAATATCTAGGGCAAATATTGTTTATTACTGGGATGCCCTTGTGTCTAGCCTTATAAATAGAGGCTCTAATGTCTGTCTATTGTACACATGAATAAGATTTCTCTCTCCTTCTTCCTCTTTAGTAGCTGAATTCTATAATCGATGAACAACAATCATTTCAAAGTACATTGTCACAATTCTAGATACATAATCGGTTTATACGTTACTAGGGTTTAACCCGTGCCATAATGGCACGAGCGTTATATAAATTATGTATAATTATGTTAGATTATTTATTGAAAAAAACTTTTAGTCAAATTATTCTGGACTTTGAAACAGAAGCCCAGAAAAAAGGGGCTTTTGTGTACATGTAAGATCATTTTGTAAATACCAATCCATTGTCAAATTATAACGTGTAATCTGAATTATCTATAAGTTTATCTCTAAGTTTTATCTATAAAGATAAAATCAAAATTCTATTTCTACAAAGTCTAAACAAATAGAAACGAAAAGATATGTTTTTGAGAAAATCTCACCTTTCTAGACCAAAAAGTTGTTAATAGATTGAAACTCCGAATAGCCAAATTTTCATAATGTAGCTAATCACAAAATACATGCACCCGTAAATTAAAACCATGAGGTAATCAATAAGGTTATCTTTGAAAATGTATACTTCAACTTAATATACAACAAATGATATTTAAGAAAATGATGGAAACCCTAAAAATATGAAACAATGTAAAAAAGAAAGGATTTTCTCAAATGTTGTTAGCTCAAAGTAGTTTAACTGGGTGGAGGAAGATTGAGAGAAAATTGAAAGAAGATTGAGCGGAACTATACTCTTGGATTTGAATATTTTTTTTGTCCGCAATTTATCTCCCTTCCCAACTTTATTTCTGATTTTTGCTTTCTCCAAAGTAAGGAGTTAGAGTTTTCAAATCCACTCATCCTACTGAATGTGAGCGAGAGAATCAATTGTTCAGTTTCATGGGAAGGTAGGATTGTTATTTTTAATTGATCAAAATTTTCAATTTTGATTTAGACTTTTGAGATGGGAATAAGAGAATATGTAATGAATTTTTCTCAACTAAAGAATGTATCCATAGGCAAAAAAGTATACATAGCTAGGGTACAACCCTTACCATAACGACACATCTCGATAATAAGTAATTTTTGTGTATTGATTTTGACTTGTTCATGTTTGTTTGTAGTAATTGTATAACATGACATTTTATGGTTTTTTTTTTTTTTTTTTTGATCTTTCATGTATTTTAACCGAGTTTATGCTACTAATAAGATGATCAACCACAACATGTTACCCATTTTGTAGCGACACACAATTAACATAGCCTATTGCTACTCATCAACCGTAGACACCACTACAAAGCCATCTAATTCATTTATTTTTCCACCACAACCGCCTCCTATCTCCTGTTGGCCGTTTGTCATACTTCTAATTTTGAATCACAAACATCATGAGTAAAGTTTTGGCTGAAACACAAAACTAACATAGCCTATTTCTAGTCACCAACCGTCGCCACCACTACAAATCCATCTAATACCATTTATTTTTCCACCACAACCGCTACCTACCTCCCGTTGGCTGTCTACCATTGATTATTCAATTATATTTTTTATTGTTTACACTCGGTTGTATTGCAATCAATTTTATTTTAGTGATTAGAACCTTAATTTATACAACCGGATACTAAAGGTAGAAGGGTACTGTTTAGGTGATCCGGCAGTTATGATCATTTTTTTTCCTAAATGATATGGTCTCAACCTCAAAATGTGATATACGCTTTTTTTAATCGTGATGGACAACTACATCTTTCATGATACAATGTTGCCCGAGTTGTAAATATACAGAACTAATAATGTCAACGACTATTCACCAACATCACCATCATAAATCCACCATTGGCATTATTTATTCCACCACCACTGATATTATCGCCTCTACCACCACCACTTCTAACATCCACTACTTCTTCCACTACTAACCAAAAACTTCTATTAACTTCACTTAGGAGGAAGTAATGGGTTCAATGTCCGCCATCGTAAAGGTTTGTGGTAGATTAGTTGTATAGTGGGTTGAGCGGTGTTGGGTCTGGCAGTGGGGCCAGTCCAACTGGCTGGGTTTGGGTAGGGGTCTGGGTCCGGCTTTCGCATAACAACCACTAATTTCAATTGATATAGTTAAAATTATTTATTAATGTAAAAATACATATTTATTAGATTAATATAGATGACATTTAATAATGGAAATTAAATAAATTATTCATTATGAGAGATTAATGAGACACTAAATAATAAAACACTCATAATAGTTCCAGCAAACCACAACCATGGATTTAGATTTCCCCAGAATGCATCCTGACCGCTCTTTAGCTAGGCTACGTTGTCCATGCTTTGTTTTATATTCTTGATTAATGAGAAACTAAATAATAAAACACTCATAATAGTTACAGCAAACCACAACCATGGATTTAGATTTCCCCAGAATGCATCCTGACCGCTCTTTATCTAGGCTAAGTTGTCCATGCTTTGTTTTATATTCTTGACTAGGCTAAAAAAAATGAGCATTTTTTCCACCAAGAAACGGTTTATGTAGACCCTAAATAATCTGATTGTGGCATAACAGTTAAGATATCAAAGGTTGTACAATCGGGTTATGTGGACATACATGTAATCTAATTCTAACAAAAAAAAAAAACACACACAGAAAAAACAGTTATCTCTTCCATACCAAAATCGTGCTATGTGGACATTAACGTAGACCAATTCTGGTTTAATTTTCTTCGACCAGAAAAAACATTCAGTAAATCGGTCTTTGTGGGAATGAACAAAATCCGTTTCTAAATGAAATCGGTTAAGAAGTACATTGACATAAACCGATTCTAATAAACACAAAACACTTTGATTTCAAAAAAAATCGAATTTTGAGTGATTGTATGTTGCTAAAACCTAATTTAGGGGATTGGGTAGCTAGAAAAGTACTTGATTCGTGTCATTTCATCTGCTTCTATGGAACTCGAAGATGGTTTGTCTTAGGGGAGAGAAGAGAAGAAGAATCGGTTGAAGTGGAGATGGAGATGAGAATAAATTTTAATTTTGATTTTAATATTTAGTTTTATGAGAAACAGTCCAATACATAGTAGAATTTTTTTGTTTTTCCCACAGAGCAAGATCATGAGAAACAGAATTACAAGTTCTAGGTTAAAAATTAATTATGCCCGATTAAAGAAAAAACAAAGAACTGGATATCCTTGTAAGCATCTATTCTAGAGTTTCCATCAAACCTTTCTGTAGAAAATTGGTTGATTAGGTCTTTTGCATCACTTTCAATAATGATATGAGTGAGCTTTAGATCCACAGCCTTTTTCAACACATGCCAGTTTCCCTGGCTTCTGCCTCTTCAGCCGAGGTAACATCAAAGACAATAGATGCACAAAAGGTAGCTTTACTGGAGAAGTCTCTCATCACATAGCATGCACCATTAGCCAAAGTAGTGTCATGAAAGGCTCCATTAGTGTTGCATTAAAGAAGGGATGTCGATTAGTCGGTTTTTTTCCCCAAATTTATTCTTTTTTAACAAAGAGGATGATAAGAAAGAACGCACAATTGGGGGATACTTATATTAATTGGGGGATATGATAATAAAACAAAATAAGGTCATTTTGAAGTAATTTTCAAAAACCCTTATCCATATATTTCTATTATTCCTGAAATGCCCTTATATTTTAATATTTATTTATTAAATTTATTTTTATTTTTAATAAAAATATTTTTCATAAAAACAATTAATAAAAAAATTAATATTTTTTTATCAAAAATTTAATAAAAAATTATTATTTTTTTAACAAAAAATAATTTTCATAAAAAAAAAATACTTTTAACAAATAAAAAAATTATTGTCATAAAAGAAAATTGTATTTTTAATAAAAATTTATATTCATAAAAAAATAATTTTTAAATTGTTTTTTTCTTTTTTATGTTAAATTAATAATTTTCACAAAATAAAAATTAATTTAAAAAAAATGAAAAAAGAAATAGAAAAGTTAAAAAAAAAATTAATGAAAAAAAAAGTTAAAAAAATAAATAAAAGAAATATTTGAAAGGGTTAACTTTGACTTTTTATACATTTAAGACACCCCTTAGCAAGATACTAAGGATGGGAATAGTTTTTCATATCCCCCAATTAATATAAGTATCCCCAATTGCGTGTTCATAAGAAACGATTTGTTTCTTAATCAACGACCAACAGATTCAAGCTCAAAAGGTCATGATTCAAAGATATCAATAAACCAAAGGGTAACAAATTGCTTAATAATTTTCTTGTTATTATTAATAAACTGAAAAGGCCTATAAATAAGTTACATTAATTGGAAAATAAGAAAACAATAATATTCTTTAAAATACTATTCTAAAAAAATATAAACCCTAAATAAAATAAATAAATATTTAAAACGTAATAAAACTCCTAAATAAATAATTTGTGATCATCCAATGCTTGTGCCTCCGTTGGACTTGTGTGCTTGTCGCGCCCTTCACTTACTAGCCGGGGAGGTTTCCATAATTTTGAGAGGCTTGACCCATATAATCGACCAAGTAGGACCGGCTCAACAACGTTGACATTGCCGATAAGACATGGTCTTATCATTTCGCCCTCCTTAAATGAGACTTTGCCCTCAAAGTCCATTATATACACATATATAGGCTTTCTATATGGTCTTATCATTCCACCCTCCTTAAATAGGACCTTTCCCCCAAGGTAGGATCTCGACACTGCTACAAATTTGTTTTATTCGTCGACAACTCCCAAAGGAATATTAACGGTATCAGAAAAATTAATTAACTTATTGGATTTCAGAATTTCAATAGTGGAATAATCAAATATACTTGCAACAGGTGCTGGATTCACGACTTTAGCTCCTTGATGCTCTTTAAACTCTTGGAAAGTAGACTTCCAATATTCGAGGCTTTCATCTAAATTTTGTTACAAATTAGCTAACGCAACGGTTGGATCCTGGCTTCCAAAACGCTTCAATAATGCAAAGAAAAAAAATTCTCCCAAGACCCCGAAATATAATCTTGTACCCACTTGTACCATTTGAATGGCTCACTAGAAAGGTGATCACTAGCTATTTTCACAAAGTCTTCCGACAAATTTTACGAAACTCAAAAATAATTGTGCTTGAAATAACCAACCTTCAAGATCTCTGTCATCAAATTGCTGGCATAACAGCATTTTCCTGGATTGTTTATACATACCGGCAAAGATATTGGATGAATCTATGGGCTAAAACGGGTCCAATTGTAGCCAAACCAGTAATGGGCTAAATATTACTCTTGGGATTATTGGGCCTGTAATTAATTGAACAACGAGTGGGTTTGGGATGTTTTAGGTAACGTATTTTCCTTCTTCTTTTTCCCAAAAATCTAGGGCTTCACAACAGGGAGGGTGGGTAGGATATGGCCTATTTCGCCACCATACCCGCTGAATGACGGGTATGAAATTTTTTACCCGCCACTCTACCCACCATTAAACAGGTAAGACCCTACCCGACCCAACAAATGGCGGGCCTGGTAGGATAGGGAGGCGGAGATAACCGTGTTTTTTTTATTATTATTTTTTTTATAAGAAGAGTCACCTCTAGGGGCCTTTATTAAAAATAACTTAGAAATATTCATACAAAGTTTGTTGGTAGACGAGCCCCTAGAAATATTCACCTCTAGGGGCCTTTATTTTTTTTATTCTGGTTTTTACCTTGTAGACTTTACATACAAAATCTTGCAAATACACATAAAAACCAAAGCTAGTCTATCTACATAAGTACCCAACAATACTGTACTGCCAATCTAAGTAAAAATGGACAAAAGCATCCTGGTAGGCACAAATCCATTTGTAATCTCAAGAAACAAAAGTTCCGTTCTTTTCAAATTTGTAGGGGGTAAAGCAGAACCCAACTAAAAACACAAAAATACCAAAAAAAAAAAAAACTTCAAAGGTTTAAAGCTCTCCGCAGGGGCTTGACGCTACGACGAATCCCAACATAATTCCATGTTCTTCATGTAAACTTGGTCTTCAATCGTCATCTAAGATTATAGAAAAGCTTTAATTACCTCCGCTCTTTGTTGGTTTAGTCCTCCACTGGTTGCAATAAGCAGAGAGCCATTCGACTTGCACTCACTTACAACACCTAAAAAAATGTGGAACAATAACAAATGATTCTTATTAAATATGCTCCATCAGATGTATCACATGGTAGTCCAACGAAATAATTTCAATGATTATCATCTACTAATTAGTGTTTTGTCCATTATTGATTAAATTACTGTGCAACAAGAAATAATTTCCAGCACCAAGTTCTACAGCAACAACTCCGTCAAAGTCAGATGAAGTACATACTATGCAACAAGAGATCAGCCAATACAAGTTCTGCTTTCCACACCTAAGAGGAGGAAATATGTGAGAGAATTAAGGCATTAATCAACTACAAAGAATCAGTGTAACTCATGCATTACCTACAGTCCAACACTTGGAATTGATGACGTGATACTATCTTGGATAGTCATTCTAATAATATTCAACTGTCCTGCACACACTGTACCGTATAAAAAATTTGTTTTAAAGAAAAGATCAATACCATTCCAAGTAATTTGACAGTCGTGCACTAAAACTAGAGCTTTATCAATATGCCGATTCACTGTTTGGGGGATCAAAAAATGTAAGAGATACACATACATATGAAAATCCATGGAAAACCTTAAAAGGACTTACTGGTACGTCTAGGTAGAACGAGATCACCATCTTCATCTAAATTCATCATTTGACATGGCAATTTTTTTTCAACATTTACAACAACACTTTGTATCTTCACTTCTGCATCAAATACTACATCATCAAATAAATTACAAAGTTAATTACTAGTAATACAATAAAACACACTTTGCATACCATTGATACCAATAAATATCCCCAAGTACTTATTTTGCTAAGCTGCGAACAACACTGCTTAAAACAATCAAACAAAGTAATGTAACATAGACATTGATAAAGAGTGAATAACTTGCAATTCAATTGAAAACCATTTTTGAGAACACCAAATAAATACATCCTAATCGACTACATAGCAATTCAATTGAAACCCACTTACTATCTAAGAGTCCTTGCTATCATGTTGAGGAGGATGAAAATACGAAGCCAACGACGAAAGAATGAGGTCAATCCGACGTCGTACGAAGAAGTTATGGGTGAAACGAGAAGTTAAGCTTGTCGGTTGTCCAGGACTGAAAGTTAAACGAGAAGTGCTAGAGGCAAACGCTGGAATTACTTGGGGGCATCCTAAAAGAGCACCATCTCATTTGCGTAAGGCATCCACGTTAGAGTTATAAAGACACTTCCTTATTTTGTTATGGGCTGTCATCATCATCACCTTAATTTACGATCACAACCAGGGACGACACTGATAAAGAGAGGAGTTTGTTGTAGCTTCAGGTGGGAGGTCGAGTGAACAGAACAGGAAACGAGCTCAACTGATGAAGAGAGGAGTTTAGGTGTTGCTGCCATTATAAAGCGAACGGGGAAGGTTTTAGTCTGCTTCCATTATCAGTAGTCGATGATGAAGCATAGGAAACCAAGGCATGGAATGTTATTGATGCTGGTGATTCTCATGCAACGAGTGATGTAGCTGTGGTGCTGGGCAGAGAATGGGTATGTGTTGATGATCGGTGATTGATCGGGGTTGCTGTTGGGGGTCAATGGATTTGGTGATGTTCCTGTTACTAATGGGACAATGGAAGCTCTGATGATTAGCGATGACGAAAGAGAGAAATGCTCGAGTCTCAACGGAGTAAGGGATGGAGGACTAGCAGAGTTGGTGGTCTGTGGTTATTTGGGTTGATGCGAACTCGAGTTCGGCTGGGAAGCTTTGGGTGTAGTTTCGGTTAGGATTCTGTGAGATAATGGGACCGAGACTGATGATCGGAGATGGTGTGGCAGTTGGTGTTGTTCAGTGGAGATGATAAAGAAGAAGAGATCGATCATGTGGTGGTAGTTAAATGAAGCAGGTCAGGATGATCATGATGATGTTCGAGATGAAGGTTACTGTGGCTGGTGTGATGTTTTGATGACGAGCTCAAGAGGCAACAAGGAATGGCAGTGAAGAATAGGGACCGAGCAGTCCAGCGAATGAAAAAAGAAGTAAAAGATCCAGGAGGAGTTTCGGCTAGAAATCTTAGCCGTGATAGAAAGAAAAAGAGTTCGAAAAGTTCCAGGAGAACTTACGGATAGAAAATTCCTGGCCGTGATGAAAGAAGTAGACAATAGACTGTCATTCCCCTGGAACTGACAAGCCAAAAATATATTTGGTCTAGACTTAGCCAGTGTTAACGCAATCCCACATCGATGCCTTCGCGACTTTTATACATCACCAGTTTTGGGCGTGACTTATGTTTAGGAATTTGGCTAGCTTTTGGCAACCATTTAACACGGGGTTCGATACACGGGCACTTCTACAATTTGGAGACTATATAAGAAACACTTCTTAACCTAACCATCATATATATCTCTACATCTCATAATACACTTTGTTTTTGTTAAAATATTCTAGGGTTTACCCCTTTAGGGGGAAACCGGGAAACAGTGTAATGATGAGAAGCTAAACTATTGTTGATTAAGGATGAATTCAATGTTCTAGCGTGAAGCTCTATTAGTATACAAGTTTGTTCGGAGTTTTAATCATCTTATTGTTTGTTTTCACTACATCTAAAGTTTATGAGTGATTCTTAGATTGATTTGGGATGTATACTAGATTAGTCTATTAATTGTTCTATTGCTAGTATTGGATTAGCATATCCGTCTAATTGTTGAATAATCCTTACACAAGTAGAGAATGCGAGACCTTGCAGAGGGATTCTGTGGAGCAATCGTGTGTGAAGACAACACTAGTAAGTGGACCTTGCGCTAAGAGTCTAACTGCTAGGATCAACCTAAGTTCACATAAATTAAAGCTTCTGTTGGGTTACACCTTGAGTGCGCTACTACTTGGTGGTTCAGTTGGATAGAATTTGATATGCGAGCACTTCGGTATTAAGTTACATAAGGGACTTTGGGGATAGCACTGCGCTAGATGATTTCCTACGGTTGGTGATGAATGGTTCTTACGAAGATAGATAAGTATACTAATCCAGTTATCGCTTGGTAACGGCGAAGGATACCTTGATCATCCCTTTCATCTTATTCTTTTTGTTATCTTTTTATTTATTTCATAAACCAACCCCGTTTTTACTTTGTTTTGCTATCTAAATAACATATCAATTACACAGATCTCTGCAGGAACAATCTCTTACTGCCGTTATATTACCAGTTAATTAGTGGGAAATATCTTAATTAATTCTCTTAATTAATTAATTAATTAAGAGAATCGTTCAGTTCTCTTATTTATGTTTTGCTAGGTGAATCGTCCAAAAGAAGCGAATTTGCACACAATTGTGCAATAAAAGAATTTAGCTGAAAGCAGAGAAGGGCCAAAGACCAAGTGAAACTTGTTCGAATGAAGAGTACGAAGAGACGAAGTCAATGGCGAAAGAATGAAGTCGATCCGATGCCATATGAAGAAGTTATGGGTGAAACAAGAATGAAGATTGCTAAGGGGCATCCACTTTACTAAGGGGCAGACACATTTTCAAAGGGACTGGTAAAGGGAGTCTGGTCTTTTACTTAGGGGGAAGCCAGAATTCAAAACATGTTAAAGTCAACCGGCTAATTTACTAAGGGCTGCCACCTTTATCTTCTTCCCATAATCATTGATAACGAGTTGATCACATCAACTGTTGTATTTGAGCTCTGGAGTTTGCATGGTTGGTAGTGACGATAAGGTCATTGGAGGAGTTGATTGTGATGATGAAACGAGCTTGGCAGTGATTGATATAGAATGAAACTGAGTTCGAGTAATGGCAGTGAAGAGTAGAAGCTCGTAATGGTGATGTTGGAGCTGATGGAAGGGAAACAGAATTGAGACGAGATGGATGGATTCTCTGCTGACTAGGAAGAACTCAAGGGCAGAAGTTAAGATGATATTGCTGCTGGTTCGAGCTGGTGAATGAGAACAGTGAAGATGGGAGGCCGAATATAGCAGACAGGGAGCTGTTGCTGATCATCTTAGTAGACTTGTTGTTTCCGAAGAAGAACTTCCTTTACGAGATCGTTTTCCAGACGAACAACTTTTCTCTTGGTTACAAGAAAAGTACCTAGTACTATGTCTAATTTTCAAAAGCTAAAGCTTAAGAAAATAGCCAAGCAGTATGTGTGGGATGAGCCCTACTTGTGGAAATATGGTGTTGATCAAATTATCCGCAGGTGCGTACCAAACTCTGAATTTCAATCAATTCTTACTTTTTGCCATACTTATGCATGTGGGGGTCACTTTGGTTCTAAACGTACTGCTCTCAAAGTCCTTGAGAGTGGATTTTATTAGCATACCTTGTTTGAGGATGCGTATAATTTTTTCAAATCTTGTGATAGATGTCAACGAACTGGCAATGTAGGTGATCGAAATCAAATCCCACTCACACCAATTCTCACTATTGAGATATTTGATGTCTGGGGAATTGATTTTATGGGTCCTTTTGTCAATTCAAATGGAAAATTTTATATACTTCTTGTTGTGGATTATGTTTCAAAATGGGTGGAAGCTAAAGCCACCCCTACTAATGATTCTCAAGTTGTTTGTAAGTTTGTGAAGGAATATATTTTCTCTAGACATGGTACACAAAGAGTGGTTATCAGTGATGGAGGTTCGCACTTCAAGAAATCTTTCCATGCTCTTCTCAAGAAGTACAACATAAATCACAAGATCGGTAAACCATATCACCCACAAACTAGTGGGCAAGCTGAAATTTCAAATCGTGAGATCAAGTCCATCTTGGAGAAAACCGTTAACACAACATGGAAAGATTGGAGTTATAGACTCAACAATGCACTTTGCGCGTATAGAGCGGCGTATAAAACACCGATTGGTATGTCTCCATATCGGTTGGTGTATGGAAAAGCTTGTAATCTTCCAGTTGAACTTGAACATAAGGCTTATTGGACGATAAAGATGTGCAACATGTATTATGACAATGCGGGGAAACATAGAAAGTTACAACTTAATGAGCTTGAGGAGATACATGATGATGCTTACGAGAGTGCCCGAATTTACAAAGAAAAGACTAAACTTTTTCATGACAAGATGATTTCTAGAAAGAGTTTTGTTGTGGGCCAAAAATTTCTTCTATTTAATTCTCGTCTTAAGTTATTTTCCGGTAAGCTAAGGTCACGTTGGAGTGGACCTTTTGTTGTTACTAATATTTTTCCTTATGGTGCAGTTGAAGTTACTAGTCTCACAAAAGGGACGATATTCAAAGTAAACGGCCATAGATGAAAGCAATATTATGAAAACTTCCCTACGGAGAATGTGGACGTGATTGAGCTTCGTGATTTACTCCCTCTGGAGGAGTAGTTCGGAGAATGCAAAGTCGGGTTGTGGGCGTAAAACTAAGCGCTAAATGGGAGGCAACCCATCGGTTTTGTATCTCTATCTTTTGTATTTTATTTTTCTTAGCTTTCATATCATATTTGCATCCCCATGTTTAATTTCATTGAGTCCGGAATCTATTTTAGAAGAAAATTATGACGAATACCTTTCGTCAGAAAAATTCAGACTGCGCGTAGTTCAGTCCAGAGACCATAACTGTCAGACCATTTATCTAAACACTGTTACCTTTTAACACTTTGTATAAAACACGTAGATGAACAACTTTTGTGAAATGGATGTTTTCCAAATTCCTTACCAATTTGTACAGGTTTTGCGTTTTATCTGATGTTACGTCAGAATTCTGAATTTTCGGTTTTACACATTGAGGACAATGTGGAGTTTAAGTGTGGGAGAGTATTTTGCATATAGATTTTTCATAAATTTTTTGCATAAAATCTTCAACTTGTAGAGATTTTAGAGTCACTAGCATACTTCTAGGTATGTTTACATAGAGTATTCTGACCGACATAACTGAACTTGGAAGTGTTAGGGAACTACGTTCGGGATTTCTTACGAATTGGAGTGTTAAATAATGGATTTAATCATGCCGGTGATGCAAATTAGGAGCAGAGAGAAATGCATTATTAGAGTTGATGATCAATCATTAGTGGAGACTACCTATTGTCATATCAACCGAGGCACCATACCAATTTTTTTTTTGTAGTTGACTAAAGAGCTTTCTTTTGAGTGTGTATCACCGTACGTTAATTCCGGGTAGAATGGTGAGCTACCCAACTTCATACCATTTTCAGCACTATTTTTGATCTCTTGAGTGCTAATTTTTTCAATCATGAGGGTGACGTCTATAGATGAAAACCACCTTCTTGTAGTTTGATTTGCAGTTAGCACCATTCTCTCTCTCGCCAACAACAGGTCCATAGAAACACATCATCATCAACAATGGAGCGACATCAAAATCTACAAGGAAAGTTGAAGACGTTTGAGGTTTACAAACAACAATTCAAGGAAGAGCAAAAATTTAATATCCAAGTATGAAGACTTATTACAAGAGCGAGGAAAATCAAAAAATGAGAGTTGTTGAAGTTTATGATACAAAGACATTACAAGTTGTGAAGATCAAAGTGGTAAAGTACTTCTTTCATGGCCATGTTAATATTATCTCATTTTTATTGTTTTAGTTGCAATCTCTTCAAAAAAATAAAATAAATAAATAAATAAATATATACAAAGAGATTTGCATTTAGGTTGTTATTTGTTCAATAAGGCCATGTGGAAGAAAAATATATAAAGAAGTTTCAAGCAACAAGGAAATTGAGGAAAAGAGTACAAATTTTTGAAGTTCTACAAGTTAAAGAGTTTATCATCAACCGTTGAAGACCGAAGACCAAGAAGATGAAGAAGACGAGCGGAAGGAAGACGTTTCTATTGGATGTTGTGAGAGTGGTGCTTTCATCATTGCAATTGGATGTGAAGGTGGTAAGTACTCTCATCCTCGTAATAGTGGTTGATTTCCTTTCTTAGAGATCATCAGAAGAAGGTTTTTATTTCTCATGATTTTGTGGGGTCTCCAGAAATAATTCGGAAGGTTTCCTTCCCACCGTTCAACGTGTGTAGGATTTATCTCTTCATTCTTACCTGCACACATGTGAGACCCATAAAAAGTTGTCTTATTGAGTGCAATTATCATAAAATCCTTTTAAGTGAGGCAGAAGTCGAGGAGAAATGCTTATTGGTCGCTCTCAAACACGCATTCTCTCATTATGGTGTGGTTATTTATCACTCAAGATTTAAGAATAAATATGTTCTTTGGTATATCTAACTTCTTATTACTAGCATGCAAAAAATCTCACTAGTGGAAAATAGAAGTTCCACGACCGTGAGGACAAGTCATATATACGAGTTAAACGACCTGTTTTAACGGTCTCTGATAGGGTCGCTGATAAAGCATCTTTTTTTATACGACGCTCATCCGTGGGTTTTAGAATAACGACCGATTTTAAGGGTAACGAGGTATAGACCCCCAGCCGTGGGTCGTAGATTTAAATTATAATATAAAAAAAAATATGGATTCAGATTTGCTTAAATGCCTAAATGGCTGATCTGAAATAATCTGACTGCATCAAAGTCAAGTCAAACTAAACTCAAATTAAAGTCAAGTCAAATGGAACTCACATAAAGTCAAGTCAAAATCAAGTCAAGTTAAACTTAAAGTTTGACTCAAAATTATCTCAAATTGAGCTCAAATTCAATTTACAAACCAAAATTATTCAAGTTCAAAGTATGGAAACTTGGACATTATTGAACATCAAATTCATTTACATAGCTTCACCTTACAAAATAGAGGGACTAGTTCACCTTATAACACCTTCAGTATCCTAAGCAATTAGCCAATTTCCAACATTTTTGGTACTTCCAAAATGTAGTCACCACTCTATCGTAACTATTGAGTGAAAAAATATGAACAAAATAAAAGCACAAACCTGCAATTTTGTCATAAAAATTCTTTGATCAAATTGGTAAATCTTCCTTTACCAGGAGACAATAAACACCTCTATCTAAGGCTGATTTAGCTGTTTGGTACTCCTTTAGCTTAAAAATACAGTGTTGTAAACAGAAATAGAATGCCACAATGACATCAAAAGCTAAGCATAATATCCTTTCTTCACACATTTAGTAAGCATTTCTTACTTATGAGATTTTCAGAAGTCCCTCTGCAATCAGCCGCTACTATCATCCCACTGTCATAGCGGAAAGCACCAGCAGTGGTGCCGGTGAGGGTTTCTCCTATAATAAACAAGGAAGAATGTCAAAAAGCTGATGCCAAAACCCATTCTCGAGTAATACATACAACAAGAAAAAGAATCACTAAAACATTACAATTTCTGTTTCAAGCACTGCAGCTTCCACGTACTAGACCAATATGTAAGAATGTTTATGTGTGGGTGAAATATTCCAGTCCTAGAGCATTTCCATAAAAGGAATATAATTTTACCCACCAAGACACGTATAATAAGCCAAGTAACTCTCTAACATAAGCTATGGAAGAGATACCAAGAGGTGCATCAGAAAACCAAAACCAAACGAATCGAAGAAAACAATATTAGAAGAAAAATAGAATGAGAGTCAAAAAATGACTTCCTTACCATCGAAGGAATGCATGTTCGTAATGTCCACCTCTCCACCAAGTATTTTCGCTGGATCTTCACCATTGACTTAAATGAGTGCAACAGAACCTTTTGAGTTTCCTAGCCAACTAAATGAAATATAAAAATGAGGATGGGAATAAGAAAATATGCATAAAGGTCAGTAACATGTGGGGATATTTCAGGCTGATAGGAAGCTTCAAACAAACCAGGCAGTCTCACTGAGAATGGGAAGGCGAAAATATGCATAAAGGTCAGTAAGTTATGAGGATGTTTGAGGCTGATAGGAAGCCTCAAACAAGCCCGACAGTTTAACTGATACGAAGCAGATTTTAAGCCTAAGAAATCAAACCTTAAACTCCAAGGGGCCACGAGTCTTGGCTGTTGTAAGCTCATCATTCTGCAACACACAAAAGAGGTGATAAGAAATTATCAAGTGGAGTTTGTTGAGCAATGATTCATTGGGTTTGGTTTTGTAATGAAGATAGAAGAGGAAAGACCTCGAATGAGAACAAAGGAAAGAGGACATCAAAAAATAAATATGCCAGTAATAACACAAGAAGATGAAGAAAACATAGGCCTATACCGACAGACAATTATACCTCCAAAAATGTAAGCAGATACGTGCATGGTACACTAACATTTGAAATGAAGCAGTCAACAAAATAAGGCACATGTTGTACTACTATTTCTAATTCACTTTTGAGAAGCAAAAGAGAAGGCATCAAATTTCAGGCATAAATCATAAGATATATGATACAAGCCTCTCAAAAGGGGAATATTGTAATAATCTTACCTGAAGTAAATTGGTGTTGCTGGTGGTGATCGTAGTAGTGGTGGCGGCGGAAGAGGATGTTGGTGGTGAAAGAAATTAAAGGAGGAAACTTGAGAAGATATGTTAAAATCAAAAAAATGGTGAAATTGAAATTGGTAAACTGAAAGTTAATTTGACAAAGCATATTGAGAAACAATTTCTTACCTTAAATTTCTTTACTGGATTCTCTTGTTCAACCTACACCAAATTACCAGTAAAATCAAGAGCTTTAAAAAATACCGTAACCTTAATACCAAAAGTTAAATTTCTGTAATTGAAGACTATGAAGAAATATGAGTCATAGATAATTACCCAATTAACTGCCAGAGGATATTATAATTAAAAGCATAGAGTACCATTAGAATAGATTATTTCAACATAAACACAAACTTAACAGCCACCCAAACTGAAACAACATAACTCATGATATCGGAAAATTCCATATACCCCAAATTGAAGAATAAAAAAAACCCAGAACCGATAAGAAGTGCAATTGTCTAATTGACCAACTTCTGCTTCATCACCACCACCACACCATCCATCATGAATCATTATAGGAACTGGTTTTCGAAACTTTTACTAGGAAAATCCAGAGATTGAAAATTCACCCTAACCCTAATATTTAAAATTAAAATTTTGAAATCGAAGATGATGAAGAAGTCATAGATAATTACCCCAATGAATCTCAAAAAGTATTTCATCATCGACTACACAGACTACCGATGAAATCTATTATTATCTTGAGGGTATTGACTTTTGTTTCACCTTCCGGATCTGGATCGAGAAGAATAAATCGATTCTTTGAAGAAGAAGGTGATGAAGGTCGATCGAGAGAAAATATTTAAACTTACAGAGGAACAAAAACAAAACAAGAGAAAGATGGATATAGAGATGAGTTCGCTCTGAGCTACTGAAGAGGTAAGAGAAAGAGAGAATAAAGATACTGGAAGATAAAAGATAAAGACGAGTACAAATATACATCGATAAGAACGAAGAGGGATATCATCCAAGCCGTTCTTTTTACTAAGCAAATCGTGACCATATAAAATATGGGGCCCAGAATCGATTATCAGATCCACATCGCAGGTTAGGGGTCGTTTAACCAGTAGTTTTATATTGGAAAAATAGTAAATAAATTTTGCAATTCAGAGACGGCTAAGTATCCTCTCGGAATTTTTTCTGTTTTTTTATTATATCAGAGACAGCTTTGAAGGGTCAACGGTCAAACAACAGTATATTGGGGGTCTCTGATGTGGGTAGCTAAACATCCATTTTCCACTAGTTTCTATGTCTTTATAGCTCTTTGGATGCTTGGGAAGCTGGAACGCTTTGAAGTTGGAGTAGGTTTTGTGGGTATACCTCTCGTAAGCCCTCACGAGACTATAACTCGTCCACTAGGGATACCTAGGGGTTTAAAGCCCTGTTGCACATGCTAAGTGCAATCGTATCCTCGACGACATGGAGTTATTGTATTTAGATAGTTTTCTCGAGGACTAGCAAAAGCCAAGTGTGGGGGAATTTGTTAAGTGCATATATTTAGTGTCGAATCCATGCTAGTAATTGCTATATATTCTTGCGAATTATTGTATATTACTCTTGTTTTCTCTTATTTATGTTTTGCTAGGTGAATCGTCCAAAAGAAGCGAATTTGCACATGATTGTGCAATAAAAGAAGTTAGCTAAAAGCAGAGAAGGGCCAAAGACCAAGTGGAACTCGTTCGAATGAAGAGTACGAAGAGATGAAGTCAATGGCGAAAGAATGAAGTCGATCCGATGTCATATGAAGATGTTATGGGCGAAACGAAAAGCTAAGCCTGTCGGTTCCTCAGAACTGACAGTACAATGAGAATGATGTAGGAAACTGCACTGTCACTATTACAAGACTGACAGTTGAATGGGATTACTAAGGGAACCCTGTTTCTGTTAAGGGCTTCCAGCTTCTTCCCCGTCTACTAACACGAATCATCAGGGAGATTTCTTCTTCCCCAATTTTCTCGGTGATGGTTTGGCTTTTTGTTATCACCAAAGAAGCTCATGGGATCGAGCAGAGATTGTGGACAACATATTTGCTCGATGATGGAATAATGGATGTTGGTTGTTGCCGATTGATGGCATGTCAGTGAGATGATGCAGGTGATGATAATGAAGATGGATGCTGCCATTATCGGTTATCATATAAAGATGGTCCAGAGCTGGGAAAATGGAAGAAATTGAGAGAGTTGGTATCGGGTTTGGCTTGCTGCCATGGATGGATTGAACGAGAAACTGACGATGGAATATGAAGCTATAATGGTGATTCAGGAAGTAATATTGAGACTTCATACGCTACTGCCATTTGCAGTAATGTAGATGGATCGTGTTTGTAGTCAGCCGTCAGTGATGGAATGTTTTGTGGTGATGTAACTCGAACTGGTGACTGAGTTTGGTTGTTTCTCGAGCTGGTGGTTCTTTCCAGTAATGATGAAGATGGCTGATCGGTGATGTGTATTGCTGCTGTCGTTAGTTGGTAGTTGTTGTGGTGATTGGAGATAGTCTGATTCATGGTCGCTGTTACTAAATATAAGTATGACAGTGATGGATTGAGTTTGGTTGTCGTCGGTAACGGTGATAGAAGTAAAGATGATGATGATGTTAAGGAGCTCGTGCAGATGGATGAGCTGTGATTGATGTTGATGCTGTTTCTAATGGGAACTGCCGGAGAAGTTGGAAAAGTAGTTGAAAGCTACAGGAGATATTACGGTTAGAAAGTTTCAGCCGCAAAACTGTAGAGAAAAGTAGGAAAACATCCAGGACAAGTTTCGTATGGGAATTCCTAGCAGTTATTGAAAATAAGAATCCTAATAAAAGTTCCAGGAGAAGTTACGTAAGTGAAAACCCATCCGTGATGGAAGTAGAAGAAAATAGGCCATCAGTTCCGTGGAACTGACAAGCCAAAGACTAAGAGGGTTGGGCTCTTTTAGGGCTTGTTCGACACGTGACGCGGCCCATTGGCTGTGTGGGGTTTTTCCACACGAGTTTGGCTAGGTTTTGGTGGAATTTTGGCAAGTTTAACATCTTATTTCGATCGGGATTCAAGCACGGGACTTCTGCAACTTGAAGACTATATAAGAAATACTTCTTAACCTAATCAAATATATCTCTACATCTCATAATACACTTTGTTCTTCATAAAATATTCTAGGGTTTACCCCTTTAGGGGGAAACCGGGAAACGATGTAATGATGAGAAGCTAAACTATTGTTGGTTAAGGATGAATTTAATGTTCTAGCGTGAAGCTCTATTATTATACAAGTTTGTTCGGAGTTTTAATCATCTTATTATTTGTTTTCACTACATCTAAAGTTTATGAGTGATTCTTAAATTGATTTGGGATGCATACTAGATTAGTCTATTAATTGTTCTATTGCTAGTATTGGATTAGGATATCCGTGTAATTGTTGAATAATCCTTACACAAGTAGAGAACGCGAGACCTTGCAGGGGGATTTTGTGGAGCAATCGTGTGTGAAGACAACACTAGTAAGTGGACCTTGCGCTAAGAGTATAACTGCAAGGATCAACCTAAGTTCACATAACTTAAGGGTATATTAATTATATGTCTCTACTTTTGACACCCAATAAATATATCCTTATTCAAAAATAAATATGTCCCTACTTTTTTATAACCTTATCCATTTAATATTAGATTACTTTAATACCCTCACTCATGTAATATTTTTTTTATTTCAAAATGGAACAAATTTCTTCCTCTACCACTTCACCATCACCACTAGCACCACCACCACCACCATTCAACCACCATTCCACCACCACCGTTCAACAACCACCACCTACCAACCGCCACCACCACTCCTTAAGCACCACCGGTCCTCCACCGCCACTAGTCTATTGCCGCCGCCACCACTAGTTCGTCGTCGCCGCCGCCACCACTACTTCGTCGTCGCCGCCGCCACCACCACCGCCACCACCGCCGCTGGTTCAAATATTTTTGTATCAACAAAAAGTAGTTGATCCGTTTCAGTTGGATCGAACGGTGGATGTTTATCCACTGCAGTTGGATCAACAGTAGAATTTTATCCATTGCAGTTGGATCAACAGTAGAAGTTTATCCATGTTGATGGAAAAATGCTACCACTTCATCAGCTACAGTTTCATATCCACCAACAAAACCATCAACAATAGAAGTTTATCTAGTTTATCCAAGAAAAAAGGATAAACAGTAGAAGTTGATCCAATTTTAGTGGATCAACAATGGAAGTTGATCCATATAAAATTGGATCAATAATGATAGTTGATCCATGTAAAATGGATTGAACTTGGCGTGAGTCGAACACGCATCATCTGACATGGAGTCAGTCATGCTACCATTGCACCACAAGTTCAATATTGGGACAAATTTACATGATTTAAACTACAAAAGCATGAGTTCAAAGGATCAACAACATCAGTTGATCCCATATAGATGGATCAACAACCATAGTTGATCCAAAATATATGTATCAACAACCATAGTTGATCCAATATCACTGCCTGCTTCAACCCAGATAACCACCATATTTCATTACCTGTAGCTTCATAAACACCAACAGCTCCAAGACCAGCTTCAAAACCAACCTCAATTGAATCAACAATGGATGTTTATCCATTTCAGTTGGATAAACAGTGGATGTTTATCCATTGAAGTTGGATCAACAACCATAGTTGATCCAAAATATATGGATCAACAACCATAGTTGATCCAATATCACTGCTGCAGTTTCAGATCCACCAACAAAACCATCAACCACCACACCACCACACCACTGCAAACACAACAAACACCGCCACTTCCACCACCACCAAAAACATCCGCTACCACCAATACCAATACAAATATATCGGCTACACATTTTCCTTCAAAAACAAATAAGAAGAATTGAGTTGTGAGGGAATGATGAGCGACAATCTAATTAAGATACTTACAGAATATATCGGCTACACATTTCTTAACATTCTTATGAAATCCACATCTATGCATCTTCAGTACATTGGGGCCTCCAGCAAGACAAAACATAAATTCTGAATGCATTTAACCAATTCATTTGACTGTCCTTTCTAAAATAGAACCTTTGAATTGTAGACTTACTAGTGGTAACACCTCCTCCTCCTAGAATCTTTAATTTATGACGCATCAACAACACAACAGTAAATGATAATGAACAAATTTTTCTGGAAACTAATTAAAGAAGTATCAACATCAATATTACACGAATTGCTTGCCAAATATTCTTTTGATGTGGTATCAAAAGCTAATTTGATGGTGAGTGGGGACTGAATACGAAAAGAAGATGGATAAAATTCGAAAAAAATCTCGGACACAGAATGATAATTACATATAAATTCAAATTATATCAATTGATTAGATCTTCAATAAATTAAAATTGCAAATCTTCTTTTCGAAATTACCCTAAAACGAACTCCAAAAATCAAAATTACCCAAAACGGAACCTTAAAATGAAAAAGAAAAGAATGGGAAGAACATGAACTAAAATATTAACTATTTACATACAAACACCAATCAAGTTCACCGATCATGAAATTAACAGTAGAACAAATCATTATCCACCTCTAATCACATGCAACAAAGTCCACTAAAACCAGATCAGAAATTATTTCAAATCCAAAACAAAATCAAACCAGATCTAGAACTTCAAGCTCAAAATTATTTCTAATCAGATCATAACACACATTAATAACCTTCTTTAAGATTCGTCGATGATGACGATGAAGCTAGTGACGAACCTGAACCAAATCTTGGATCATCCGTTATTGATACTGATGATGATTTACTCTTTTTAGATCTGAAATATGGTTATGGTACTGTTCATGTGGAGGAGATGGAGGTGGTGGTGGTGGCGGCGATGGAGAAGGTGGGAGAGATTTGTGTCGAGTGTTTTTATAAAAACAAAGAAAAACGATATTTGTTAATATGTGAGGAGGGTAAATGTGGAAACAAAAAAAAAATTAATGGACCCCTGATGGGCTTATGGATGAGGAGGGACATATTTATTGTGTGATAAGGATATTTGTATAGACCATCAAAAGTAGGGACAAAAGTTCAATTACCACTTAAAGCTTCCGTTGGGTTACACCTTGAGTGCGCTACTACTTGGTGGTTCAGTTGGATAAAATTTGATATGAGAGCGCTTCGGTATCAAGTTACATAAGGGACTTTGGGGATAGCACTGCACCAGCTGCTTTCCTACGGTTGGTGATGAATGGTTCTTACGAAGATAGATAAGTATACTAATCCAGTTATCGCTTGGTAACGGCGAAGGATTCCTTGATCATCCTTTTCATCTTATTCTTTTTGTTATCTTTTTATTTATTTCATAAACCAACCCCCTTTTTACTTTGTTTTGCTATCTAAATAACATATCAATTACACAGCTCTATGTGGGAACGATCTCTTACTACCGCTATATTACCAGTTAATTAGTGGGAAATATCTTAATTAATTTATTGTGGTTACGACACGCATCAAATTTTGGCGCCGCTTCCGGGGAGTTTGTTAAGTGCATATTTTGCATATATTTATTGTCGAATCCATGCTAATAATTTCTAGATATTCTTGCGAATTATTGTATATTACTCTTGTTTTTCTCTATTTGTGTTTCATTAGGTGAATCGTCCAAAAGAAGTGAATTTGCACGTTATTGTGCAATGAAAGAAGTTCGCTACAAGTGGAGAAGGGCCAAAGACCAATTGGAATATGTTCAAATCTACGAGTCCTTGATATCATTTCGAAGAGGATGAAAAGACGAAGCGAATGGCGAAAGAATGGAGTCAATCCGACTTCATATGAAGAAGTTATGGGCGAAACGAGAAGCTAAGCCTGTCGGTTCCTCAGAACTGACAGTACAACAGGAGAGAAGCAGAAAACTGAACTGTCTCGCAAGACTGACAATTACAAGGCATGTGTTAAAGGCACCACTCTGTTAGATCATGGCACCATCATCTACTCCGTCGACTTTAACAGGGAAGAAATATCGGCCGGTGACTGCTGCGGCTGTTGGAATGATTGAAGGTACTTTGGAAGTGAATGTTGGCTGCAGCCAATGCCGAGTTAAGATGGGAGAAAGAAGGTGAACAGAACTCGAGCTGCCATTGTTCACGGTGATGCTGAGGTGATTCGATGATGGAAAGGTCAGGGAAGGTGCTGTGAGTTTTGGTATTTCTGGGTTAAGAAGATGGACAGCGAGGAGAACATGGGATGGAGTTTTCTGTGGATTTGTTAATGCTCGTGATGAAAAACAATGGTAGTTGTTGGTTGTTTACGGAACTGATGCTGCAGAGAAGATGGTCGTCGTACTGATTGATAGAGATGACGAGTAGGAAGCTGATGGTGCTTGTTGGCAGTGATGGTAAAGCTATGGAATTGGAAGTTGCTTCCATTTATGAGAGACGAGATCGAGATGAAGTCAGTGAGAACGAGATGGTGATTGATGCTCGTGATCGGTGGATTCTGTTGGAAACTGACAAATGGGTTTGCTGTAATGATTGGTTTGTTTCCAGGGGTTTATGGTATAGTAGGATTGGAAGTAATCGATAGAGTTTGGTTGCTGAAGTTTGATATATGAGTTGGTGATGGAAGAATACAATGAGAAGAAGAGGTCCTTGCTGTAATGACGGTGATGCTGCCAAAAGAGTATAAGGATAATAAGAAGAAAGATGCTAAAGCATTCTTGTTGTTCATACAGCAGGGGTAAGCAAAACTATTTTTCCTCGAATTTGGTAGCGAAAACTTGAAGGAGGCCCGGAATATTCTCAAAGTTGCATTCCAAGGTTGGAAAAGGTAATCTCCATTAAACTACAAAATTTATGGCGAGATTTTGATAATTTACTCATGAAAGAAAATGAAACTATCCAGAACTTCTTTACAAGAGTTTACTGGTATAGTGAATCAAATTAGTAGTTATGGAGATACCCTTGAAAACAAAAGAATTGTAGAAAAAATTCTAAGAAGCTTACCTTTCAAATTAGATCATATTGTATTTGCCATTGAGGAGTCCAAAAATTTATCGACTCTCTCCGTACTCTAATTAATGGGTTCACTCGAGGCGCATGAAAAAAGGATAAATAGGTTCGCGGAGTGGCGTTTCAATCAAAAATAAATTTCAAAGAAAAGAAAAATATAGAAGCCGAAAAAGAAAGCTCAGGAGGGGGATCATCATCAAACTGCCAATCCGAGAAAGGATCATCATCAAATCAAGGATCCAAAAACTCCTACCGCGGACGTGGAAGAGGAAAAGGAGGTTATAAAAACAACAATCAAAATACGGGAAAAATTACTCCTCCAATTTCCGATGCAATGTTTGCAAAAAGTTTGGCCATCCAAGCGAAAATTGCGAGATATAAGTGCACCAAGTGTGATAAATTAAATCACATGGAAAAGGATTGTTGGTTTAAAAATAATGAAGCCAACTATTCCGAGAAAAAGATTTTCAAAATCAAGTATTTTATTCCTGCCTCACCTCGCAACAAGATGCAAGGTATATGGTATGTTGATAGCGGATCTGACACCATATAGCAGCGGAAAAGAGAATACTTCGTAAAGTTGGAGGAGCAACATATTCCACCAGTCAAACTCCGGAGATGGAAAGTATCAAAATGTTGAAGGAAGAGGAGTCATATCCGTACTTGATGGAGTTGAGCAGTGATCATCGGTGATGGAAAAATGGTTGCTTCCATGAATGAGAATGAAACTCAAGTCTATATGACACCAGGGTTTGTTGCTGATGATCGGTGACGAGATGGAGATGAAGAAGAACTCGAGAATGGCAGTGAGATGATGCAGGTGATGATAATGAAGATGGATGTTGCCATTATCGGTTATCATATAAAGATGGTCCGGAGATGGGAAACGGAAGAGACAAGATGGAAAGATCTCGAGCTTTGGCGGTAGGCAGAGATGACGACTGCAGATCAGTTAAAACGAGAAGTAAAGATTGATGCTGGCAGAGACGAGAAGCCTGTAGTTTTGGCATGGAGCTTGAAGTAGACAGAGTCAGGAAGGGGCTGTGGTTAACGGAGATGGTTGCTGTTGAAGATGGATCTCGTTAAAGGAGAATGGATGACGAGCTCGAGAGACCGAAAGAAGAAAATCGCTGCTTCCATTAACAGCCATTGACGACTGAGATGAAAGAGCTCGAGATAATGAAAACGGAGTTCAAATAGAGTAACAGAAGAAAACGGAGTTAGGCAGTGAGGAGTTCGAGTCTGTGATGTTGACTGCTATCGGAGATGTTGACTGGTGAAGTATGAGAGCACGAGTTCGAGTTTCCTAGGAGAACAAACCACGGTATGAGTGAGTTTGAATTCGAGTGAAAGAGTAAAAACATCCAGGAGGAGTTGCGGTTGAAAGTCCAAAACGTAATTGAAAGAAGAGAAACCAAGGGAAAAGATCCAGGAGAAGATAAAAGATTAAGAAAATAGGGTGTCAGTTCCAGCGGACTGACAAGCCATGCAATGCAAATGGGCTGGATTTCGTATGCAAGGCCCGTTTGGATAATTGCGACTGCTTTCCCTGGCCAGCTGAGAAACGTGAGTTTCCTACGAGAGTTTTGACTATAGTTGGCAACTTTGGTGACCTATTTTGACCGAGATTTGGAGCACGTACACTTCTACACTTGGATACCTATATAAGAAAGAATTCTTAACATAATATCACATCCCTACATCTCATAATACACTTTTGTTCTTCATTAATATTTTAGGGTTTACCCCTTTAGGGGGAAACCGGGAAACGGTGTAAATCATGAGAAGCTAAACTTTATTTGATTAGGATGAATTCAAAGTTCCGGGCGTGAAGCTTAATTATTATACAAGTTTATTCGAAGTTTCTATCATATTATCGATTGTTTTTCTCTATATCTATGGTTTATGATTGATTACTAGATTGTCCAAGTGTACAATTGGATTAATTTTTGGACCATTCTAATGCTAATAGAAGTTGGGTGATAAGTGTAATAGTCAAACAACTCTCTACACAAGTAGAAATCGCGAGACCTTACAAAGGGATTCTGTGGAGCAATTTCGAGTGAAGACAACATCAGAAAGTGAACCTTGAGCTAAGAGTTTAACTACTGGGATCAACCTAATTCGCAAAGCCTAAAGCATTCAGTTGGATTACACCTTGAGTGAGCTACTACTTGGTGGTTCGGTTGGATATAATCTGATATTGGAGAGCTTCCGTATACGTGGTATAAGGAGTTTTGGGGATAGCACTGAGCTAGCTGCTATTCTACGGTTGGTGATATATGATTCTTACGAAAGGTAAACGAGTATACTATGCAAGTCAACGTTTGGTAACGGCGAATGACTCATAATCATCTTTTCATCTTATTATTGTTATTATTCTTTTTGTTTATTATAATCAAACCAATCCCCCCTTTTTAGTATTTTTATTTTGCTGAACTTAATAACATATCAATTACATAACTCTCTGTGGGAACGATCTTGACTTCCATTATATTACCAGTTAATTAGTGGAAAATATCTTGATTAATTTGTTGTGGTTACGACACGCATCAAATTTTGGCACCGCTGTCGGGGAGCGGTTGCTAATTGATTTGTTATTTGTTTAGCTTGTTTTTGTTTTTAGATTTTTTCTTTTGTTCTTGTGAGTTGTCATGTTTCCTTACGGACATAACATGTACAGAGCACAAGACCAATCATCATATTATAGTGGTAATCAATTTGGTTTTCAATCTCAATATTATGACAGCTACCAACCATTTCATGGGTATAATCAAAACCAATCTTTTGTCTATGGTAAATATCCTACGGAACCTTATGGTTATTCTCATGCATATCAACAACCTTATGACGGGTATGTAAGTGAAAAACCACAAGGATGGGTGGATAATTATGCTTATAATCAAGATTCTTCTAGTCTTACAGATCTAATGCACCGATTTATGGATAATATGGATCGGGAAAATCAAAAGTTGGACCAGCACATTTAAATGATGGATGAACGCAACCAGACTATGGAAAGTTATGCTCCTAAAGATAGTTCTTCTACTCTCGAAGATATAATACACCAATTTATGAATACGTAGTTTGGATCGGGAAAACCAACAGCTGGATGAACACAACAAAAAGACTGAAGATACACTTCAAGAACTTCAAGAGGTTATTGACAACCTAAGAAGAGAAATGGATCAAATTAAGATCCTAAGGAAGAAGTTTGGCCTCAAATACAAATCAATTCCGACGTTCCCATGATCAATAATGGATATGTGATTCATGAGTATCTTGAAGATGAGCAACCTTTGGAAAATCCTTGTAATAATGGTAATGTTATTCCAACTCCGGATCTTTATAACAATCACTCGCCTATTCGAAAGGAGGAGAATGGATATGACATAATCGTTGTTATAAATGGTGTAACGTACTCAAACATTGATTTTAGGATTTGCACCAATGAACTAGACTTTCTAGGAGACGATTCTGATTCGGATGAAGAGGTTGTTGAAGAGATAGAGATTGAGAATGAAACCAAATTGGATAAAGTTGTGGAAGACCCAATTGAGCTAGCCAAGGATTATAATGATGATGAGATTTTGATTGAAGCAGAAACTAACGAAGAATGGCTAAACAGTTTGATAGAGGACCACGATACAAACGAGGTAAATAATTCATTGCAATTCTTTAAGAATGACGAGGATCCCGTAATAAAAGAGATTGTGGAAGGTTTGTCGAATCCTTTGCATATTTCTAAATCTTTTGATTCACATCACTTATGATTGATTATTTGTGCTTCTAAAGTTTTAAAAGATTATTTTGCTTCTAATTATCCACTACTTGATGTGTTTGATTCTAGCAAAAGAAAAAATAAAAACAAAAATCTAAAAACAAAAACAAGCTAAACAAATAACAAATCAATTAGAAACCGCTCCCCGGCAGCGGCGCCAAAATTTGATGCGTGTCGTAACCACAACAAATTAATTAAGATATTTCTCACTAATTAACTGGTAATATAGCGGTAGTAAGAGATCGTTCCCACATGAAGCCGTGTAATTGATAGGTTATTTAGTTCAGCAAAATAATAAAACAAAGGGGGATTGGTTTAAAGTAAAAGAAAATAATAAATAAAAGAGATGATCAAAGAATCCTTCGCCGTTACCAAGCGATAACTGGATTAGTATACTTATCTATCTTTGTAAGAACTATTCATCACCAACCGTAGGAAAGCAGCTGGCACAGTGTTATCCCCAAAGTCCTTTATGTAACTTGATACCGAAGCATTCGCATATCAAATTCTATCCAACTGAACCACCAAGTAGTAGCGCACTCAAGGTGCAACCCAATGGACGCTTTAAGTTATGTGAACTTAGGTTGATCCTAGCAGTTAGACTCTTAGTGCAAGGTCCACTTACTAGTGTTGTATTCACACACGATTGCTCCACAGAATCCCTCTGCGAGGTCTCGCGTTCTCTACTTGTGTAAGGATTATTCAACAATTACACGGATATCCTAACCCTTTACTAGCAATAGAATGATCAATAGATTAATCCTGCGTGCACTCCAAACAATCTAATTAATCAATCATAAACCCTAGAAATAGTGAAAATTATGTGATGAAAAATCCGAATAGATTTATATAACTAATAAAGCTTCACGCTAGAACATTGAATTCATCCTCAATAAACAAAAGTTTAGCTACTCATGATTACACAAATACCCGGTTTCCCCCTAAAGGGGTAAGCCCAAGAATATTTTATGAAGAACAAAAGTGTATTATGAGATGTGTGACATATTTGATTAGGTTAAGAAGTATTTCTTATATAGTCTTCAAGTTGTAGAAGTCCCGTGCTCGAATCCCGGTCAAAATAAGATGTGTATTGCCGCTGTCTTTAGTTGGTAGTTGTTGTGGTGATTGGAGATAGTCTGATTCATGGTCGTTGTTACGGTTGGCTTTTGCTAGTCCTCCAAAATTTGATGCGCATATTTTTGCATATATTTAGTGTCGAATCCATGCTAATAATTTCTATATATTCTTGCGAATCCATTATTTAACACTAGCAACGGCGAATTATTCTTGATGCAAAAATTATTCTTTCGGACTTAACCAAACTCAATAAGATTAACGTATCAAGTAAATAGGAATTAACGTTTGTGCAATTTACTTTAATTATAATAAAACAATTATAATGCGGAAATATAAAGTAAATGACACATCAATATTTTGTTAACGAGGAAACCGCAAATGCAGAAAAACCTCGGGACCTAGTCCAGAATTGAATACTCTCAGGATTAAGCCGCTATACAAAATAATACCAACTTCGTATAGTTGAGACCAAGCAACTAAACCTATAGTTCACCTAGTTCCGTCTGTATTCCAACCCCTCCAACCTTTAAACAAGTCGCGTACTTGGACCAATTCCTTTGGATCGTATTCCAAACAATAAAGGAACAACAAATATGTTTGGTATCAACTCTCTTCAATCAAGTGATTTGAGTTGCGCAAAGACTCTTCTGTTTATCTTAACATAAACTCCTTTGCCAGGTTCCAAGATCTATCTTATGTTCAATCACCAAAAAGGTAATCGTTAAGATTAAGCCAACAACACTCTTAATCCAAAGAATTGTGTTGATGCCGATCTTCTTAATTAATCAATCCAATCTACCACAAGGAGATTATTAATTGGATCCTCTTTTTCCCAAACAAGTATTGTTCCCACCAAAGATTATAAACACCAAGTCAGAAATCTTCTATCTCTTATTATCACAAGAGTGTCTTTAGATCTAACAACAGTCTAAATATCCCTATCGAAAACTTGAACTAGTTTGAGTGAATCTTATATCAAGAGAGACGATTCTCAAGCATAAACAAACTAGGTGCAATCAAAGTTCAACCACCGTTAGTCAATCAAATCAATAAGAAAACTAAAGATAAACCGCAATATCTAGTTTCCCACCAACGGGTCATGCTAGAGCTTCTCAATCCCAAAGAAGACTTTAAATTAAGCGGAAGTCTATTGTTACAAAGGATTAGTTTGCTCGAAATGCAAACTCAAAGTATTTATAGACAAGGAAGTTTGGACACCAAGGAATTTCCAAAACCGGAAATATTCTCAAGATATTTTTCCATATTAACCCAAATTCGGTTTTCATAATTCCTGTGAATGCACTGTCCAAAAATAATGATCGAAATCTCCTTGGAAAATCTTTAACTAGCAAATGCACATTACTAATTCTTATTTTCCATATATAATTAAAAACCCTTAATTAAAAAGATTCTTAACTTATTTAAATTCGATCTTGGGATTTACTTCCTTCTTAGCCGTTAAGGAATATCTTTGAACAATATAGAATAAGCATTAATGCACCATGTTCAAAGTGTGTCGACATCTTACTCTTGCAAGTCCTTTTTTCATACTTACTCACTTGAAACTGATTTACCACACTTCCAAACAAGTTTAGAATTGGTTCATCTGACTTTCAAGAACTATGTGATTGATCTAGTAACACTCAATCACAACTCATGGGTTTAACGGTTCTACCAAAAAAAGTTTCGGTTCTACCTCCATGTGAGTACTATGTATAGTCACACTAGCTTACCAAAATTCGGCTGACTAGGTACTAGGATCGGTTCCCCACATGTATTTGGTATTTAACTTGTATGCACTGCACATGTCCATAGGATCGGTTCCCCATTGCCTAAAAACATGTTGCACATGTTCATAAGATCGGTTTCCCTTTCTTCTAAAAACCTTGTTGCACCTCATACAAGGATCGGTTCCCCTTATGTTGCACTGCACCTCTTACTAGGATCAGTTCCCCTTCTCCCAATAATTAGTCAGACACTCACAAACCCGATCATACCCTAGATGATTACTTAAGATTGGTTTCACTAATAAAAGTCATACCAATACATAAGTCAGGCCTCATGTGAATAGTTTTACCAAGAACACAAACAAGTCATGAGCGGTTATACTAATCACACATATTGGTCGTTCATAAGATATGCAATGAAGAACAACCCCAATAACGCCTGGCGATTTCCTTTTCGGTTCACAACACATATCATGAACTTACTTTCTTAAAACACATGTAAAAACATTGTTTCCTAGGATGAAATCCTCACCTCATACCCATACATAATCACAATAGCATTCATACGATTAGGTTGATGTTTTATATACAAAGTTCAATGGTTAAGCAATAAACCTCATATTGATTCCTTAATACTATGTCTATCTAGAGTGATCATGCTTCGCAGTTTTATGTTTTTATTATGAACGACTTGAAAGATACGTTAGGGAATGGAACAGTTCAAGTCAAATATCACTAAACTCAAGTGGAAGGATGATGTTGTGGTTGTAGATCCGTACTTCTTCACTTCTTCAAGTCTTCGCAATACTTGTAATGTCTCATCCTAATACTTTCAAGCTAACCTATAAGAAGTTGAATCTAGTACATATAAATCAAGCGACTCTTAAATGAGTTTTGGTTCACTAAAATATGACAACCAAACTTGACATACTAACGCTTGGTGGGTTCAACCGATCTTTGCTCGAACAATCTCCCCCTTTGTCAATTTTAGTGAGAAAACTCTTACAATCATATGGATAAACAAATTTACAAGAATTCATTACACATACGCTTGATTCCCGAATTCAACAACACATAACCTGCAATCATTCAATCCTTAAGAATGTCGTTGTTGACATTATAATAACAAAGCTCATACTCCCCCTAAAGGTGAGATAAGTAGATTTTTAATCCGCACATCTTTGTTATACCAATCATATGATATGTTACTCCCCCTTAGTCTGTGCTTTTCCTCATTCGTTAGATAAACGTTCAAGCACTATTGTCCTCTTCCCTAGTGACACCAATCAACATAAAATTGATACCAACATCACTGTTTACTCCATATATTTCACCCCCTTTTTGTCACAAAAATGATAAAGAAACGAAAAAATAATGGACAACACGAAAAGGATCTTACAAATCTCAAAATAGGACTTGCAACCTGTTGAGTCAAGCACGAGGGTTCCACATACCATTTTTGATAACCAATATCAAAACCGAAACTACAAAGTAATTATGTATTGATATGTTATCATGGAAATAATTTCCCGAAGCAATTTTCCCAACTAGTTTAGCAAACCAAAAATCAACTAAGCAACTTAGTTCCTTTGCTAAACCAATTGTATAAATACAACCGCTTCATTCGATAAGACCAAAACAAAGATAAACTCCATTTTTCTCATCAGGTTCTAATTATCCATATAACTTAGACCTTTAGATTTCAAACAAGACAAATACTAGGTTAGTTAACTAGCATTTCCTTGTTTAGGCATTCTGTTATACTTGAATAACCGAAACCTCCACTTTGATAAGTCTAACTAAGATTATAATTAACTTAGTTTATCTTATCCGGAATGGAATTGGACTAAATAACTCGTCTCGTCAACATATTCATTCGTTAAGCCATAAATAATTCATACAAACCAATAAATCAACTTTCATAATTATTCACCTCAACCGGACGCAATTGAAACAACATATAAAGTTCCACTATTGCACCGAAATTTTGTAAGCCTAAACAATTGATACTACACAATAAAGAAAAATAACAATTGTTTTACTTGACTGGAAGCAATTGAATTAACATAGATATTAAAGCACCGCAATTGCATCAAATTTTGTAAGCCTAAACTATTGATATCACACAACAAAGCAAGATAACAAAAGTTTTAATTAACCGGAACCAATTGAATCACACATACATCCACGCATACATAATGGAATAAACAAATCAATTGTACCGACAATTTCGTTTAAGCAAAAGCAATATATATATCAAATAAAAAATAGGATTTTCTTAAAATAGGTAAACAATTAACTAACAAGATTGTTACCTCAATTTCGCATCCAACTTCTCCAAATATGATTGTATTATTTTCTTCTTCCGGGAGAATTGATATCGAAATACCATTATGTTGTCATCCTTATGCAAAAACAAAATAATAACAACAACCAACATTTACCCAAGAAAGGTTGAAAATCGGTTTTAACAATTGCAAGCAAAAGTTGAAAACCGTCGAAACACATATGCTTTTATGCTAAACCAAAACCGATTCAACATATTGTGACTTTTTCACATGTTATTTCTACAGGAACCCTCATGATCCTTTGATAAAGCCTACCAACATGGTCTAGAACTTAATTAATCCTGCTAAATCAAAAAGTCACCCAAACCATAAGGGTTCACAACATATTGTAAGATCGAATATCAAGGTAATAAAACCGAAATCAAACATCCCATAAACATACATAGCAAATAAATAAAGCATTAAAGCACCGGCTATGTAAATCAAAAACTATCACAAGAAAAATTATAAATCAAATAACTTTATTCATAATAATTTTATTCATTAGACTTGTACAATCAATGAAAGAAATCAAAAATTGATGTCTAATTTTTTTAATTCAGATCCCTTCATAAGATTGAGATCTCTTTCGCTTAATATGAATAATTCTCCTAATTCCTTGAAGCGATCCTTGATTAAAGAGTAATTCCTCAACCTTATGGAAGTTAGGTTCCTCCTCGTTTACTCTTCTGGAGAGTAAATCTAGTTGTTTGAGAATCTGAGCTTGAACCAGTAGAGATTTTTCAAGGCTCCGTTTCAACATCAAAACTTCCAACTTAGTTTTAGCACATGTTCGAGCCATCTTATGAAACTCCTTTTCATAATCAATCATACAATATGAATGATTCATATTCATATATGAATCAGTTTCGGTTCCATTGAAATTTAAAGAACCAGAAGAATTATAAGCCATATTTTCAGCATATTGTTCTGAGATTTTTGAAGAAAATTTTGCATAGTAATCAGAATTATCCATGATCCCTAGTTTCATGAAAATTGAAATTCCATCAGTACCGAAAACTTATATACCAATAGTTACTAAAAAAACTTGTTCATTGATTAAGGAAATCAAATATTCTCTCTTAATAGAAAAACCGAATTTTTTTTACTATTAAGAATTTTAGGAAAGTGCGTTCCCGTGAATATCTTCATAACTATATACAATTTTTTTGAACTAGTTCACAAACTAAGTTTGAGCACTTCATGGGTTAGTGTATTTTCCCAGATATTAAGTATTTGAATGAGTCAGATTGAGTTTTCCATGTTTAACAAGGAATTTCTTCTTAACTGATTTACCAAGGATTCCATCCCTTTTTGTCAATAAACCAAATTTATCATAGATATTACTATCATCAAGATATTTAGGGATTACCTTAGGCGTAGGTGCTCTGGAGTCATTGTCAGCTTCCTTGATCTTCTTTGGTATCCACTTCTTAGTTTCCTGATCCTTCTTCCGTTTGTGATGATCATCATAAGATGAGTTCACTCTAGAATCCTTTGATTTAGATGAATCAGGTTTATATATGCTTCTTTCAAAAGATAATCTCATGTTATACTTTGGATCTGAGAACACCTTTTTCTAAAAGGAAAGTTGTTCACAATTCTTGACAACACGACCCTTGTTTCCACAACGAAAACAATTGTTCTGATGATCTGAAGATATTTGATGTGAGTCATATATTTTGTGATCTTTTACATATTTCTTTTTACAAGTTGTAGCACCCTTTTCCGTGTTATTGTAGACAACATTCTCCTTTCCTTTCAAAGAACAACTTGATCCTGATATTTTGCATCTTCTTGGAAAGGATATGTCCAACTGATGTTTTGACATTAAAGAACACTTATCATTCTTCAACCTTTAGACATGTTCTAGAATTGTCTTTATCTCATACTCATATGAGTTTTTTAAGGCATTGTAGTCATCAGTGGAAGTTTTTCTTAACTGCTCTGTTTTATTTTCTCGATCAACACTTTTCCTTAGCTTTGCTTATAAGGATTGGATCTTCGACGAAGTCATGAGCTTAAAATAGTCTAGATCAGTTTTACATGATGAGAGTTCATGTTTGAGTTGATCATTTTCAGCTTTCATATGGCATAAGTTTTTGAGGAGTTTTCCTTCTCTTTTTAGCACAAGTGTAAGCTCTGTTGCACATGAAAGAAACTCATTTCTTAGTTCATCAAGTTGAGAAGATACATAATCAACATCATATTCATCATCAAGTGATTCAAAATCACTGTCATTAATTGTAAGAACATGGATTAATTTAACCTCTTCTTGAGAATACTGGGACATATTTTCAGAAGAGTATGTAGAACTCTTAGAAAACAATCCTTCTAAGAATTTTTTAAAGTCAAACCCAGAACGAGTCTTACCCAAATCTTGTGAAACGTTAATTGAATCATTCAAGAGATTCATTTATTATAGGATGGATCGCACCAAACACAGATTGTTAGATCTTTTCGTGTTTACCTGCTCTGATACCAATTGAAAAGGCGAGGGTACCCAATTATACCTCAAGCTATTACTTTTCCTTACTATAAGTCCTATCTCCGAAAGTGATTGTCTATATATTGAGTCGAGACAATACAACAAATCGGTTCACACTTTGTGTGATCGTCTATGGATACGAGATCGAAACAATACAACAACAAAGTGTGTTTACTTGATACAAAGGTTCAGACTTAACCAAACTTAATAGGATTAACTTATCAAGTAAATAGAAATTAACGTTTGTGCAATTCACTTTAATTATAATAAAACAATTATAATGCGGAAATATAAAGTAAATGACACAACAAGATTTTGTTAACGAGGAAACCGCAAATGCAGAAAAACCCCGGGACCTAGTCCAGAATTGAATACTCTTAGGATTAAGCCGCTATACAAAATAATACCAACTTCGTATAGTTGATACCAAGAAACTAAACCCATAGTTCACATAGTTTCGTCTGTATTCCCACGCCTCCAACCTGTAAACAAGTCACGTACTTGGACCAATTCCTTTGGATCGTATTCCAAACAGTAAAGGAACAACAAATTTATTTGGTATCAAATCTCTTCAATCAAGTGATATGAGTTGCACAAAGGCTCTTCTGTTTATCTTAACATAAACTGCTCCTTTGCCAGGTTCCAAGATCTATCTTATGTTCAATCACCAAAAAGATAATCGTTAAGATTAAGCCAACAACACTATTAATCCAAAAAATTGTGTTGGTGCTTAAATATTTATCTAATGAAAGAGGAAAATCATAGACTAAGGGGAAGTATTATATCATATTGATTGGTATAAAAAAAGACATGTGGATTGAAAATCTACCTATCTCACCTTTAGGGGGAGTATTAGCTTTGTTATTATAATGTCAACAGTGACATTTATTTTTGAATACATGCAAATTAGTATTAGTTATTTTTGTAATTCGTTTATCTCCATATGTAATAGAGTTTTGTCACTAAATTGACAAAGGGGGAGATTGCTAGAGAACTGCTCGGTTGAACCCACCAAGCATTGGTATCTCAAGATTGGTTGTCATATTTAGTTCCAAAACTCGAGTCACTTAATTTTCAAACTATAGTCAACTTCGACAGGTTAGACTAGAAATGATAGAAGTATTATGCTCTAGTTACTCACAAATATATAAAGATGGATTGAAGATAACAAAGACATTATTCTTCAGCTTGAGGTTAGTAACTAAGACTTGACTTATTCCATATTTATCTTGTTTCTTTCAAGTCATGCATATTCAAAACAAAACTACGAAGCATGATTGCACTCTAGTTAGACATAGTATTAAGGAATACAATACGAGGTTTATTGATTAACCATTAAACTTTGTAGATAAGACATCAACATAATCGTTTAAATGCTATTGTGATTATGTATGTGTATAAGGTGAGTATTTCATCCTAGGAAACAATATTTTACATGTGTTTTAAGGAAGTAAGTTCATGAACTTGTTTTGTGAATCAAAAAGGAAATCGCCAGGCTTTATTGGGATTGTTCTTTATTACATATCTTATGAACGACCAATATGTGTAATTAGTATAACCGCTCATAACTTGTTTGTGTTCTTGGTACAACTATTCACATAAGGCCTGACTTATGTATTGGTATGACTTTTATTAGTGAAATCGATCTTAAGTAATCACCTGATTGTATGATCGAGTTTGTGTGTTTGTAAGACCGACTCTGGCTAATGGGGAACCAATCCTAGTAAGAGGTGCAACATATCACAAAGGGAAATCGATCCTTGTATGAGGTGCATCAAGGTTTATATCAGAAAGGGGAACCGATCCTAAGGACATGTGCAACACATTTTTAGGAAAAGGGGAACCGATCCAATGGACATGTGCAACACATATAAGTTAGATACCATGTATATGTGGGGAACCGATCCTAGTACCTATTCAACCGAATTTTGGAAAGCTAGTGTGATTATGCACAATACTCACATGAGGTAGAACCGAAACTTGTTTTGGTAGAACCGTTAAACCCATGATTTGTGATTAAGTGTTTCTTGATCGATCACATAGTTCTTGAAAGTCAGATGAACCAATTCTAAACTTGTTTGGAAGTGTGGCAAATAGGTTTCAAGTGTGTAAGTATGAAAGAGGACTTACAAAGTAAGGATTTTGACACACTTTGAACTCGTGCAATAATGCTTATATTTTATTGTTCAAAGTTATTCCTTAACAGCTAAAAGGAAAAAAAAATCCCAGGATCGAAATTAAATAAGTTAAGAATCTTTTAATTAAGGTTTTTAATTTTATATATGGAAAATAAGAATTAGTAATGTGCATTTACTAGCTAAAGATTTTCCAAGGATATTTTCGGTCAATATTTTGGATAACATTTCCAGGAATTATGAAAACCGAATTTGGAAATTATATTGCATTTCTTGAGAATATTTTAGGTTTTGGAAATTCCTTGGTGTCCAAACTTCCTTGTCTATAAATACTTGAAGTTTTCATTTCTAGCAAACTAATCCTTCGTGACAACAAACTTCCCCAGTTGTGTTGTTACTGGTGAAGCCGCCTATTCGGAGAGAAGAGTAACCTAATTAGGCAAAATCTCTTACGACCGCTCAGTTTAAAGTCTTATTTGGGATTTAGAAGCTTTATTAGTACCATTGGTGGGAAACTAGATAATTGTGGTTTATATTTTGTTTTCATTTGATTTGATTGACTAGCGGTTGTTGAATCTTTGATTGCACCTAGTTTGTTTATTTTTGAGAACCTTCTCTTCTGATATAAGGCTCACTCAAACTAGATCAGAGATTTAACATTTATACGGATCTAAGTTTTTCTAGATTCGTAAGATAGATTCATTGATTTTCCATTGTTAACAGACTCCGTTCTGTGCAACAAATCAATAAGGAATCAAGTTTGTTTTTGCATATTGTTACTTTGAAAATTAAATCGAAGATTGAATATTTTGAAGATTTGAAGAAGAAGTTGTTTTAAAGCATTAAGAAGATATACTAGATCTAGTCCTAAAGAGAACGTCTATTCTGCTAGGATATTGGGTATCAAATATCTATTGAGAATTTCGGTTCTGCTAGATATTATCAAATCAGGAATACTGCTGAAGCTGAGTAACTACGATTTTAGTTTACTTAGTATTGTCTGCACGGAGTTGCATGTTTACTTTTTGTAGCGTCTTAATTCAATTGAGTATTCAAAACTGGACTAGTTCCCAGGGTTTTTCTGCATTTGCGGTTTCTTCGTTAACAACATGTGTGTGCTTTATTGTATTTCCACATTATAATTGTGTTTATATTATAATTAAAGTAAATACACTTGTACGTTAATTAGGCACTTGATATTTATCTTATAATATTTTGGTTATCAGTGAGCATGTACATGCTTGCTTTATGACCCTGGGCGCAATCTAAGCCATCCAACTATGCCAGCGAAGTCGGATGGTCGTGATCGTTTTGGATCTTCTCAACCTGCATAAGGCGTTAATCTAGCCTTGTTTGGGCAATCGTTTCTTGCACCACGGCTTGCCTATGAGGGAGTCAGTCATGTAGGTAGAAAGTGGGCCCACCAATGGTGTACCATCACTTTACTACTTGTTTTAGGGTATAATCTAAGCCGTCCGACTATGCCGGCGAAGTTGGACGCTCACGATTAAAAGGAACCCTAGCCGTGCGTCATGCTCACTTTGAGCGCGCGTTTTGGAAGAACCAACCGTAGTTGGTCTTGACCGTTCGGTCATGCATGAAGGTGGGTCCGAGGTGATCATGGTAGCATGCTCAGGACCCCCTGAATCTATATCTACACTCTCCATCTATGCCTGCAAAATTGGACGGATGAGATATATTTTTGGGTTTGTTTTCAGCAAGCGAGACTAACACGGGTAGTCTTGCATGCGTTCAACGGGGCTAGTATAACCTGCCGTCAGGTAGCCTACGGGTATTTGCACGTCGAACACAAGGCTTTAATTAAAGCATTAATAGTAATGCTGCATACCTACAGAAAACCGGGATGGTTGCTACATGCTCCGTTGGGATGGTTGCCACATGCTCCGTTCTGGGTATGTTTTAATTCTCAGGGATGGTTGCACATGCTCCAATGAATTAATATGGCGAGAAGTATTCATCGCCTGAAGGCTTTATCCTTTGCAGGACGTCAGCTTACAAAAATTGGCTTTTTACAATTTTAACCCTTAAATAGAAATCCACCATCAACAAGGAGTGGTGAGGAAAACTGTATTGAAACAGTTTTGGGGAAAATTGGAATACAACAGTTCGACCAACTGGACTGTAGGAATAAAAAGGGGATGCGGCTGTTCGATCAACATGCCAACAGCTGTTGCTGTGAAACTGGATTATAGTAGTTCGACCAACTGGACTGCAGCAGTTCGATCAACTGGACTGCAGTATTTTCGGTGTGAATGTGACCGTTTCTGGTATTGCCATTTTAAATTTCTAAAAATAAATTTTCTCCGAAAATTGGAATTTCACCTTCATGACGTTGAGAATTGACATACGATCCCATTGGGCCGAAAATCTCTCCATTTGGATACACGAAGTAGAAGTTATCGGTGAAGCAAAATTGGTCGGTTAGCCCCTTGCTTCAAACATGTTGTTGAACCGGAAAAATATTATTCTCTAATTGTAAAATTTTACCCTCATGTCGTAGGATATTAAAATGCGATCGCAACGAGACAAAAATCACCCAATTCGGACGCGGGACGAAGAAGATATCAACGAAACAAATTTTTAGACCAAGGCCAAGTGAGGCGTATTAATCCATCAGGCTAACGGCGTGGGGCTGAAAAATCCGGGGCTACGTTATTAAGTTACATCGCGTCACACCGAATTGGGACTAACGATTATAATTGCACCGAGATACGCCGAATCAGGGCTACAGAATTAACTTGTGAAACGCCACACCAAATCAGAGCACGGAATAATCGCCTACGATTAATCGTCTGCATCGGATACTCTCACATTCATCGTCGATTGATCGGCGATTGCCGCCGGCTTCTGCTGTTGAATTTTTTTTTTTTTGAAACTTTTCGCGACGCTTTTTAATCGAACTGTGATCTTTGCTATGAAGGCTTCTTGCAACGGTCTTCAGAAATGTGATCTGTTCCATTGCAGCTGTTTCCTTTTCTTCCTCGCATCGGTCGTTGTAACAGTTTCAGGAACTGTTTACTTTTCTTCTAGAACCGTTGTTGTTTCTTAATGGACCTTTCACTATGATTTTGCTGCACCTTTGCGGACTTTTCTGACACGCTTTTTCGGAGGTTTTCTCTTGGGTATTTAAGCCCTTACAGATGTAAGCAACTTGTCACCTCTGCGATCATGACAATAGCGATTTTGTCATACGGAAAACTCGAATAGGTGGATGACGCGTTATTTGAGAAGCATTTTTTTTTTTTAACTTTGGACTTGAATATGTTGCGGATCGAACATCCTGACAACAATCTTGGTGATTTTCGCAGTGAGTCAGCTTTGGTGGCTTCTGACTGCGATGCTGGACTGCAGCAGTGGCGATCAACTAGACTGCAATAACTGTAATTAACTGGTCTGCAGCAGTTGTGATCAGCTGCACTGCAGTGATTGGAAGCAAAACTGGGCCAAGCCGTGTTGCAGATCGAACATCCAACAACAATTTTGATGATGTTTTTAAGACATCTTTTACTGTGGATCGAACGTTGTTGCGAGGGTTTTACCAGTCTTAATAGTGATTCCGTTTTAGTAGTTTCCGACGGTAATTATCTTTGTAGATCTCGATCCAAAAATCTGGATTGCAGCAGTTACGATCAACTGGACTGCAATAACTGCGATTAACTGGTATGTTGCAGCATCAATCAGCTGGACTGCAGCGGTTGAAATTAGAACTAGACCTAGCTATGTTGCGGATTGAACATCCAGCAACAATTTTGATGATGTTTCACTACATCTTTTGTCGTGGACCGAGCATCCCAGCAGCACTGTCATCGAATTTTGTAGTGATGCGATTTCCAGCGGTATCTGTAAGTAATAGCTTCAACAAATCTGAGACAAAAATTCTTGGTTGCAGTAGTTGCGATCAATCGGATCGCAGATATGTGCGATTATACTGTCAGCAGCAGCAGCAATCAGCTGGACTGCGACCATTATGATCAAATTGGACTGCAGCAGTTGCGATCAACTGGACTGTAGTAGTGATTTTTCAAGATGCTCGGACTGCTTTTTCACGGAAACGATTTTGAAGCCTTTTGTACAACTCTTCTCAATGGGAGAATACGATTCCTTTTCTCGTATTCCCCTTAGTCGGCACCAATGTTTGTACCCAAAATAACGTTCGGGCACGAAACACGATGAATGAGTGATTTTGGTGTGTTTTTAGGGTTGGAGGCAAATTGGAGATCGAACCAAAGCGACACAGATTTTTACGTGGTTTGGCATGGTTGCCTACGTCCACGAGTGAATCCCCTTGGGGAGTATTTTTTCATTGATAATTGTTTTACATCCTCTTTTCTCTCCTATTGGCTACCCCCCTTTTTTCATTTCTGCTCTCCCTATTTATACAATGTAGTAACTAATTTCAACATAAGAATAAATCGCATTAACTGCCCCATTCATGCCTCCATATTCAATTCTATATGAAACGGATGGAATTAATTATGCATGTCCGAAACTGCTACAATTAGTGTTGCATGACTGAAACTGGTGCAATTAATGTTGCATGGCTGAAATTGCTGGAATTCAGTTCTGCATGCCTTCCTGATGATTTATGGCTGAAACTGCTGGAATGAATATTGCATGGAACTGCACATTCATGTCTCCATGTATTAATTCTGCATAATGGATGGACTGGCAGACTGGATGGACTGGCGGGCAGCACAACTGGATGGCAGACTAGATGGACTGGCTGGTAGCATAACTGGCTAGCAGACTAGATGGACTGGCTGGCGGCATAACTGGCTGGCAGACTGGAAATTGGCTGGGAATCGGTTATCCGCGTTGCTGGATGCAAGACATAAAATTGGCTAAGGGTGCGACTGACTTCGATAGTTGATCGTCAGTTGACTTTGACCATTGACCTTGACCGGATGTTAACTTTGATAGTTGACCGACTTTGACCATTGACTGGATTTGACCATTGACCGGTCTGTGCAGGCGAGTGGACTGCTTTGGTTGACTGGTTAGCGGGCTTGGATGAGGACCAAAAGATGATTCAAGTAACAATTTAGCCCATTAAGTAGTATTTTCACTTATGGTACAAACATGTTATTTTTTCAATCACATCAAAATAATACTGCTTTATTTCTTTTCATCATCAGAATATTCTAAATAATGTGTTCTTGGTCGGATCAAGGAATTACAATCTGAGTATGGTATTTATTAACGTTTTCTTAAATCCTCAAGGCATTATTCATTGACCTGTTGTACTTCTAATTTTTTCTAGAAGAGTTGAATTATTATCTAAAAGAATCGAAGGATCCTTGATTCAGTGGCACACCATCGTTTACGTGTTTTTGATCCTAAACTTTTTCCAATTTTCCAACAAAATCACTTTTGTCTACGCCATTTGGTCGTTCAATTAAGGAGTTATTGGTAGAAAAAAAATAGTGAGAGCCTATAAAGTTATGATACGCAAAAGACAAGTGACTTACCCTCGATATCAATTAACTTGCCCTGAAACCAGTAAACATCTTTTTATGGAATGTGATTATACAAAAGCGGTTTGGACTCGATGCAACATTAACCTGGAAAAATCAATCATTAATAGCAACACAACAAGTGATTGATGTGACAGTTGGTTCAAGGTGAATAGATGTCCTTCACATTGGGGAAGTTGAGTTTGTGCTACCATGAGTTGGTTTATATGGAAGACAAGGTGTGAAGCAAACTTTCAAGGAAAACATCCAAATCCAGTGTGTATGGGAAATCATATCATTGAGCATCTGAATCACTATGCTTCTAACAGGCATGGAATAAAGATCCAAGGACCTTTACAGAGACCAATGCAAGCAAATTCAAATGATTATATAACATTTTACTATCTTGCTAATTATGATTCCATCATTGAACTTATAGGAATTGGAATATGCATCCAAACATTAACATGCATCACCATTGGAAGGAAAAGCTCCTCCATCAGATATCACTCCAGAAATGAAGGGGACAACATAGAAGCTTTGGAAGCACTACAGTGGGCAGCTCTTTTGAAGTGCAGGAAAATAAATGTTGCAAGCAGTAATAACAGGCTCACTAGAGCAATGCATGGAAAAGAAGGATCAACTTGTTGGCAGGCAAACAACACGATTGACGAAATTCTGCACTTAAAAAATAGTTTTAGTAGTTTATTTTGTAATAAGGACTCCAAAAACACTTTAAGGATATCTGTAACCTGTAAAAAATGGGCTTCTCTCAGCTCAGCCCAAGTATCTGACTAGACAACCACCAGATGATTAACTATCTGTAATTGTTGTTCCTGTATTCTTAAAAAAAAAAAATTAACTTGCCGCTTTTGGATACTTACCTAGCTTTGCCTTTTATTCTTCACTCCAAATTCGGACATGAAAACAATTATAGAGACGAATCTTCTATCACGTAAGACTACCTATTGTGGCGAGTAACATGGAAAGACATGTGATTCAAATTAAATCAGTGTATTACATGACTTTCTGCTTAATTTGTGCGATAATTTGAGAGCATCAAATCACTTGCAATTACATCATATAATTGTTCAATTAAGGAATCATTAAAGATCTACAATTTTGAATGCAAGTGATTTTTTTATATATACTGAAAATTTTATTAGCTTTAGGTGTATGAAGAGTTTTGGTCTTTAGCCAAAAGATTACAAACGGCAGCAACGAAATTATTATCTGCTTCTAAAGCATTGCCAGATTCTCCAACTGATTTGGAAATGTGATCAGCAACCTAATTGTCATCACAACTAATAAAACAAAAACTACATTGAATAAAACTTAATGTTAAATGTTTTCATTTCCTTTAAGATATTCATACTTTCCCATTGAATAAGAAGTTACTCTCCATTTATTGATTGAATAATTCAAGCATCCGCTTCTCTACTTGAATCCTTAACGGTTGTTTACTCTTTGCATGTATCAAAGCTTTTCGTATGGTCATGCATTCTCCCATCTATGGACTTAGTATTCCACTTACATATATACTTTTCCCTAATTCCTTGACACAAGCCTGTATGATCACGCAGCACAATACCTATACCAAGTTGGTTAATATTTATATCATAGGATGCATCAATATTAAATTTTAAAATTCTTTCTAAGGTGGTATCCACCTAAAAAAATCTATCAATACTAGTGCATGTGTGTGTGCTATCTGTGTTAAGCATATGAGATGCTAAATTATAATGGATTTTATGCACATAGTTTCAAGGCTTCAGAGATACTCCTTGAAAAATAGTGTCACATTTGTCCTTCCATAATATCCAAATGCCTATCATTAGCATATATGACCATGTTTCATCAGTGATGTTGCTGTCAGCAGAGAACAAACTGAGAACCCATTATGAAAAACTATTGCAATTGTTTTTGACCGAGTTAATATTAATGTTAACACTTTTCCATACTGCTCTTGCATGCCTGCAATATAAAATTAGGTGCTCCATAGTTTATTGTTACCGCAGATGTTACAATGGGTTTCTTGATCACTGTTGAAGTAAGCAAGTTTGTATCTAGTGGTATTGAGGTCTCTAATTCATTTCCATGCAAATAGTTTAACTTTATGAGAAGCACACTGCAGTTCCATAACCTTTTCCATGTCATAGGATTAATAGTAACTACATTAACCTGAATTTCTCGGTTGCACATAGTGAGCATTTTGTAAATAATTTTAACTGAGAACTTACCATCCTTAGCAGGCATTCGTAGCATAATGTATTCTTAGAAGGGTCAATAAACAAATTTTGAATCTTATTGGAAGTGTCAACATCAAAAAGTTGATTTAGAAGGTTGAAATTCCATATATTAGCATCTGGGTATAATTAATTCTACAACAACTTCATAGAATACGAAAATATCATTGTTTGGGGTTGGAGGACCAGATATACATGGAATTCATCTATCCTTCCAAAATTTTGTCTTCTTTCTATAATTAATTTCCACGAAGAAATTCTATTGAACTATTTGTAACCCTTTGGTGATTTCATTCCATGTATAAGAGCAAGTTTTTAGTCGATGAATTATATCTCCAATTTTGAAATACCTAAAACCTGAACCATTGGATGATTGTGTAGATTCTCTAAGAAATCTTAGTAAGTAGAGATAGATTAATCTTCTCAAGATCCCTGAAAGAAATTTCTCCCATATCTTTTGGTCTACAAACCTTGTGCCAGGCAATCAAATTAACACCTCTGTTAGAATTGTACCCCAGAAGAATTTCCTTTTAATTAAAGTAAGTTAATTAATGAGATTATTAGGAAACTTGAAAGTACAAATTTGATAAACATGGACTAGATTTAGAACATATTTGATCATACTAGATCTTCTCGTTTGAGTTGAAGAGATGAAGGACCATGTGGAATACATGTTCTCAAAACTTTCTTTGATAGACTTGAAAAATTCATGCTTTGAATGTCCGAGAATAAAGGTAAATCCAAGTGACTTCTCCTTAGAGTTCATTGTTTTGACTACCAATATGAGGGTCGGAGTTTTAGCTATTTCAGGTTTAGTGTACTTTGCTGAAATGAACTGCAAATTTGTTAAAGTTAATAACTTGACCTGATTATGAGATGAAATTGTGAAGTAACTCCAATAGATTATTGACTGAAGTAAGATTATCTTGAGTTAAAATCAAGTAGTCACATGTAAAAAGAAAATGATTAATGGTTGGTGAAGATGTAGACACTTTACTACCTTTGATGGTGTTGTTCTGTTGAGGAAAAATAAGGTGTCTTGATCAAAACTCCATGGATAAGATTAAAAAAGATAATGTGATCGAGGATTACCTTATCTTATTCCTCTAGTTGGATGAAAAGCTTCACAAGGAGAACCATTTAGCATTACATATAAAGAAGTAGTGTTGGTGCATTGGTATATTAGATCACAAAAATCATCACAGAAACCAAAGTAGTTGAGTACCTTTATTAAGAAATTCCATTATAGTCTACCAAAATATTTTGACATGTCTAGTTTAAGTGTCTTTTTTTTTTTGATGGGAAAATGAATATATTAACTAGCAAATATAGTACATAAGATTTACAATTTCGTTTCTATCAAATTCATTAGAGATAATGCTAGATTGCTTAATTTTTTGTTGCAATTTCATAGACATATGTTGAAGGCTCTTTATTCCTGCTTCCTTGGCAATTCGATCCGCTGCTGAATTGTATTTTCTATTTGTAAACTTTGCCTGAGCTTGAGGAAGATTTTTTAAGATTGTCTTGGCTTCTTGAACAGTGTTTTCGGCTGTCCATGATAGATTTGTGTTGTCATTGTTGATGCTGTCTGACAAGACTTTACAATCAGTTACTATTGAAACTCTAGACAAGATGTTGCCTAGTTTAAGTGTCATCTATCCATTTTGTCATTTTTTTATTCTTCATTGAATGAATGATTTCTTGAGCAATGATAGTGTTATATTATCACCGATTAACGTTCTAGAGACATATGCCGCTTAAAATGGTGAGGCATTTTTCTCCATTAATGGCTTCACTCTGTTCACAAGAATCTTGGATATATATATGTATGAAGTATTACACAAGCCAATTTCCATGTAATTAGCTGCACAAATAGATTTCTCCTTCTTAGGGATAAGATAAATGTATGTTTTGTTAATTTGTTTGAGGATATGCTTGGTTTAAAAGAACCTTGTCACCATCTTATCTTCTCCTACTGTTCATCACTAACTCTTATAAAAACCTGTTTGAAAGCCTTCTGGACCAGGTGGGCTCCAATTTTCATTACTCTTAAGAGTTGGGAAGATTTCATTATGTGAAAGACTTCTGGTTAGAAGGACATTATCCTCAGAAGTAACTATAGAAGGTAATATGTTATAAATAATTTCATCTAACTCTGGAGCAATAGAAGTACTTATATTTTTGAAGTGATAAGTAAGATGACTAGCAATTTGTTCTCTAGTATAAAACCAGTTGTTGTTGTAATTTTAGATAGAATCAATGTTGTTTATGGTTCTTTTCCTATTAGTCATTGTATGGAAGTATTTAATATTGTTTTCAATGTCCTTGATGAAAAGGTCTCTGGATTTCTGTTGATAAAACTCACTTTTGACCTTGTACCACTTGTTCGGCTCCTTCATATCTAAGATTTGGCAGTTAGTGCTTGAGTCTGGGTTCTGAGCTTGAAGAGTGTCTGATTGTCTTTGCAAGTTGTCTACCCTTATGTTAATATCACGAAATTCTGCACTTAAAAAATAGTTTTAGTAGTTTATTTTGTAATAAGGACTCCAAAAACACTTTAAGGATATCTGTAACCTGGAAAAAATGGGCTTCTCTCAGCTCAGCCCAAGTATCTGTCTAGACAGCCACCAGATGATTAACTATCTGTAATTATTGTTCCTGTATTCTTAAAAAAAATAAAAAATTAACTTGCCGCTTTTGGATACTTACCTAGCTTTGCCTTTTATTCTTCACTCCAAATTCGGACATGAAAAAATTTATAGAGACGAATCTTCTATCACGTAAGACTACCTATTTTGGCGAGTAACATGGAAAGACATGTGATTCAAATTAAATCAGTGTATTACATGACTTTCTGCTTAATTTGTGCGATAATTTGAGAGCATCAAATCACTTGCAATTACATCATATAATTGTTCAATTAAGGAATCATTAAAGATCTACAATTTTGAATGCAAGTGATTTTTTTATATATACTGAAAATTTTATTAGCTTTAGGTGTATGAAGAGTTTTGGTCTTTAGCCAAAAGATTACAAACGGCAGCAACGAAATTATTATCTGCTTCTAAAGCATTGCCAAATTCTCCAACTGATTTGGAAATGTGATCAGCAACCTAATTGTCATCACAACTAATAAAACAAAAACTACATTGAATAAAACTTAATGTTAAATGTTTTCATTTCCTTTAAGATATTCATACTTTCCCATTGAATAAGAAGTTACTCTCCATTTATTGATTGAATAATTCAGCATCCGCTTCTCTACTTGAATCCTTAACGGTTGTTTACTCTTTGCATGTATCAAAGCTTTTCGTATGGTCATGCATTCTCCCATCTATGGACTTAGTATTCCACTTACATATATACTTTTCCCTAATTCCTTGACACAAGCCTGTATGATCACGCAGCACAATACCTATACCAAGTTGGTTAATATTTATATCATAGGATGCATCAATATTAAATTTTAAAATTCTTTCTAAGGTGGTATCCACCTAAAAAAATCTATCAATACTAGTGCATGTGTGTGTGCTATCTGTGTTAAGCATATGAGATGCTAAATTATAATGGATTTTATGCACATAGTTTCAAGGCTTCAGAGATACTCCTTGAAAAATAGTGTCACATTTGTCCTTCCATAATATCCAAATGCCTATCATTAGCATATATGACCATGTTTCATCAGTGATGTTGCTGTCAGCAGAGAACAAACTGAGAACCCATTATGAAAAACTATTGCAATTGTTTTTGACCGAGTTAATATTAATGTTAACACTTTTCCATACTGCTCTTGCATGCCTGCAATATAAAATTAGGTGCTCCATAGTTTATTGTTACCGCAGATGTTACAATGGGTTTCTTGATCACTGTTGAAGTAAGCAAGTTTGTATCTAGTGGTATTGAGGTCTCTAATTCATTTCCATGCAAATAGTTTAACTTTATGAGAAGCACACTGCAGTTCCATAACCTTTTCCATGTCATAGGATTAATAGTAACTACATTAACCTGAATTTCTCGGTTGCACATAGTGAGCATTTTGTAAATAATTTTAACTGAGAACTTACCATCCTTAGCAGGCATTCGTAGCATAATGTATTCTTAGAAGGGTCAATAAACAAATTTTGAATCTTATTGGAAGTGTCAACATCAAAAAGTTGATTTAGAAGGTTGAAATTCCATATATTAGCATCTGGTATAATTAATTCTACAACAACTTCATAGAATACGAAAATATCATTGTTTGGGGTTGGAGGACCAGACATACATGGAATTCATCTATCCTTCCAAAATTTTGTCTTCTTTCTATAATTAATTTCCACGAAGAAATTCTATTGAACTATTTGTAACCCTTTGGTGATTTCATTCCATGTATAAGAGCAGTTTTTAGCTGATGAATTATATCTCCAATTTTGAAATACCTAAAACCTGAACCATTGGATGATTGTGTAGATTCTCTAAGAAATCTTAGTAAGTAGAGATAGATTAATCTTCTCAAGATCCCTGAAAGAAATTTCTCCCATATCTTTTGGTCTACAAACCTTGTGCCAGGCAATCAAATTAACACCTCTGTTAGAATTGTACCCCAGAAGAATTTCCTTTTAATTAAAGTAAGTTAATTAATGAGATTATTAGGAAACTTGAAAGTACAAATTTGATAAACATGGACTAGATTTAGAACATATTTGATCATACTAGATCTTCTCGTTTGAGTTGAAGAGATGAAGGACCATGTGGAATACATGTTCTCAAAACTTTCTTTGATAGACTTGAAATATTCATGCTTTGAATGTCCGAGAATAAAGGTAAATCCAAGTGACTTCTCCTTAGAGTTCATTGTTTTGACTACCAATATGAGGGTCGGAGTTTTAGCTACTTCAGGTTTAGTGTACTTTGCTGAAATGAACTGCAAATTTGTTAAAGTTAATAACTTGACCTGATTATGAGATGAAATTGTGAAGTAACTCCAATATATTATTGACTGAAGTAAGATTATCTTGAGTGAAAATCAAGTAGTCACATGTAAAAAGAAAATGATTAATGGTTGGTGAAGATGTAGACACTTTACTACCTTTGATGGTGTTGTTTCGTTGAGGAAAAATAAGGTGTCTTGATCAAAACTCCATGGATAAGATTAAAAAAGATAATGTGATCGAGGATTACCTTATCTTATTCCTCTAGTTGGATGAAAAGATTCACAAGGATAACCATTTAGCATTACATATAAAGAAATAGTGTTGGTGCATTGGTATATTAGATCACAAAAATCATCACAGAAACCAAAGTAGTTGAGTACCTTTATTAAGAAATTCCACTATAGTCTACCAAAATATTTTGACATGTCTAGTTTAAGTGTCTTTTTTTTTTTGATGGGAAAATGAATATATTAACTAGCAAATATAGTACATAAGATTTACAATTTCGTTTCTATCAAATTCATTAGGGATAATGCTAGATTGCTTAATTTTTTGTTGAAATTTCATAGACATATGTTGAAGGCTCTTTATTCCTGATTCCTTGGCAATTCGATCCGCTGCTGAATTGTATTTTCTATTTTTAAACTTTACCTGAGCTTGAGGAAGATTTTTTAAGATTGTCTTGGCTTCTTGAACAGTGTTTTCGGCTGTCCATGATAGATTTGTGTTGTCATTGTTGATGCTGTCTGCTAAGACTTTACAATCAGTTACTATTGAAACTCTAGACAAGACGTTGTCTAGTTTAAGTGTCATCTATCCATTTTGTCATTTTTTTCTTCTTCATTGAATGAATGATTTCTTGAGCAATGATAGTGTTATATTATCACCTATTAACGTTCTAGAGACATATGCCGCTTAAAATGGTGAGGCATTTTTCTCCATTAATGGATTCACTCTGTTCACAAGAATCTTGGATATATATATGTATGAAGTATTACACAAGCCAATTGCCATGTAATTAGCTGCACAAATAGATTTCTCCTTCTTAGGGATAAGATAAATGTATGTTTTGTTAATTTGTTTGAGGATATGCTTGGTTTAAAAGAACCTTGTCACCATCTTATCTTCTCCTACTGTTCATCACTAACTCTTATAAAAACCTGCTTGAAAGCCTTCTGGACTAGGTGGGCTCCAATTTTCATTACTCTTAAGAGTTGGGAAGATTTCATTATGTGAAAGACTTCTGGTTAGAAGGACATTATCCTCAGAAGTAACTATAGAAGGTAATATGTTATAAATAATCTCATCTAACTCTGGAGCAATAGAAGTACTTATATTTTTGAAGTGATAAGTAAGATGACTAGCAATTTGTTCTCTAGTATAAAACCAGTTGTTGTTGTAATTTTAGATAGAATCAATGTTGTTTATGGTTCTTTTCCTATTAGTCATTGTATGGAAGTATTTACTATTGTTTTCAATGTCCTTGATGAAAAGGTCTCTGGATTTCTGTTGATAAAACTCACTTTTGACCTTGTACCACTTGTTCGGCTCCTTCATATCTAAGATTTGGCAGTTAGTGCTTGAGTCTCCGAGCTTGAAGAGTGTCTGATTGTCTTTGCAAGTTGTCTACCCTTATGTTAATATCACCAAAATGCTTTTTATTCCATCTGTAAAGATTTATTCTCGTAGCCTGAAGTTTTTTGACAGGATGGAAAGCAAGTGAGTCATTGATACTATTTTTACAAGCATTAGCAATAACAGTAGATCATTAATCCAAGTGAGGGCAAACTTCAAAGGTTTCCAACAATTGGGAGTAGTAGAGACCGTCATAACATGACAGGTTTATGGTCACTACCAACTTGAATTAGGTGAAAAGTGTTAGAGCACTGCTCGGTCGAACTCACAAGTGTTGTTATCTCAAGCTTGTTTGTCAAGTTTAGTTGTCAAAACTATAAGTCTTGATTTCTAGTCTTCTTATAGCTAAGTCTCAGATTAGGATTGTAACACCCCGAGTTCCAGAACAAGGTCAAACTCATTTGGAGATCCGAACTCGAAGCATTACTGGTCGGAAAGAGACTTATGCATATATTTGATTATATATATTTATTACAACATACACACCAACATGAGTTTAATTGAAAAGAAAATAAATTCACCAACTGTTAGAGCATTGCTCAGTCGAACTCGCATATGTTTCTATCTTAAGCATGTTTGTCAATATTAGTGATCAAAACTATATGTCTTGATTTCTAGTTTACTTATGACTAAGTCTCGATCTAGGATAGTTAGGTGTAATTGAGCTCCAGACTCCATGGCGATTATCTTACGAAGACAAAGAACTACTCAAGGAACCAGTGGAAATGCATCCGACCAAAGAGGTATGTGGATACTTGAACTTATCTAGCACTCAAAAGTCTATCTATCTCCTACTCTTGAGACAACAGTCGTATAAGTATGATATTTTTCATACATACACATTTGTTATTTCGAGCCAAGTTTACTCGCCTATCTTTTTCTCGAAATATATGTTGGTAAGATTTCGCTTTAACCACCTTTCATCTTTATCCGTAACGAAAGTCATGATGACGTTTCAATCTTGAAAATAGCTTTGATGACGATAGTCGATTCTTTATGTCTAACGACTACTATAACATTATAGAAGAATATTTCAATGATTGAAATGTAGATTTGAGATTACGTAACCACCTATGGATATAAGCATATATAGTGTGTTCGCTCATTAGTGTATAAATCCATGTACCTGAAACCAAGTGCGTGCATGCGGTATTGGTGAAGGAGACAGGTTAGGTACGCGTACCCATACGCATACTGGCGGAAGTTCATGTCCGAATTTCTGTTGAGTTTGGAGTTTATGAACTTACAAACCAGTCACCTTAGGTACGTGTACCCTTGGAAGTTTTTAAACCGAAAATTTCTGTTGGGTTTTCAAACCCAATTCCGGTAAAGCTAGAGTACACATACCCGTACGCGTACCCAAGCTGGTTATTTATCAAATCGGTTAGCTCATGAACTTAAACAATAAACCAATAAGGAATACAATCTTTGCAAACCGTAGCTATATTGTTCATGAATTTATTCGAGTGAATCAAACCGATTTTGTTCCAATTGTGTATATGTATAAAAATATAAGCAATTGAACAACTCTTGAACTAGTTCTTATGAGTCATATGAACTAGTTATGAATAAGATGAATATGGTTGATATGAAAGTGTTCATATGGCTAACCATTGGTTAACTATTTGTGAACCAACCAAATGTACACGTTTAGGTACGGTTAATCAAACCTAAATAAAATACATTTAATTTGTGTGTGTGACAAGCTAAGTTTCATTCTAACTGTTGAAAGATATTAGCTTGGATAAATCAGGTTTTTCATCTAACGGTGAACATTGAATGCTTTGTTACCAAGGTAACTTAGATTACAAACCCTGATTTGAAAACTATATAAAGGAGACGTCTAGCAACTGGAAGAAACTAATCCCCACACCTCATGTGTGATACCAGTTGATTTTGCTAGAGCCGATTCTCCTTTAACCGTAGGTTTCTTCTCGAGACCCTGTCGGTTAACGACTTTGAGACTTCATTAGGATTGTAAAGCCTGAAGAAACTACTTCTCTTGTTGTTGTACGATCCGATCTTTCCATTTTCCATCGTACGTGTTCAACTGAATAATTGGCTTGAAATTATATCTCTGATAGGGAAACATTAAAAAAATTCACAAACACCTTCGTCTCATCGTTTGTGATTTCTCTATATCTAGTTTCGCTACCTTACGATTTAAATTATTGTGAGGTGATTAATAATTATAGGCTGTTCTTCGGGAATATAAGTACGGGTTATTGATTGGTTCCTGTTCACCTTGATTTTATCAAAAAACTGAACAAAACTCGTAGGTTTATCTGTGGAAGACATATTTATCTATTATCGTAGACTTTTCAGTGTGATACATATTTTTTTATTCAAGTCTTTGACTTTAGGTCGTTGAAACTCTTGGTTGGGGGTGAGATCAGCTAACGGAATCAAGTACATACCATCCTGCTATAATCAAAGACTTAAGGAGCGCAACTTTACCTTAAATCAGTGTGATATTGATTAAGGTTCAACTATAGTTCAGACCGAAGTTAGTTTGTAGTAGGCTAGTGTCTGTAGCGGATTAAAAAAATTCACAAACACCTTCGTCTCATCGTTTGTGATTTCTCTATATCTAGTTTCACTACCTTACGATTTAGATTATTGTGAGGTGATTAATAATTATAGGCTGTTCTTCGGGAATATAAGTCCGGGTTATTGATTGGTTCCTGTTCACCTTGATTTTATCAAAAAACTGAACAAAACTCGTAGGTTTATCTGTGGAAGACAAATTTATCTATTATTGTTGACTTTTCAGTGTGTACATATTTTTTTATTCAAGTCTTTGACTTTAGGTCGTAGAAACTCTTGGTTGGGGATGAGATCAGCTAACGGAATCAAGTACATACCATCCTGCTATAATCAGAGACTTAAGGAGCGCAACTTTACCTTAAATCAGTGTGATATTGATTAGGGTTCAATTATAGTCCAGACCGAAGTTAGTTTGTAGTAGGCTAGTGTCTGTAGCGGATTAATACAGTGTGGTGTTCAATCTGGACTAGGTCCCGGGGTTTTTCTGCATTTGTGGTTTCCTCGTTAACAAAATTTCTTGTGTCTGTGTTGTTTCTATTCCACATTATATTTTATTATGTGATTGAAATATCACATGTTGTGCGTTGTATCGATCAATTGTGAAATCCAACCTTTGGTTGTTGATTGGAAATTGGTTGATCCTTAGATATTGGTCTTGGTACCATCCAAGTTTATCCCTCTCTTGTATTTGATAAAGACTCGCAGATTTCTATTTGCTTGAGTATACATCAAATCGAGAGATAGAGATACTAACTCCTTGATATACTATTTATTAAGATTGAGTCTGACTGTCTAGTTGATTCTCTTAAAATTATATTAGAGTTATTCCATACAGACTGCTAATCGAAATATTGGGTGAGGTAGTTAGACCCCCGTTTTTTCACTAACAACATCCTCAACATAATATTTAGATGTGATTACATTTCAAACAATGACAAGAAATAAAACCATCCACAAGTTAACTAACTTCTAAATTCCAATACCTCCATTTATGAAATCCGCAAAATATGTCAATTGGGGTGAGATGACAGCTCAGTAGAATACATTCCCAATCTCAAAACATGCATAATAATGTCAATGAGTCAAATATCATACAATATGAGCATACTGTAGGACCAGAATATCGCTACAACGCTATTCCTGCGATATTAACAACGTTTCTGCGAGCGTCACTGCCAATCCTTTAACAACGTCTCACAAGCGTCACAGAATACGCAAAAGAAACTGACGATGAAAGAAGTAAAAGAAGAATACGTTGATCCTGCGATGGTCATCGTTCTTGCGATAGAGAATATTTTAGCGATCACGATGAGATCGCAGAATAGATCCGAAATAGGAGGAAAACTTAGCTGTCATCCATTATGTAAATCCCTATATAAAGGGCTCGATAGATCCAGAAAATAATGATGTATTTTTGAGAGTTGAAAGAGTCTTGAGGAGAGAGAAACTTCAAGAGAATATTTGTAATCTTGATTTCTTCCAATTCTGTAAACATTTCTGAGATTTGAATAGTAAAGTGTCGTTTAAATCTTTGAAGTTTAATTGATTTCCAATAGATTTCTATAGAATCTTAACAAGGGTGTAGTGTGGGAATTCCTGCAACTACACATACGACATAATTTCTAGAAAATCACTATTATAGATATCACTAGTGGAAAATGGTCGTTTTAAGATAGTCTAATAGCTAGTGTCGTTTTAGAGAGTTAAAAGATACTTTTGGAGTGCCTCTGAAAGTACCATAGATTCAGTATCTTTTTATGAAATGTCCCTTTCAAGTTGCCCCTAAATAACGATGCTTTCAAGATGCCCCTAATCACGACATCTGTATGATGTCGTAGATTTGATTTATTTTAATATTAAAAATATATGTCAGATCTGGCTGGATGACTGATGTCATTCTGAATGGGCTGAAACAATTCTGATTCAAATTCAAATTACAGTAAACTGAAACTCAAATTACTTAGAAATTCAAATGACAATTCAAATTCAAATCAAAAATAGTATTAAAATACTAATATTCAAATGACAATTCAAATTCAAATTCCATATAAAATCAAATTCATCTGGTATAAAATGACAAATCTATTACATTGAATTGTACTTATAAATTTAGTCCAAACTCAAAAAAAAAAATTTAAAAAAATGGATTCAGCTACTAATTAACAATGTTAAAGTATAGCTCGGTTGAACCCTTCAAGCGTTCGTATGTCAAGTTTGGTTTTCATATTTTAGTGAATCAAAACTCCTTAAAAAAGTCGCTTGATTATTTACTAGAGTCAACTTCATATAGGTTAGCTAGGATATGAGACTTACAAGTATTACGTGAAGACTTGAAGAATGTGAAGAAGTAAGGAACTACAATGACAACATCATCCTTCCACTTGAGGTTAGTAATATTTGACTTGAACTATTTTATTCCTAACGTATCTTTCAAGTCGTGCATATTGAAAAGATAACTGCGAAGCTGTGAATCATTATACTCTAGTTAGACATAGTATTAAGGAATTACAATACGAAGTATAACGTCTATCTTTTGAACTTCGTATATAAGACATCGACATAATCGTATGAATGCTATTGTGATTATGTATGGGTATGGGTGAATATTTCGTCCTAGGAAACAATGTTTTACATTCGTTTAAAGGAAGTACATTCATAAACTTGTTTTGTGAATCGAAAGGGAAATCGCTAGGCTTATTGGTATTGTTATTCATTGCTAATCTTTGGATTACCAATATATGTGTTTAGTATAACCGCTCATAGCTTGTTTATGTATCTTGGTAAAACTATTCACAATGCCTGACTTTTGTATTGGTATAACTTTTATTAATGAAACCGATCTTAAGTAATCACCTGAGATGGTATGATTGATTTATTGTAATTGGTATGACCAACTCTAGACATTGGGGAACCTATCCTAGTAATAGGTGCAACCTATCACAAGAGGGAATCAATCCTTGTAATAGGTACAACAAGTTTTTAGTAATTGGGGAACCGATCCTATGACTTGTGCAACCGATTACAAGTTCATACCATAAATATATGGTAACCGATCCTAGTACCTAGTCAAATAACTTTTGGTAACTAGCGTGACTAATCTTAGTACCCACGTGGAGGTAGAATCGAAACTTGTTTTGGTAGAACCGTGAAACCCATGATTGGTGATTTGATAGAATAATCAATCACATAGGTCTTAGAAATCAGATGAACCAATTCTAAACTTGTTTGGAAGTGTGGAAAATCGATTCCAATATTGTAAATATGAAAATGAATTTACAAATTAAATATGTCGACATACTTTGAACATGTGCAGTAACTCTTATCTTTTATTGTTCAAAGATATTCCTTAATAGCTACAGGAGAATCCCAGATCGAAATAAATGGAGAATCTTTTAATTAAGGTTTTTAGTTTTTATATGCTTTTAATTTCCAGCAATTAAATGAATATCTTTAGAAAATAAAAATTAGTAATGTGTCCATTTTCTAATTGGAGATTTTCTACTGTAGTTGCAGAATAACCTACAATTACACCCTCAATAGAATTAGTAAAAACTCAAGAAGTTCCTGATGGTGAATGATAACTTTCTTATTAATTCTCTTAGTTGATTACATAGAATTATCAAAATGGAATTAGAATAGTTACAACTTTTTCTATTCTCTTTCCTAAGATAATTTCTTACACTCACTAAAAGAACCTCTCCCAAATTTTACATTTGAACTCCTATTTATAATGAATTTTGTACAGCTGTATATGTGTTGCGAAGTATCGCAACACATCTTCGTACGATTATTCTATCTTCGCAAATCTTCATATTTATCTATGCTTCCTCTATCTTCGTATTGTTTTGTAATTCTTTCCTCTTATATTTGTCTTGAGGTTCATAAACTAATGCCTTGTGATATTCGGTACCTACATCTTGCCTCTTCTCATGTCAATTCTACGAAGAAGAAATGCCATGAGAACCTCTATTCTCGTAAATTTAATATAGTTATCACCACATGTTAAATTCGCAACACGTCTTTTTTCTTTTCCATTACTTTTTGACACGTTTTTTCGTAACCGTTTTTTTCAACCGTTCACGTTTAATCGCATTGATGAGTTTCTATCTTTATCGAATTCTCTCTTCTTTATAAATATAATCCTTAGTTTTTTCTTTTTATTCTCTTATCTTACTCATCTTCTTCATCACTTCTGCCTCTGCAATCTTTTTTATCTTTTTCCCTTTCTATTTTCCATCTTACATTCAATGGCACCAAAGAAAAAAACTATTGAACAGATTAATGCAGAACTTGCTGATAGATACCTTATTCTTTCTGAGATTGATGGTTATGATAATAAATCTTCTCTCTGTGTGAAGCTTTTTACCAACTATGTTTGGGATGATCAGAAAATTTTAATATCACGAGGTCAAATCCTCGCAGGTCTTCCTCTTCCTCTTTATGATGTTAACTTTCCTCTATTCTATGAAATTATTTCCCACTCCAATTTTTCTTGTGCCATTTACCAATTGACTGGTGATTGTATTCGCCTCTTAGTTGAATTCGTAAATCGTGCCTCTTTTGGGAAATCTTTGTATTCAGTTGATCTTAGGAAACCTGGATTTGAAAATATGGAAATTGTTGCTGCGAATTATACAGTTAAGGGTTTCTTCAAAAATTACACACTAATTCCTGCGAGGAAAGAAGGTAATCGTTGGGGTGTTCGTCTTCATCGTAAAGCTAATATCGCAGCAGATGATCTTCTCATGCATGATATTGATTATGCCTCAGGAAATAATAAGACACCTCGTCGTTCTAATGATGAAGATTGGTATAAGTACCCTTTAATGTTATCGGGCTCTTATATTTCTGGGATAGTAGAAATTCCTACGAACCTTCGTAACCGCAATTATCAGCCTTGGGTTTATAGAAATGTATGTACTCCCATCTCCTTATCTTATTGTTACCCTTTAATTTCAAATGAGGTAAGAAACACTCTCGTATTTTTCTAAACAATATATTGTTGCCTCTGTTTCTTATCCTTATTTGAATTTACAGATTCCACTTCTTCTTGAGATTGATGCAAGTGAAAATAAGAATTCTACTTCTTCTAAAAGGCTGACTACGAGACAACAAACTCTTTGTTCTGCGAAGGTTACTCAAGCTTCTGATAGTCAAGATGATGCTCTTCGCAAAGGGAAAAGGAAACTTGAAGATGTTGTTTACGAGAGGAAGAAGAAGAAGATACTCTCAACCAAGCCTCATTCCAATGTAATCTCTCCAAATGAGAATATTGAGGAAGATTTTGGTGATGAAGATGATAAATTTCCTGAGAAGGACTTTGGCTCTAATTCCGATACTCTTTATGACAAAGGAGACGATGATAATGATGTTGATGAAGGTAAAAATGAAGATTGCAGTATCCCAGAGACTTTTGCCTCAACAATGGTTAGCATATCTGAGGCTTTCCTTCATTCTTCTCGTGGATTAGGAGATTCCCCTACAGCGAATGCTCGCAAACTTATTGCGAAGGCTTGTAAAGTTCCTACTGTAATTGATAATAACTCCCTCAAAGGCATTTCGAGATTCGTCTCTCCTGCTTCATTATATGCTTTAGGTAGCATGGTAAGTTTCTTCTCTATTCCTTGTTTATTTCCCTTATTTTGTTGATTTCTAACTCCTTTTTTCTTGTTTAGGTTGGAAGAGTTAGTTGTGCAGCGGCTTCTGATTGGGAAAGACGTCATTCTATTGCTGAGAAGAAAACTTTAAATCGTTGTAGGAAGTTAGAGATTGAAAATTCAAATCTTCGTCAAAAGGTAGAGGATTTAAGTATTGATAATGTAGAATAACATCCCGTCACGAAGATAATTCACAATCTGCGAGCATCGCAATTGATAATTCTTTTCTTCTTGAGGAGAATAATCAGTTGAAGCTTGAAAATTCCTCTCTTCGTAATGATAAGAAGCAATCAGAAGGTAAATTCTTTGCGATGGTAATTACTTTGATTACTTTTCCTTCGTAATTTGCTAACCAATTCCTTAATTTCTCTCCTTGCTGCAGAAAATTATGCGAAGATGAATGATAATCTGGAAACTATCCTTGCTAACCGTAATAAGAAAATTTCTGATTTGAGATCTCAGCTTTTAATTACCTAGCATAACCATAGTTTATATGTCAAGCGTTTTCAAGCTAAGATGACTCGCAAGATTTGCGAAGATAATGAAATTCCGCTCAAAAAGTACCATACGCTCCTTTCCGAAGAAATTCCTGAAGATACTCCATATTTGGAAATCTCTGATAGTGAAGTTGAAGATGATAGTGAAGTTGAAGAAGAAGATCATTTTGATGGGAATAAATCGCCTGAAAAATAACTTCACTCTTTTTTGTATATCTATTATGTAACTTCCCTCTTTTTTGTATGTCTGTTCTATTTCTTTTAGTACAACACTTTCTTTTTAATTGCACTTTTAATCAATCCAACAATTTCTTTTTCAAAGCTTAATTTGGATTAAACTTTCTTTGATTGATTGTTTCCCTTATTCGCATAATTTGATCATGTGGAGAGAAATGATATATATCTCATAGATAAAACTTAGTATCTTCTTTTCCCCCTATTATTTCTCTTCAAATGATTAAACATCGTTGGAAGTATTAGAATATCTGCCTCAATTTATCTTACGAAGTTTCAACTTGTTACGATTGTAAATAAGAAATCCTCCCTTTGAAGTATAAGAAATAAAATATATGAAATATCCTTAAGAAGTATACTACATATTCAATACCTTTGAAGAATTATTAGAAGTACTCAATCCGTCAAATGAAGAGATATAAGAAGTATTAGAAGTACTCACTCCACCAAATGAAGAGATATAAGAAATATTCAATCTGTGAATAATTACGTAACATATGAAGAAGTATAATGATTACTTAACCTTTACCAAATGAAATATTCTTGAAGAATTATAAGAAGGATTCAACTTTTGGAGAAATATTCAATATATGGAGAAGTATAAGAAGTATGTAATTCTCGTAAATTTTTACGAATATTAACTTACATGTATTTGATTGCTATCAAAATCGCATTTTTTGTTAAGTCTTCGTGAAAATTCTTCAATTGGGTTGTCTTCTTTTAAAAATTCTTCAGTGATATTGATGAAGTTGTCTTGTCTTCAAATCTTCATGATGTATATTCTTGTAAAATTTCTTCAATGATATCGACGAAGATGTCTTCTTTTCAGATCTTCATAATGTTTGTTCTTGTATAATTTCTTCAATGATTTTGATGTAATGAATTTCATTAATTGTTGTGGTCTTATCATGCCTTCCTAAGTAAAGGTCTTATTTTGCCACCTCTTTCGTAATAATTTTTGCGATAATATGACAAGTCTGAACATTCTTGCGAACATACAACCTCGTGACATTATCGTCTTGCGATGAAATCGCAGGACGTTTTTACACTTTCATGTAATAACCCATTGATCTCATCTTAACTTCTTTGCTTCATTCTGCGAGTTCTATTTTTTTTTATTTTTTTTAGAATGCTCGCAAAACTTCATTTGTCGCACAAATATGACAAGCCTTTATGTTTTCGCAAACAAGAAGCCTCGTGACATTTGCGTCTTATAGCATGTATCAGCTCCCTAATGGAGGGTGCTGCCCTTTATCTTCCCCCTGGTTTCCCCTTCAAGGAAGCGTACATCGACCATACAAGGTTAGCTCTTCCCATCCGGTTCTGCCAACAACCAGCTTTTGATCGCAACCTCTTATCCTTTTTGCCTATAGGGCTTATAGTTACGAGGTTGCACCCTATGGGGTATCTTTGGGCCAAGTGCATCATTTTCCAAGACTTGTCAAAAATGGCAGATGTGGTTCAACCTCACCCGGCACTCTTGACTCAACCGTGTACCTTGGCGCCTTGATCGTTTTCTGCAATTCTTGGGAAAGACAGTATTCCTTAGTCGCCCAACCTAAATCCTCTTACATCGCATTTTATATTGCGTAATGTCGCTAGATTAGGTGAGAATACAAGGTGTCTAACCCGGATAGGTACCCCATTATTGGGTTGTACCCCTAAATTTTTACCATGTACTAAGGGCCCTTGGTGGTGTTCCGGTTACCCTTAGCCACGTTTATAGGTACCCCCTTAAATGACGTACTTTAGGACTTTGCCTCTTACGAAATATAGCTTCGCGAACTAGGGTGTACGCCACAAAGGTTTGCCTGTATAAAATTTTCTGCGGCTCTCTTTCTTTTTTGGAGGCTGATCACAGATTGCGGTCTTTTATTCGCAAATTAATGAAAGTTTAATCACAATATAAATTTTGAAATTCGTAATTTTTCCCAATTTCCTGCGAGCAAACAATATTCGTAAAATTTACCATGAAATAAATTTTTTGTTTTGCGACATACCTCATTTCCACGAGCAAACATACTGATTTCCTTCTTGTTTTATTACTTTCCTTCTTCTTTCTTCGCAAATCATAACCCCTCATTATCATCGTAAATTCCTTGTATGATTATCATCGTAATTTTATTCTCTTTTGCCTTAATCCTCCACCATTAAATTTTCACTTCTTTTCATAGCCTTTGCTCTTTTTCTCCAATTTTCCTTCTCAGTAATTTTTCCTTCGCAAACTTCTACTTCTGTATCTTAACATTTCTTTCCCTCAGCCCAATCACCCTTGATAATTCCAACACCCTTCATATGAGGGAACTTTATGCATTGATGTAGAGTGGAAGCTACGCCTAGAATTCCATGAAGCCATGGTCTTCCTATCAAAGCATTATATGGTGATTCGACATCAACAATGCAGAACATAATTTCAGTTCGCATTCCACTTAATGGAATTCGCATGCTCACTTCTCCTTTGGGCTTGTTAGCAGTTCCATTAAAACCATAAATTCTGTATGTAGAAGGTATTAAATCTGCATCTTTTCCCCCCGTAGTTTTGTAAGCAGAATAGAAGAGAATATTGACAGAACTTCCCGTATCAATCAAAATCCTATTAAGACCAATTGATTCTTCCTCCATATCATCTTCATTTTCTTCCATATTCATGTAAATTGCTAATCTTACTACCAATGGATTATCATGTGCTTCACAACCTTATGGAATTTCAGTGGCTTCAAAAGAAATTTCACGCTTCTGCCAATCTTCAAGTCGTGAAATTTTTGCGATGTTCATTACTTCCTTTCCTTCACCATCCCTCGCATATACCCTGCTTAACACATTATCATGAAAATCCTCTATGGTTTTATATGAATGAACAATGGAATTACAGAAAACATTCCTTGCTTTTGATCCCACTTCTATATGTAGGGTTTATTCTCCCTTTTCTTGTGTTGTGTTCTCCCTACGAGTTATGGCTGGAGCTTGTGGTAATTGTTGCGATTGTGTCTGCTTAAGTAAAAATTGATTTAGTTTTCCTTGATCAATCATTCGCAAAATTATCCTCTTGATATTATGGCAATTATTTGTAGAATGTCCATGAAAATGATGATATGAACAAAATTCATGACTTCTTGGACCCATTGGTGGTTCCTTTCCCATGTTCCATGGAGTTGGTATATGCTCTACCAAGATAATTGCTTGCCATATCTTTTCTACACTTGTATTCAAAGGTGGCAATTTTATCTCTTCCCTCACCATCCTTTGACCTCCTTGACCGTTGTTATAATTTTGTCTCTGGTTCCCTTGTCCAAAATAATTTTGCCTTTGTCCCCCATAATTTTCTTGTTGTTGATCTAATCTTGGAATCTGGTTATTTCCTATTCGATTATAGAAATTCCTCTCTCTATCATACTCTTCTTGATCTCTACTACCCATTGCTACCATTTTTGGCTGGCTATCATTGACTTTCTTCTCTTCTGAAATTTGCGAAGAAGTTTGTGAGGATGTTTGCAAAGTACCTGCTACTACATTGATTATTTTGGGAAGTAAATTTGCTCTTCCATCTTGATTGCTAGTGTTTGCTACTGGATATGACTCCATATTGTTTTGCTTTTCTTCTAGTGTAATGTATTCTTCTTGCAATTCTCGTAACTCTGTCATCATTATGGAATTCTTTCTTCTGAAGATTTGAACGTATAATTGTTCACTTGCGAACATCGCATTTATGAAGGACAAAATCAAGTATCTCTCATCCACGCACCCTGCCATATCACTGCACATAGTCTTCCATCGTCTTACTAAATGTTTCAAACTTTCACCCACTCTTTGTTTTAAACCAAATACATCTTCAATACCAAGCCGTGAAGAGTGATTTGTGATATATGCTCCAAGGAAAGTTGCTTGCAAATGACTGAATGACATAATAGTGTTCTTAGGAAGTCCTTCGAACCATTTTAAAGCTTCCCCTGTTAAACTTGATGCAAATTACTTGCATAACACAGCATCATGATTCTCCCATTGTAACATGCATCTTATGTATGCTTTAATGTGCTGAATAGCACATGAAGTCCCATCAAAGATACTGGTAAGTGTGGGTAAGTTGCATTTTGGTGGAATTCCTCCCAATTGTACTTCTCTAGCAAATGTAGTCCTCGCAGCTTCTTATATTGCTTCATCTAATTGCCTTCTATCTTCTCCTCTTCTATTGTTTATCATCCCTCTCATTTCTGCTAATTCTCGAAAAATCCGTGCATTTACCTCAGAATTCTCATCCATTGGTCTTTTTAATGCAGCTTCTCTTCTTCTGCGTTCTTGTGCTTCCTCCCTTGCGATCCTTCGCATGCTATCATATTCTTCATTAATGTTTTCATTTGCATAATTTTGCAAATATCTTCTTTCTAAATTATCATAATTGTTTAGTCGCAGAGCATCTTGGAATTCTTGTTCTTCCCTTTCTATTATTCTCATGCGAATATCGGGAATTTCTTCTTCCTCATTTCTCCTCCTTCTGTGATTTATTTCTTCTTGATTTGCTTGTACTTTGATTCGAGAGTTTGGTTCATTCCTCTCCATTTCTCTTTGTTGATTTACAATTCTTCTCTTAATTCTTTCATATTCAATATTTTGTTTGTTACGAGCCTCTTCATATCTTCTTACTCCATTCTCGTGATTGTTTTGATGTAGTGCTTGTTGTCTCTCAGTTTCTTCCATAAGTTGTTGTTCTTCCTCTCGATTCTGATTGTTTTCTCTAGGATTTGGCCTTGTTCGTAAATTCTCTATGTTTTGTTCGTGGTTTGGTATTAAAATGAAACGATTTTCTCTATTTCTTTCACCTTGATTCTGCGCTTGTTCTTGCACATTATTTTCATTATTGATTATTGGTGAATTTTGTCCTTTTCTTTCTGTTCTAACATTCGATCTTGCAACACTTTGAGATTTCCTTCTTTGTAACATCTCATTTTCCATCCTCAATTCTTGATTTTGTCTTGTTAAATTGGCACGTTCTTCAGCTTCGATCATTCGTTCTTCTTGAATTCCTTGTCTCAATGTTTCTAACATTTCCCTTTCTCTTTCAAGAATTGTTCCTCCCATCAACCTCCCATTTTCTCTGACTTGTGGTTCTCTACCTTCTTCTTCAGTTCTCCAAGTGTGTATACTTACTCGATCATGATCTATTATTTGTTGAGCTTGACTTCTTCGATTACTCCTTCTCCTACTAGGTTCTCATGCTATATTTGCTTCTCCTCCTGCGAGTCTTACACTTCTTCTTACTTCAGTTAATGGTTATGATGTGTTTCTTCTTCTTGTCATTTTTCTGGTACAAGAATTCTTCAAATCCCTGTTTCTAGCGCCAATTATGTAGTTGCAGAATAACCTACAACTACACCCTCAATAGAATTAGTAAAAACTCAAGAAGTTCCTGATGGTGAATGATAACTTTCTTATTAATTCTCTTAGTTGATTACATAGAATTATCAAAATGGAATTAGAATAGTTACAACTTTTTCTATTCTCTTTCCTAAGATAATTTCTTACACTCACTAAAAGAACCTCTCCCAAATTTTACATTTGAACTCCTATTTATAATGAATTTTGTACAGCTGTATATGTGTTGCGAAGTATCGCAACACATCTTCGTACGATTATTCTATCTTCGCAAATCTTCATATTTCTCTATGCTTCCTCTATCTTCGTATTGTTTTGTAATTCTTTCCTCTTATATTTGTCTTGAGGTTCATAAACTAATGCCTTGTGATATTCGGTACCTACATCTACAAAGATTTTAGACTATATTTGGATAGTGCATTTCCAGGAATTATGAAAACCGATTTGGACTTTATTGCATATCTTTGAGAATATTCGGTTTTGGAAATTCCTTGGTGTTCAAACTTTCTTAGTCTATAAATATTGAAGTTTGCATTTCAAGCAAACTAATCCTCAGATCCAACAAAACTACCTAGTTGTGTTGTTACTGATGGAGCAGTCTATTCGGAGAGGAAAGTACCTTAATTAGGCGAAATCTCTTACGACTGCTCGTTTTAAAGACTTCTTTGGGATTGGGAAGCTCTACGAGTACCATTGGTGGGAAACTAGATAATTGCAGTTTATTATTAGCTTTCGATTGATTTGATTGATTAACGGTTTTTGAACTTTGATTGCACCTAGTTTGTTTATGCTTGAGAATCTTCTTTTCTAATATAAGATTCACTCAAACTAGATCGAAGTATCGACAGGGATCTTTAGAACTGTTTGTAGAACTAAAAATGTCTTGTGATAATCCATTGTTAAAAGAATTCGTTCTATGTGTGATTGATCACAAGAGATTCAAGTTGTTTGTATGTAGGTGTTTATTGAAGATCTAAGAAGATTTGAAGACAAAGAAGATTTTTTATTTGAGTTCATAATCTTTGGTGTGCACAAAACTTGATCGGTTGGGGATCCAACTAAATCGGTTTATCTTTGTGATAACCTTGATTGATTAATTGAGTTGTTCGTCATCAATTCAATTCTTTGTGATTCAAAATAATGATTGCATAATCTAAAACAATTACTTTGGTAGTTATTTAAGAGATAGATCTAAGAACCTGACAAAGGAGTTTATATATTGGGATGAACGGAAGATCCTTTTGTCAAACTCATATCACGTTTTTTGAAAAGAGTTGTTACCGAACAGATTTGTTGTTCCTTTACTTTTGGAATAAGAACCAAAGGAATTCTCCAAGTGCGTGACTTATTACAAGTTGGAGGCACGAGGATACTGAGGGAACTAGGTGAACTATAGGTTTAGTTGCTTGGTCTCAACTATAGGAAGTTTGTTTAGATTTTGTATAGCGGCTTAATTTTGAGAGTATTCAATTCTAAACTAGGTCCCGGGGTTTTCTGCTTATGATGTTTCCTCGTTAACAAAATCTTGATGTGTCTTTTACTTTTCTATTTTCGCAATTATAATTGTTTTATTATAATTAGAAGTAAATTACACAAACGTTAATTCATATCAAATAGACCGTCATACCATTTAAGGCTAAGCGATTCAAGTTGCAGAAGTTTCTGCTCCATCGTGTAAAGAAGCACACTGCTATATTGTGATGCCCTTTGAAAAAGCGGGGATCTAACAACCACACCCAATATTTCAATTAGCAATCTGTATGGACTAACTCCAATATACTTTCAATAGAATCAACTAGACTCAATCTTAATAAAGTATATCAAAGAGTTCTATTATCTCTATTTCACAATGTAATCAACAAATCGAACAGATAAAAATCCGTGAGCCTGATTATTATGTGAAATAACTTGAACGGCACCAAAGATCAATGTTCAAGTGTCAATCAATGTAAATCAACAACCAAAGATCGGATATTCTAATTGATTGATCTTAACGCACAACCCGTGATATTTCAATTATATAACAAAATATAATGCGGAAAGAAATAACACAGACACCAGAATTTTGTTAACGAGGAAACCGCAAATATAGAAAAACCCTGGGACCTAGTCCAGATTGAACACACATTGTATTAAGCCACTACAGACACTAGCCTATTACAAACTAACTTCGGTCTGGATTGTAGTTGAACCCAATCAATCTCACACTGATCCAATGTATAGTTGTGGTCCTTACGTCTCTGATCCCTTAGCTGATCTCACCCACAACTAAGAGTTACTACGACCCAAAGTCAAAGACTTTAATAAACAAATCTATATCAAACAAAAAAGTCTACGAAAATAGATAAATCTATCTCCCACAAAAATACCTACAAGTTTTGTTTTGTCTTTTGATAAATCAAGGTGAACAGGAATAAACTGATAAACCGGACTTATATTCCCGAAGAACAACCTAGTATTATCAATCACCTCACAATAATCTTAATTGACACGACGAATGAATATATTTTGGAATCACAAACGATGAGATGAAGATGTTTGTGACTACTTTTATATCTTGCCTATCGGAGATATTAATATCAAGCTAATCATTACGATTGTACTCAACACGATAGAATCAGCAAGATCAGATCACACAACTACGAGAAAGTAGTACCGGTTTGGCTTCACGATCCCAATGAAGTCTTCAAGTCGTTAACCTACAAGGTCTCGAGAAGAAACCTAAGGTTAAAGGAGAATCGACTCTAGCTAATACAACTAGTATCACACATGAGGTGTGGGGATTATGTTTCCCAGTTGCTAGAGTTCTCTGTTATGTAGTCTTACAAATCAGGGTTTGCAATCAATGTTAGCTTAGTAACAAAGCATTCAATATTCACCGTTAGATGAAAACCTGATTAGATTCAAGCTAATATCTTTCAATCATTGGATCGAATACTTAGCTTGTTACACAAATGAAATGCACGTTTTAGGTTTGTGTAACCGTACCCAAACTTGTACGCTTGTTGGTTCAACAGTAGTTAACCAAAAGGTTAGCCATATGAGCACTTTCATATCAACCTTATTCTTTTTCACCATAACTAGTTCAAATGACTCAAATGAACTAGTTAGAGAGTTGTTCAATTGCAAGGAAATCGATTCATGAATAAGGAATTATGCATATATGTGTTGCCACACAATGCTTATATACAACAATGGTTATATATCTAACCTCTCATTTCAATCATTGAAACATTCTTAGAGGACGTTATATATAGTTCTTATTCACAAACTATTTTTCGTTAAAGCCATTTTCAAAGTGATTGAAACATAACATGACTTGCGTCACTAGGTAAAGATGAACTTGGCCAAAGCGAAAGCTTACCAACACATATTCCTAGAAATAGATAGTCGATATAAACTTGGCTCGAAATAGAAAATGTGTATAATCTAAGTCTATATAGCAAAACGACTTTTGTCTCAAGATAGGAGATAGAGTAGATAGACTTTTGAGTGATAGATAAGTTCAAGTCTCCACATACCTTTTAGTCGATGAAGCTCTACCAGTTCCTTGAGTAGTTATTCGTCTTTTATGATGATCGCCATGGAGTTCTTGAGCTCAAATACACTTTCTATCCTAATCCGAGATATTAGCTATAGTAGACTAGAAATCAAGACTTATAGTTTTGATCACTAACATTGACAAACATGCTTGAGATAGAAACACATGCAAGTTCGACCGAGAAGTTCTCTAACAATCTCTTCTTTGTCAATTTTAGTGATAAAACTATCAATACATATGGAATACAAAAATAAGTAAATAAAATTTTGTAGCTCCTATTCCACATGCCTAATCTTCAACATTACTCGAAATCTTCGTCACTTCTAAGTACTCCAATGATCTCAAAGGTTGTAAGTTCAGCATCATCGTTGTTGAAAATACGTAGCTATAATAATGAGAAAACAAGTATTCTCAATCATTGTTATATAATGTCATAGTATCATTATACAGCATCAAAGTTCAATTGTATCACAACTTCGAAAACAATACTATGGTGATAAGTATTAATCCCCCTTAGTCAATACTCCATCTCACATGGAAACCACTCCCCCTTACATAATGATCCGAAAACTATATGTATTTGTAGTGTGAACTACATATTAATTCTCCCCCTTTTTTTCAATAAAATTGGCAAAGGTACGAAAACGGGATCCTAATGAAATTTCCAAAAGAGACATTTCATGACCAAAAGAAAGCACATATCAACTTGTTTAGATGCAATCATATAGCCGAAGCTAAATGCATTCATCAAGGAATTTATAAATATACAAGATAACCCTTATAGTATTCCACAGCCGCACTCCCCACAAAGATTTTTCAATTAAGCACAAGTTCAATTAAGAACTCTCCCCCATAAAATGTCATTCCCGAAAGAACAACAAGAGCGACCTTAATTTCAAAAGAGAATAAGGATTTCTTTGGACATAACAAATCACATACGAATATGAATTTGCATCCAAAAAACTCAATTAAATTAACCGCAAGAAAACTTATGATTAACTTAATCGGAAAACTATAACCAAGTTAACCACAAAAAGTGATGAATTTAATTGGTCATGCTCGACATAAGAGAACTTATGGAGCAACAACTAAACTGACCACACGAGTCTGATCAATTCAATTGGTCATGCTGAATCATAAGGGTCCTTACGGAGTAACAACTAAGTTAATCATAAAATAATAATCAACTCAATTGTTTATGCTCAAACACAAGAAACCTTATGAAGCAACACAGTATATAAACATAAAAATATGGATCAGAGAAGATCAATACTGCGGAATACCCAAGGATTCATTCTATTTTCCATCACTATTCGCACAATGACATACAATAGACATAATCCTTACAAACAAAATATTTTAACCTTTTTCCATCAATAATTGACACAATAGGCTTAACTTTTGTAATATCAAAGGTTCATTCATTCTTTTATCAATACATGCATATTGACATATGAAAGACTTAACTTTTGACAAGGTATGGGACAATCATAGTTCATGGATGCAAACACACATATCCCATAAGACATTGCAATATAAAATCATAAAGATTAATACTGCAAAAATCATCTTCCAAACAATTTTAGAATTTAAACAAATAAACCAAAAAACATGAAGATGAAAACGTTGGACATAGCTATGTGTAATCACAATAATGTCTATTCCAAACTCTAGTTATTCTTCTAAACAAACCACGAAAATAGAAGATTTACTAGAGAAAATAAAATCATCAAGCTAAAAAGAAATGACAGACTCCTAAACCATCAGAACCGAACACGAACTGAAATCACATAGACGTTTCGGAATCCTCACGAGCCTTGAGGTCTTTGATCTTGTGATTGACATCATCCACTGCATCTTCAGTGAAGATATCCTCATTGAGAATATATTTAACATGTGTCTTTATGAGACCAAGGTCATAAGTAACCTTTTTTAACTTAGTTCGTAACACATCAAGACTCTTCAAAGCATCAATGAGCTGCAGTTTTGCTTCCTCAAAATATTTAAGAAAATCAGGAACCATTTAAGCAGAAACCATATCCTCATTCTCAACATCTTGATGTGTATAAGCATAGAAACATGAGGCATTCAAATGATCATCTTCTACAAGGGTTCTTTTCTTCCTTCATTTGGACTCAAAACTAAAACTTTTCTCAAGAAATCCCTTTGCAAAAAAACACCATAGCAAGATGAAGAAGACGACATTCTTGATAACCCAAAAATTTACCTAGAGTATGTGTACGTGACTTACGTAACTCAATAGGTCGGGTACTTAAATGGTTTCTCAGGGAAGGAATTTTTAGGGTTTCCTTAATTGACTCGTGTCAGTCACACATGAACCTGTACGAGGACAATCTCGACCCCAAAATTTTAAAACCAAAAAAAAATTCTACATGAAGGTTCATAAATGTCTCAATAAATTTCAAAACTTCAAATAAGCAATTTAGAGCACAAGAGTAGCAGGCAACATAGTTGCAAAGAAAACTTCTTTAAAAGAAAGGAGAACTACAAGAAACGACATTAGACTCAACTAATACTTAAGCAAACCTGTCTGCAAACAATACTTTAGCTATGGACGATAAGAAAATAGCTCAAATAAACATAAGCAATTTTTCCAACAGTATACCTGATTATTGACACATCTTACTCAACAGGATTTTTATGAGTAAGTTCCTTAACCCTTGTGATTAATTAGCACAAGTATGAGATATGAGCTCATTAAAAGAATTGTGTTACGATTGAGTCTCTTTTTCCTTTCAAATCTAGGAAGGAATTCCTTTTGATGTGAGAAATTATCATAAAACTTACTGTCATCAAAATATGAGACATAGTTTGAGTTCTTACCAGAAGAATTTTGACTTGAGGAGGTTGACAACCTATCGACAATTTTTTATAGCCTTTAATTATCTATTTCGGGTTATTTCTCAAATCATTATTTTCTCTCCTTTCTTTTGGAATTTTGTTCACATCAAAGGTAATGTTATCTCCTATTTTAACAGAAGAAAAGACTTGATCTTTCCTTAGATGATTTTTGTTAAGACGTTTGTTCTGCTTCCGAGTGTTCGAGGAACCCATTGAACTGACTTTCCTGATAGCATACATGGGGTAAGTACGAAAACCAATTGGTTTAGACATACGAATGTCAGTTACACCTTTGAGAATTAAGTCTAAGGTGTGTTGAAGTTGAATACATGAATTTTCATTCAACCTAGAGTTTCTCTTTAGCTTACAAGTCATTTTGAATCACAAAATAGACATATTTTATGATCATAAGAGTGATTAGAAAGTTTCGTCTTAAAACCATCGTTTGAAGATTTCTTCCTCCTATTTGATGTGTAACATCATGGATCAGGAAAGATTACATACATCTTTTCCAATGGGGAGAGATACTGGTTTTACTTCTGGAGCTGGAGTTCTCTCAGTTACAATCGAAGTAGATGGTGTAGAGGACTTTTTGGAACATCCTTGAATCAAGAGTTTACTTAAGCGATGCTCAATTTCCAATGCATCCTTTTTGAGACTCGCCTCGAGTAGGATACGTAAAGATTCAACTTCAACATTTTTGGAATTACAGTCTCGTACTAAACCAAGAAGAACATTGATATTATTTTTCAACCAATTAAATTTACCAGATTGAATTCTAACAAGATTTAGAATCAGTTCACTCTCTTCTGCTGTTTCCCTTTCATTAATAGAGATAGACTCTTTCGAAGGGTAATCGGGATAAGACATGGCAGTGTCTGCCTGTCTCGTCAGAAAACTAGGTTATTCTATTTTAGAGATTGGCGGATCTTTCTCTTTATATGGTCGAGACAAAACTTTTATTTCTGTTGATGCGTTTATCAGAGATAATACTCTTGTCCATAGAGTCAGATCGCTACAAACACATACTTGTAAGGTCTTGAACGTGATTAGCAAACTGTATGGACTAACTCTAATATACTTTCAATAGAATCAACTAGACTCAATCTTAATAAATTATATCAAAGAGCTCTATTATCTCTACTTCATAATATAATCAGCAAATCGAACAGATAGAAAATCCGTGAGCCTGGTTATTATGTGAAATAACTTGAACGGTACCAAATGCAAATGTTAAAGTGTCAATCAATGTAAATCAACAACCAAAGGTCGGATACTCTAATTGTTTGATCTTAATGCACAACCTGTGATATTTCAATTTTATAACAAAATATAATGCGGAAAAGAAATAACAAAGACACCAGAATTTTGTTAATGAGGAAACCGCAAATGCAGAAAAACCTCGGGACCTAGTCCAGATTGAATACTAACGTATTAAGCCGCTACAAACACTAGCCTACAACAAACTAACTTCGGTCTGGACTGTAGTTTAACCCCAATCAATCTCACTCTGATCCAAGGTATAGTTGCGCTCCTTACGTCTCTGATCCCAGCAAGATACTACGCACTTGATTCCACCCACAACTAAGAGTTGTTATGGCCCAAAGTCGAAGACTTTAATAAACAAATCTATATCACACATAAAAGTCTACGATAATAGATAAATATGTCTCCCACAGAAATACCTACAAGTTTTGTTCCGTCTTTTGATAAATCAGGGTGAACATGGACCAATTGATAACCCGGAATTATATTCCCGAAGAACAGCCTAGTATTATTAATCACCTCAAAATAATCTTAATCGACGCAGAGAAAGTAGATATTGTAGAATCACAAACGATGAGACGAAGATGTTTGTGACTACTTTTTTATTTTGCATATCGGAGGTATTAATCTCAAGCCAATCGTTACGATTTTACTCAACACGGTAGAAACAACAAGATCAGATGACACAACTACGAGAAAGTAGTATCGGTCTGGCTTCACAATCCCAATGAAGTCTTCAAGTCATTAACCTACAGGGTATCGAGAAGAAACCTAAGGTTAAAGGAGAATCGACTCTAACTAATACAACCAGTATCACACATGAGGTGTGGGGATTAGGTTTCCCAGTTGCTAGAGTTTTCCCTTATATAGTCTTACAAATCAGGGTTTGCAATCAATGTTTGCTTAGTAACAAAGCATTCAATATTCACCATTAGATGAAAACTTGATTAGATTCAAGCTAATATCTTTCAACCGTTGGATCGAAAAATTAGCTTGGTATACACAAATGAAATGCACGTTTTAGGTTTGTGTAACCGTACCCAAACTTGTACACTTGTTGGTTCAACAGTAGTTAACCAAAAGGTTAGCCATGTGAGCACTTTCATATATACCTTATTCTTCTTCACCATAACTAGCTCAAATGACTCAAATGAACTAGTTAGAGAGTTGTTCGATTACAAGAAAATCTTATAGAAGTATACAAGACACAATCGAAGCAAAAACGATTTGATTCACTCGAATCGATTCATGAACTTTATAGCCACGGTGTGTAAATTGCATTCCTTAGTTAATATAAATATAAGTTCACAAAAATCATCTTTAGATATAACCAAATCAAGTACGCGTACTTAAGTTCCCAGAAGGAGTTCAAAAACCCCAGCAGAGTTTCTCGGGAAGAGAACTTTCGCCAGTTCGCGGACTGATCTCACATCTCTTGTTCCAGTTTTCCTGGTCAACAAAGTATGCATACTAGGTTCAAGGAATAAGGACTTATACATATATGTGTTGCCACACAATGATTATATAATCTAAACTCTCATTTCAATCATTGAAATATTCTTAGAGGACGTTATATATAGTTGTTATTCACAAACTATTTTTCGTCAAAGCCATTTTCAAAGTGACTGAAACATAACATGACTTGCGTCACTAGGTAGAGATGAACTTGGCCAAACTGAAAGCTTACCAACACATATTTAGAGAAATAGATAGGCGAGATAAACTCGGCTCGAAATAGAAAATGTGTATAATCAAAGTCTATATAGCAAAATGACTTTTGTCTCAAGATAGGAGATATAGTAAATAGACTTTTGAGTGATAGATAAGTTCAAGTATCCATGTACCTTTTAGTCGATGAAGTTCCACCAGTTCCTTGAGTAGTTCTTCATCTTGTATGATGATCTGCATGGAGTTCTTGAGCTCAACTACACTTTATATCCTAGTCCGAGACATTATCTATAGTAGACTAGAAATCAAGACTTATAGTTTTGATCACTAACATTGACAAACATGCTTGAGAAAGCAACGATGCGAGTTCGATCGAGCAGTGCTCTAACACCCTTGATACGCTTGTATAGACTCACAGGTTCCGACATCCCAGAGCCTTGCTGTTGTATCCGATTGAAGCTGCGATAAAAAATAAGGGAAACTATCAATATACATAGGATGAGATCAAGTTAAAAATTTAAACAAAAGGTAATATGCAGAAAATCCATAACATGTGATTAAAAAAGCACCCTCAGCAAATAAAAGTTAAAAACATAGTCCTATACCCAGCGTTTATGACCTTCCCACATGCACAAACTAGGGATATCAAAATTAAAAGTTCTTATTGAGAAAAAAAAACAGAAAAAATGAAAGAGGATGTGAATCATAGGAATTTACCCACTAACGTTTTCTCCAATGAAAAATCATTGACATTCCATATCTTTACTATCCGAGGATGCAGTGGCTATATATCTAAAAGCAAGAAAATTGATATCAGACTCTTGCTCAAAGTAATATGGCTGGAAACTAAAGTAAGTAAGAAAAGTAGGAAAAAAATTGATGCAGATGACTAAAAGATGAATTGACGCAGAACATCTTATGCTACATCACGAATACAAGTGATGCAGATAAATTCAACATGCTGAGTTCGCAAAATTCAAATGAAAGCAAACACTTCAGGATGTAACCATCATGTGCATGTAGTTTATGAAGCGGATCAAAAAAATTCATAGTTTGCATCATAATACAAGTTTGTAAGATTAATCAAAAATGGGTCAGACCCTACCAAAATAATAAAGAGAGATGATAAATCAACCTTTAGCCTTATTTAATAAAATTAAATTGAGAACATGTATTGCTACACATATGATACGAACCCTGAGTCCACATTGCAAGGGACAAACATAACAAGTTTCATTATTATTTGCAGCAACAACCAACCTTCCATCCCACATTACTGTGAGAGAACTTGCAGCTGTATCCATCTCTAGGAATTAGTTGTGGTGTCCAGCACCCAAAACCACCACAAACACAACCACAAGCATCCACCATCCTCACCACAAATATCTAAACATAAGATTGAATAAAAGCATACCCAGAAACCCAAAACATGAATCAAACTCTAGAAAGACTAAAATCATGATAAAAAATAAAGAATCTGAGAGAGAAGGTTGATTAGTTTAGGTATTACCATCATCTTCTCTTGACAGTGAACCCTGAAACAAAAAATCCCTAAAATCAAAATCACCTAAACATGCAGTTAAATTAAAAAACGATGAAAGAAAAATCAAGAAGAGATTGAGTAAAAGAGATCTAACTTTTTTTTTGTCGTAGACATAGAAAATAACCTTAACAGTAAACCCTAAGATCAAAAATCCCTAAAATTAGTAAAACCCAGAATGATAAAAAGAAAAATCGAGAAGAGATTGAGTGACAAAATTTTACCCTTTTGCAATAGAGAAAGAGAAAAACCACCACAACAAATCCTGAAATCAAAATTTTGTAAGCTTATGTTTCTTGTTTTGTATCTTCATCATCAATTTCATCCTTGTTTACACAAAACTCAGCAATAAACACTGCAATCAAAAAACAAAAAAGAAAAGAATGCAGTTGAATCATCAATTAAAATCGAGTTTTTTTTTTATCGTAATCTCCCAAACAGATCGAGTAATAGAAAGAGAGATGTCTGATTGAATGACTTTTGTATAAGGAAAGAGATCAAGTAAGTTTCTATTGTTCATATGTGAAGGTAAGGAAGAAGGAGAAAAAGAGAGACCAGCGAGGAAGGGAGGCGGAGAATAATGAGTTCTCTCTCTCTCCTTTGGGATAAGGCATGAGGTGATATTTTGATGCAGCCACTTATTATTTTCTTGATTAAATCCTAACAGTGGATATCCAATCAAGGAAACAATACCATGTGAGTGACATTTTTTAAGTCAATATAAGTTTTAATACAAGGACGTTTTGACTTTAGTCAACGACCATAACGCAAGTATCGCTGTGTAAGTCAACAAAAGTCCTTATACAACGACATTTTGACTTCGGTCAAGGACATTTTTCATATGTGATTTTTTTGCAATATGTAATTTGTGTTGTTCCATGATATCTCAGATAACCCATTTTCCACTAGTGTATTTACCCAACATGATCACCACACGAGTACATTTTTTTAATCATGAATTCACAATACAAATATTGTTTCTAACAAATCATCTTAAATTTCAAAATAAGACTTCACAATATTAATATTATTTCAACACATCATACTTCAATCATGATTTCATAATACCTATAATACTTTCAATAATTCATCCAATTAGATTTCACAATTTGGTTCATAACACCAATAATAATTTCTAAAAATCTACCAATTTAGGCGGTGTGGCTACGATGTGTTCGGGCCACATACTTCAAGTATGTGGCCCCTCTTTAAATGATGACACGTCGTATAAAGTAAGAAAAAAATTTGAAAAATAGTTTTATTACCTAACTATTTTTTTTTCTTCTTTCTATAACTTCCTATTTTTTCTCAAAAAGTGACACAGTTACGGGGATTTGGAGGGGGCACATTTTTTAGTTAAATGTGTGTCAAAAAACGAAGAGGGGCCACATACAAAATGGATGTGGCGCGACCACATCGTAGCATGGGCGCAATTTAGGTTTTAACAATTGAGTTCATGGTATGAATGTCCTTGGTTCGTACGCCCACCTATCGTTTATCGGCACAGACAACCTCCATCGATGGTCAGGAACAAAACTTCCTATAAGGATCATACCATCTGATATCGGAGATCATTACTCGTTTCATTCATTGTACGAAAACCTTGGTTTGTACATCCACCTATCGTTTACCGGCACAGACATCCGTCATCGATGATCGGGGAACACAAGTTCCCATGGGGATCATTACCCATTTAACTCTCGGGGATCATTACCCGCCATTAGCATGAAACCATATTTCATCTAACGGTAAAACATGAACTCATTTCGATTTTTGAAATCATTTTGACAAACAATACAAGCAACCATGGCTTAACAACATGAATTTCTTTCAAGCATTTATGCAAACAAGTTGATTGCAGCCATATTACATTATATGTTCCATGGTAATAAATTTTTCCGATCATCTTCAAACTTTACAAGGACATACATGAATCCATCCATAATACACAAAATTTACAGTAAACTAACAGTTCAAACAAAATTTATCGAATTTACAAACACATCACAAAATCTAGGCAGATAACATCATTTTAGGATTACTTCGGCTCGGTGGATACTTAAGGTCCTAAATAAGATTCTCTCTCTTCTCTGCGGATCGGGTAATGTAATGAGTCAACTCAGTTTCTCTCTTCATCAAATTTTGTCACAAAATTGGTTTGATTCACATCTTCTGATCTGGTTTTATTTTTTTATTTTGTTTTGGTAATGATTTAATTCGTTTCTTATCATCTTTTCTTATTTTTTCTTAAGACTTTTACTAAGAATATGAGTTGCTAACTCTTCTTTTCCTAATGTGTTTTCCTTTGGTCTTATTCATAATGGTGTTTACCACGTTTGCAGTTGTGATTCATGCGTTTGCTAATGTTGTCTTAAAGCTTTTTGAAGCTGTTGTGTGTTCACTGTTTGCCAAGATTGATTATCTAAAGAATGTTCTTCACCGATTCACTGTGAAAACTCGCCGGACTTGGAAGAGCGCCAGAAAGAAATTCAAATTTCAAAAAGTCAGTTTTAAACAATCTGCGTTGATTACTCTCGGTTTTTTAGGAATTGGGTACAATTGCAAACTTACTATATCTAGTGAAGACTATTTTTGGGGAAATTATACTCAGTCAATAATTTCAACATACTATTCTCGGATGGAAATCTTACTCAATTCAAGTCGATCCCAATTATTCCTAGGGTTTAATTCTTATAAGTACCAGTTGTTCTATGAGCATACTACAAACAGCTCTGAACTCCAACTTAGTAAAAGTCTCATTAAATCAATGGCGGAAGGAAATGAAAAATCAGTCACTGATTTAGCTGCAAAATTTATGCAAGCTGCTCTTGATCTTGGAGATGTTGAAGAGGTTGTGTACCAACAAGCAGATAATGAAGGTGACAAAGTTGAAGTTAATGAAGAGATTAGTTTGATTGGAAAGATTATTATGGAAGGAAAGATGGGAATTAAAACTGTTGAGAAAAACATTCTGCTCACTTGGGATTTTCTACCAGAAGGTGATTTCAAAGTGTTTGAATTGGATAACAATATTATGGAATTCAGGTTCAAGGATAAAGATACTCAAAACAAGGTTTTTGATACCCGCCCTTGGAGTATCAATGGATATCTAGTCATACTTCACTATTACAACTCTGAAGTTATTTATCAAGACCTTGATTGGAATATTCAATGTTTTTGGATTCAGCTTAAAAGAATTCTCCCTAAACATATGAATGTCAAAGCTATCACCAAGATAGGAAGAACAGTGGGTGAAGTTATTGCAATTGAACCAGAAGATGCCATCCCAGTTCCAGGGGATTATGTCAAAGTTTGTGTTCAAGTTGATGTCAATTTTCCAATGAGGAGAGGGGTTATGGCAATCACAAATGCAGGTTCTACAAGATGGATTAAGTTCTTTTATGAGAAACAACCTCACAAGATTTGCCCTAACTGGTTCATTCTCAACCATACCAAGGGTGCCTGTAAAGCTGCTACTGATTATCTTGTCAAAGCTCATGCTAAGCCACATTATTTTTGAGAACATAAGAAAGGTGAAAGAAAGCAAATCATTGTTACAAATGGAGGTGATCAAGTGCCTATTTTCAATCAGAAGAATACTATGAAAGTTTCTGGTTTTGTACCTCCTAAGGATGGCTATGTTATTGGTCAAAGTTCTGCAAATGTAGAGGATACTGTGGGTGAAAGACTTGGCAAAAGACAAAGGAACAACTCTCCAGAAAATCTTGTTTTTGAACTTGATGATTCAAATTCTGGCATTCTTGTGAACACACAGACAACAAAAATAATCACTCCTAAGGATAAGCCAAATAGCAGCACAAAGGAAACCAAGGTAACTCAAATTTTTTCTTACTATTTAATTTTTTGTCTCACTTTTACTGATCTCAACATGAAGATTATTTCCTGGAATGTGCAAGGGATTGCAAATACTTTTACAAAACAGCAATTTCAAAACTTAGTCAATGCTCAAAATCCTGATTTTTTTTTTCTTTGTGAAAAAAAAATTGATGAAGAGAGAATGGTTTCCATAGCCCAATCAGTGCATTATCTAAATCATGTTTGCCTAGATAGAGTAGGAAAGGCTGGTGGTCTTATTCTTATGTGGAAGGATGGTATAGATGTTGAAGTTATTGGATATGAGAATAACATAATTCATGTAGTTATTCAACTAGATCCAAGCAAACCTAAGGCTCTCTTATATTTTATGTATGGCTCTACTTATTCTGAACCTAAGAAATTTAAATGGAATTTCCTAGCTGAGTTTAGTAAAGATGTTCAACAACCTTGGTTGTTACTAGGTGACCTCAATTTTCATTTGGATAACAACAGTAATACTTCTGACAAATGGGTTCAGAATAAAGTTTTTGATGCAAGTTTAATTGATATTGGCTATGAAGGTAAGGATTATACTTGGACCAGCAATTCCTATGGTACTGGAACCATAAAGGCTAGATTGGATATGGCTCTGAGTAATAATGATTGGTCTTTAAATTTCTCTTCTGCTAAGCTTTTGCATCTGAATTTTATAGCTTCTGATCATTGTCCTGTTTTGCTTATTACTGATCCCATTCCTAAACACTTATGGAGGCCCTTTAAGTTTTTTAGGACTTGGATAGGTCATAACAATTTTAAAAATAGACTTGAACAATCTTGGAACCTTAATGTTCAGGGTAGCCTGCCTATAAGTTGAAGCAAAAGTAGCATAATGCTAGGTTATCTTTATCCCAATGGAATAGGATGGAATTTGGAGACATTCATAAGAACATTAAAAATTTGCAGGTTGCTTTAGAATCAGCTCAAAGTGAGACATTTTCTGAGAGCCAAAATGCTAGAGTCAAATCTATCACTAGTGAACTTGAAAATTGGTATAAAGTTCAATCTAAGTTCTACAAAGAAAAATCTAGAGATAAAACTGGTCTGGATATGGATAACAATACCAGATATTTTCATACCATGGTTAATAAAAGAAAGCATATCAATAACATATCTGTCCTTTGTGATAATAATGGTAATTGGCTTAGAGATAGGGATGATATTAGTAATCTTCTTACAAATCATTTTAGAACTGTTGCTAGTACTTCTAATCCCATTCTGTCTGAGGAAAATTTTGATATTTTCTCTTGTGTTCTAACTGATGCTGATAATGATTTGCTTCTTGCTGTGCCTGATGAAACTGAAATTGAGAATGTTGTAAGGAATATGCCTGCTTGGAGTTCCCCTGGACCTGATGGTTTTCAGGCAGGTTTTTATCAAACTCAATGGCCTATTATTGGTAAGGATATTATTTTTGTTGTTCAAAGATTTTTTGAGAGTGGTAATATGCCTAGATGCCTAAATAAGACTTACATTTCTCTCATTCCCAAGTGTAAGAGTCCAAAAAAACCTTCTGCTTTTAGACCAATTGGTCTCTGTAATGTTTCTTATAAAATCGTGTCCAAAATTCTTGCTAATAGAATTAAGCCTTTACTTAAGAAGTTAATCTCTCCTTATCAGGCAGCCTTTTTCCCTGGGAGAGCAATTCATGACAATATTATTATTTCTCATGAATTGATTCATACTATGAAGCATAAAGAAGGTATAGGTGGCACCATGGCTATTAAACTTGACCTATCCAAAGCTTTTGATAGGTTAGAATGGAATTTTCTCAACAAAGTCTTGCTAAAATTTGGTTTCAGTAACAATTTATGTAATCTTATCATGCAATGTGTTTCTACCACTAGTATCAGTGTCTTACTCAATGGTTCACCTTGTGATCAGTTTGAGCCAAGTAGGGGAATTAGACAAGGGGATCCTTTATCCCCTTATCTTTTTATTCTTTCTATGGAATATCTTTCTAGATCCTTACTTCTTGCTGAGCATAATAAATCTATCATTGGTATTAAAGCTTCTAGGAAAGCTCCTACTATTTCCCACTTGCTTTTTGCTGATGATATCCTCATCTTTGGTCAGGCTAATATGCAGCATATTGATAACATTTTGCAGATTCTTCAGAATTTTGGTAATCTTTCTGGACAAATGCTTAATTTTGACAAGTCTTGTGACTATTTCAGTAACAATCTCAGTCCAACTGATTGTGAAATTTATGCTAATGCTCTGAGTATGTCTTTAGTGACTGACAGTGAGAAGTATCTAGGGGCCCCTTTATTGCTTGGACATTCCAAGGTAAGATCCTTTGAACCTATTGTTCAGTCCTTTGAAGCTAGGCAAAAAAATTATGTTAGTATTACCTTGAACCAAGCTGTGAGATCTACCATTATCAAAACTGTTTTAAACTCTTTACCCACTTATCAAATGGGTTGTTTTAAAATTCCTTCTACTCTTCTTGGGCAACTAGACTCTTTACAGAGAAATTTTTGGTGGGGTCATAAAACTGGCAAAGGTATCAAATTTTTGGGTTGGGACAATGTTAGCAAATCTAAAGTTCAGGGAGGGCTTGGTTTTAGAGACCTGGAAAAGTTTAACATTGCTCTTATTTGTAAACTTGTTTGGAAAATTCTTACTGATCAGGATGAATTATGGGTGCAAATTCTAAGTGCTAAATATTTTAAAAACTGTAGTATTCTTCACTTGCAGAAACTCAATGAAAATTGTTCTTGGATTTGGAGAGGTATCTTTAGATGTATTGATATAATTAAAAATAATAGTTTTTGGTATGTAAGATGTGGTACCAAAGCTCATATTTGTCTTGATTGTTGGGTCATTGGTTTAGATCATCCTCCTAGGCCTTTTGAAGGATTAGTCAATACTGTTGCTTATAGTCTGGTTTCTGATCTTTTCATCACTGGTACAAGAGAATGGAATTTCTCTTTGGTTCATTATCTCTTTAATCCTACTGATGCTAGTCAAATTTTAAGTATGAATGTGCCTGCAATAGGACAGGATAAGATTGTTTGGTTACCAGATAGGAAAGGGCAATTCTCTGTTAAAAGTGTTTACACTGTTCTTACTCAGAGTGTTAATTCATCTGTGAATAATCAAGGTATTCCTGCTCAGACCTGGAAATCTCTTTGGAAGGTAAAATTACCACACAAAGTTAAACTGTTTATTTGGAAGTGTATGAAAGATATTATTCCTACTAGGGATAAAATTTCTAGGTACAAACCTGAGATTGAAGTACATTGCAACTTATGCAATTGTCCTGTTGAAACTAGTGATCACTTGTTTGTGGAATGTGCTTATGCAAGATCAATTTGGTTAGCTGTTAATATTAATGTTGGAACTATAATTACTCATCATGGCTCCTTTAGAAATTGGGTGATTTCTTGGTTTTCTGCAGGCACTAATATCATGTTTGGATCTGACATCACTAGGAAGGATATTAATAATTTGCTCATGGTTGCATCTTGGAAAATTTGGAAGGATAGATGTTCTAAAAATTTTCAGAATATCAATCCAAACAGATCCATGTCCTTGGATACTATAAACAAGATGTCTAGCTCTAATACTCAATATGATGTTAATAGTTCCAACTTGTTACAGGATACTAAATGGGTTCCTCCAAATAATGAGTATCTCAAGTTTAACATAGATGCATCTTTTCATAAAGAGACTTTACAGGGTGGTCTTGGTATAATTATAAGGGATTTTGCAGGTACCTGCATTGGGGTCCAAGGCTTCTACATTGATGGAGGAATGAAGGCAGGCATTGAGGTAGAAGAGCTGGAATGCAGAGCTCTTAAGGAAGCTGTAAACCTTGCTGTGAGAAGGAATTTGAAGAATGTTATTTTTGAGTCAGATAATGAAACTCTAATAAAGTCCATCAATGAGTCTGATGCCTCAGTTCATTGGATGAACCAAACATTAATTCTAGATATCAAGCATTTGTTAAGTTTTTTAGATTCTTGGAAGTGTGTCTCAGCTGGAAGGAAAGCTAATGGTGTAGCTGATAAGATAGCCAAAATAGCTAGAGTTATGAGATCAAGTTTTAGTTATGGTACTGTTCTACCTCATGACATTCAAACTTGGGTGGACATATTCAAGATTATTGTGTAACCAACTGATTCTCTTTAATAAATTCCTTTTTGCATCAAAAAAAAAACATCATTTTAGAAACATATTCACAGTAAATTCATATTATTCTCAAATCAAGCAATTCCAAAGAAAAATTAAAGACAAGATATTTATCTACAACTTTTGTTAAGACCTCAAATCATTTTAACATCATTAAGACTGCTTAAGAACATCAAAACCACAACAAAACGAAACTGTCCAGAAATTCGGAAACTATCATCCAATTCAAACAAACTTTCAACGGTGAATATACGGTGGATTATTCTCAAATTTTAAATAGTGATACAACCCTATTGATATAATAATAAACAAAATTGAAATCAAAGTATAACAAAGAAACACAAAGATAAAAGGGATTAAACATTCTACCTCAATTATATTAACCCTCCACTGATTTTCCATAGTCTTCCTCTCTAAAATAAACCTTAGTTTTATCTCCTCCTTCTCCATAATTTTTAGTTTTCTCCTCCTTAAAATTCTTTAAAAAAAAAAAAAAAAAGGCATAGGCCCATCCTGCCCCTTGGCAGCGTAGCCACCGGATTACTCCCGCTGAGCAAACTCAGGCCCCTTCCCCACAGTAAGTTAGTAATAATTACACGAGATCTCCAAAGTTTGAGCGGAGACTCAAACTGCTGACCTCCTACTTGAGAATCAGACTCCTGGCCAACTGGGCTAACCCCATATGGTTTCCCTAAAGTTCTATTCCTGAACTTTTTGTTATAAAAATCTTAATAATACTAATGTTTATTTCTTTTAATTTTCTATTCATTTTCTCCTAATTTTATTTATTATTAATTATTATATTTCCATCCTAACTTGTAACCTTTCTAGTTCAATCAATCCACCTAGGCTAAGGCCAAGGAACAACAACCTAAGATACAAGGTCAACTAATTTCGGTATAACCCGACCCAAAACCGTAACTAAAAATATAGGGTATTACAAGGAAAAATGTGTAGTTGAACTTTAGACTTCACGGCGTTCATCGATTGAAGAAGAAGAACTACTAAGGGGAGCTTGTGGAACTTCATCAACAAAAGGCATATGTGGAGACTTTAACTCATTTATCACTCAGAAGTCTATTATATTTTATCTTCTATCGAGACAAATTCGTACAAAATATAGACTTTAAATTATACACATTTGATATCTCGAGCTGAGTTTAACTCGCTTATATCTTTCTCGGAATATATATTGGAAATATTATTATTTAACTACGTTCATCATTATTCTTGATGAAAGTCAAAAGATGATCATGTGAAAATCACCTGGTAACATCTTACATGATTTGTGTGAATAGTCATTTGATGTAGACTCGGAATATTTCATATTGATCATTCGATCACTTGGAAATTTCTTATAAGCTAGTAGTTTGTGTGAGACATATATTTTTGTCTTTTCAGAATGTTTCAATGATTGAAATGGGAATTTAGAACAATTAACCATTATCTGGATATAGCACAGTATGCATACCCGTATGCATACTGTTGTAAGAATGATTTAGGTCCGGGAACCAAGTACGCGTATCCTTATACAAACGATTTTTATTAGAGCATTTCTCGGTCGAACTCGCAAGCGTTGCTATCTCAAGCTTGTTTGTCAAGTTTAGTTTCCAAAACTACAAGTCTTGATTTCTAGTCTACTTATAGCTAAGTCTCGGATTAGGATGGTAAATGTAGTTGAGATGTATACTCCACGGCGTTCATCGAATGAAGATGAAGAACTACTCAAGGGAACTTGTGGAACTTCATCAACAAAAGGTATGTGGAGACTTGAACTTATCTATCACTCAAAAGTCTATTTATTTTAACACCTATTTTGAGACAAAAGTCGTATTGCTATATAGACTTCAATTATACACATTTTCTATTTCGAGCCGATTTTATGTCACTTATGTATTTCTCGAAATATGTGTTGGTAAGCTTTCACTTTAGCCAAGTTCATCTTTACTTGTGACGAAAGTCATATTATAACTTAAAAATCGCTTTGATGAAAATAGTTTGTGGATAACAACTATTTTAACATCTTCTAAGAAAGTTTCAATGATTGAAATGAGAGTTTAGAACAAGTAACCATGTTTGGATATAAACATAGTGTGTTCTCACATTTGTGTAAAATTCCAAAATCGGGAACCTAAAGCATGCGTACCCGTACACGTACTGGCAGTTGTTGGAAATCGTACGCATACTGGCGGAAGTTTCACGTTCGTGAATTTCTGTTGGAGTTTGAAAGTAAAAAACTAACTCAATACAAGTACCTAAGTATGCGTACCCGTTTGCATACTTAAGGAGGTTACTTTCTAAAATCGGTTTGTTCATGAACTTAAACATTTATATAATAAGGAATGCAATCTTTGCAAACCGTGGCTATAATGTTCATGAATTGATTCGAGTGAATCAAAATTGATTTTGCTTCGATTGTGTCTTGTATACTTCTATGATATCTAAGTTATTGAACAACTCTCTTACTAGTTCATTTGAGTCATTTGAACTAGTTATGGTAAAGATGAATAAGGTTGATATGAAAGTGCTCATATGGCTAACCATTGGTTAACTATTGTTGAACCTACTAAGTGTACACATTTAGGTATGGTTACTCAAACCTAAATGAAGGTACATTTCATTTGTGTATAACCAGCTAAGTTCGATCTAACAGTTGAAATATATTAGCTTGAATCTAATCAGGTTTTCATCTAACGGTGAATATTGAATGCTTTGTTACCAAGGAAACTTAGATTGCAAACCATGATTTGAAATCTATATAAAAGAGAACTCTAGCAACTGGGAAACCTAATCCCCACACCTCCAATGTGCTACTAGTTGTATAATCTAGAGTCGATTCTCCTTTAACCTTAGGTTTTCATCAAACCTTGTAGGTTAACGACTTAAGCACTTCATTGAGATTGTGAAGCCAGACCCAACTATTTTCTCTATAGTTGTGTGATCTGATCCTGATGTTTTCTATCATGATTGAGTACAATCATAAGATTGGCATGAGATTTATATCTCTAATAGGCAAGATTGGAAAATAGTACACAAACACCCTCGTCTCATCGTTTGTGATTCCACAATATCTTGTTTCATTAATCGATTAAGATTATTGTGAGGTGATTGATAATACTAGGCTGTTCTTCGGGAATATAAGTCTGGGTTATCAATTGGTTCCTATTCACCTTGATTTATCAAAAGACAGAACAAAAATCGTAGGTATTTCTGTGGGAGCCATATTTGTATATTCCAATAGACTTTTCTGTGTGATATAGATTTGTTTATTAAAGACTTCGACTTTGGGTCGTAGCAACTCTTAGTTGTTGGTGAGATCAGCTAAGGGAATCAAGTGCGTAATATCCTGCTAGGATCAGAGACGTAAGGAGCGTAATTGTACCTTGAATCAGTGTGAGATTGATTAGGGTTCAACTACAGTCTAGACCAAAGTTATCTTTGTAGTAGGCTAGTGTCTGTAGCGGGTTAATACAGTGTGGTGTTCAAATCTGGACTAGGTCCTGAGGTTTTTCTGCATTTGCGGTTTCCACGTTAACAAAACTTCTTGTAGTTACGGGAAATCCTACACTACACCCTTGATAAGAATTTACAGTAATTAACACATATTTTTTATTTTATTTTTCCTTTTGAAATAATTGTGATCTAGAAGTTTTTTTTTCTTTTTCTAAATCATTAATTTTATTACTTAAAATTAAGTGTTACAAAAGCCTAACATTATGATAGTTAGGCTAGCCCAGCATTCTGAGCCCAAAAAAGGAACAAAATGCATAAAATTAAAATCTAAAATACACATCAGTTTCATTTTCTAATCTGGATATGTTTGATGGTTTATTAACATAGAATATTATTACCCCTCTTGCAAGAGCTACTCCTTCCTTTGCCATATGATCAGCAGAGAAGTTGATTTCTCTGTAAGCATGTTTTAATGAAATAGCAGGAATTCCTTGTGTGATTTTCTTCCATCTGTTGTACACCATCCATGGTACCTTATTGTTACTGAAGGCCTTTAGTGTAGCTTTTGAATCCAAACTGAAGCAAACATTCATGAATCCTTTGTTAATTGTCCATTCTCCAGCCACTATAAGGGCCATCACTTCTGCTAGATAGTTAGTGGATGCCCCCAGTCCACCTGAAGCTGCACCTACACATTGACCAGAGTAATTTCTTGCCAAAAATACCAACCCTACTAAGCCTGGATTCCCTTTAGAAGCACCATCACAACATATCAATATCTGGTTCTGGCTAGGGAATTTGAAGTAGCATTGTTTAGGGATGACATTCTTAATCTTGACCCATGTGATTTGAAAAGTAAGAAGAATTTGTAGATCTTGCATACTGCCATTCATTTCCCCTTTCATTCTTACCTTGCATTCTTTCACAAATATGAGTATGTGTGGCTTGAAAAGATCTACAAATTTATTTGAAGATTAAAAACAACACTTTATTGTTTGATTCTCAGAAATGTTTACAAGAAATGGAAGAAATCAAGAATACAACCGCTCTCTTGAATTTTTTCTCTTCAAGACTTTTTCAACACTCAAAAATACATCATCCTTTTCTGAATCTACTGGGTCTCTTTATATAGGGTAGTTACATAGTGGATGATAGCTAAGTTGTCATTTAATTTCGGATCTGTCTCGCGATGCTCTCGCGGTAGTTGTAATGCTAACTCTCGCAAAAGTTGTAACCATCCCAGGAAAATCACGCTCTTCTCGTGTTTCTTTATTTGTCAGCTATTACGTTATTCTTTAAATTATTCTGTGACACTTAGCAAAGCGTTGTTGAAGAACTCGCGGTGATGCTCGTAGAAGTGTTGTTAATCTCGCACGAATAATAGTATGGCGATATTCTGGTCCTACATCTTGCCTCTTCTCATGTCTTTTCTGCGAAGGAGGAAATATTATGAGAATTGAATCTTTTATAATGCCGCAGCTGTTTATCTTTTTGTACTCTTCTGCTTTGACACGTTTCAGTATTCTTCGCCAGATGTTTTCACGTACTTTTTCTTCCATTCAATTTTTGACACGTCCTTTTCAACCGCTGCGATCTGACCGTTCACGTCCTTTCTTTGCATTAACTGCATTCATCTTTTCGAGAATTTTCTTCTTCTATAAATACTTCTTACATTCTTTTCTTTCCCTCTTTTTACTTTCTTCTTCCTTCTCTCTGCAATTTTACTGTCCTTCCGTAAATTCCGGATCTGCTACTGTTATAATTTTTTTTTCGATCTTTTACTCTTTCAATCTTCATTCCCATACTAAAATGGTTACAGCTGGTCGCAAATATGTGGTTGCTTTCGAGAGGATTCAAAAAAAACTTCAAGGCAGAGGTTTTACTTTATCCACCATTCCCAATCAAAACCCTAAGTCTGAACTTTCTGTTTTATTATTTTCTGATTTTCCATGTAACCGTGAGAAAATCATAATCTCGCTAGGCCAACTTGAGGCTGGTCTTCCCATTCCTCTCTATGATCCTGAACTTCCTTTATTCTATGAGATTCTCTCTCACGCGAAGTTCTCGCGTGCGATATATCAGTTCAGTGGGGATTGTATTTGCTTAATGATTGAGTATGCTACTCGTGGTGCTGATAAAAAATCTCGCTACCCTGATGCTCCGAAAAATCCTAAATTTAAAGATGTTCCAATTGTTCCCGCGAAGTATACTGTGGAAAAATTCTTCGCAAATTACGATATCATCCCTTGTAAAAAGGATAGTGCTCGTTGGGGTGTCCGCTTACAAAGGAAAGATAACATCGCTGAAGATAAAGTTCTTATGTTAGATATTGATTGGCATACAACTAATAATCAAGGTCCTCGCCATTCCAATGATGACAAATGGTTCATTTTTCCATTATGTTTAGAGGGTCCCTACATCTCTGGTCCTCATGCATTGCCTGCGAGTGTCACAGAATATCAACCGTGGGTTTTCAACTGGTCTGAAAGGAATAAAAAGGTATGTTCCCTCAAATATTTTGTATAATTATCATTATTATCTTCCTCATGTCTTCATATTCTCGCTGACTACTCCAATTTTTCCAGATTGACAGGCTGAAACTTTACTACCAGAAATTTGGGAAGCCCATCACCTTTTTAGCTCTTAAATCTCTCACAGATGAAGTAAGAAATATTCCTTTATGATTCTTGACAATATATTGTTGCCTTTATTTCTTACTTTTATCCGTGTTCGCAGGTTATTGAAGAAATAGAACCAGTGAAGATTGTGAAAACTAAGGGGAAGGATAAAGATGCTTCTCGGAAGGAGGGGTCAACCATTCCTCTTAAAGAGAAATCTTCTGCTCCTCGCAGAGAAAAATATGGTGCTCCTCCCTTAAAGAAAACAAAAACTCAATTCTCTTCTTCTTCAACTCCTCAGCCTAATGTAGAAAACTCAAGTGATGGTTCTGATAATGATGATGATTTTGATGCTGATATCCCTTCTGGGATGGAATCTTTTCAATCTGATTCTTCCATGACCCAACTGTCTAAGATTTTTGGCGATATTTCACATGGTATCGCAAACGGGTATGGGAATGAAGCTCTTAATGGGATATCTCAGGCTCTCTATAAGGTCTGCAATGCTCCCATATTGTTTGACAATGATTCTCTCTAAGGAATTTCAAGATCAATAACTCCTAGCCTCTTAAATTCTCTTGGTATTCTGGTATGTTTTCATTTCTTCACTATATTTATGTATTCGTTTCCTCGCCATGTTTTAATTTTTATTGTTCTCCCGCAGACTGGAAGAGCTTCTTTTGATGTTGTTTCAAACCTGGAGAAGAGGTGCGCATCTTTTCGCAAGAAGAATGTCGTTCTTCGCGAGAAGAATGTGGATTTGGAATCTGAGTCCGCTAATCTTCGCGAGAAGAATGCACAAATGGAATCTGAACTTGTTGATCTTCATAAGAGAAATGAAGAATTATAATCTGCCTCTGTTGATTTTGACAAGAAAAATAAAGAACTAGAGAAAAATCTTTCTCAACAACTGCTCAAAGTATCCAACCTTAAAAGTGCCAATAAACAACTTTTAGGTATGAAAATTTTCCTCTTTTCTTTCATATTTCTTATTTCCAACACTCCTTCTTATTTGATTTATCATTCTCGCAGACATTTATGGTCTCTCCGACGAGGCTTCAACCCTCCGTTCTTTTCCTGAACCAATAGATGATGATGCTCTTCTAGAACTTCTTAATAACTCTTTTAATAATCCTTCCACTGATAAAATTAATTCTCTTTCCATACATGAACTTAAATCTAAACTTCGTCTTTTAGAAATTGACCATTGATCGTGTTTAAATATGGCTAACAAATTCAAACGCTTTTATCACAATTCTAAGGAAGAAATTAAAACTTTAAATGCCAAGAATCGTGATCTCTCAAATGACAAAGATCGTATATCTAGACAAGGAGCTCAAACTTTAGCATATTTCCACAAAACCCTTCTTGAAGTTCAAATTGGAAGAGATAGACTTATCCGCGAGGAAGATGGTCTTGTTGAAAGAGAAAACCAAATTCGTTCCCGCCTTCTTATTAATAATGATGATGAGTTTGCTTGGGCTGCGAAGGTTCTTGACAATGCCAGAACTAATTTAGGTGTAGATGTTAGTCTTCATGTTGAATAAGCATCTTTAATTAAAGACATGATTTCTGAAAGAGTAGGTTGTTAACCGTTCTTCCTTGCTAATTTATTATTTTTATTATTTTTCCTTGCAAAATTTCCAACTTGTTGCTTTATACTCGCAAAAGTTGAGAAGAGGTATTCTGAAAGAATTGGAGAACTTGAAGCCGACAAGGGTCATCTCGCAAAGACTCTTGCTTCTCGTAATGAAAAATATTCAAGGCTGAAAGATCAATTAAAGATTACTTCTGCGAATTTTAGTAATGCCCTTGTTGGTGTTCGTAACGATTCCGTCAAGACGGTCTGCGATGATCATAACATTCATTACTCTTTGTATCCTTCCCTCGCGGAAGAAGTTCCAAAGAATACTCCAAATCTTGTTATCTCTGATAGTGAAGCTGAAGAATCTGGCGAAGATGAGGATGATGGTAAAGATGAAGAAGAAGAGAAATCTGGCGAAGATGATGATGGATCTAATTAGTTTTGAATCCCTCTGCAATATTTGTTCATTTATCTCTTTCTCCTTGTATTATATTTCTGCGAGTATCTCCGGCTTCTAACATTCCTTAATGTATAAATGTCTTTTGCTTCTATCTGTATGAATTAGAAAACAATTATTTTCTGCAATATAGTTAATCAACATAATTATTAATCTTTAACTATTTGTGTAAATGTATCATATAATAATGTCTACGTAATTTTATCATATGATGATGAATAACAATTTTATCATTCTGTGCATTCCCATACTTTCCTCTGTTATTCATCTGCAATATGAAAAAATTGAGTAGAGCTTAGATGTCAGTTGTAAATAAAATCTATTTAAATATTTTTGCCTCAATCTTTGCGATAACATCGCAAATAACTGTTGATATCGCAAATTTCATAATCTCTGCGTTAATATCGCGGTCGTTCAATCTTGATTTCTTGTGGTCTTATTATGCCTTCCTAGTTAAAGGTCTTACTTTGCCACCTTTTTTATTAGCGACAAAATCGCAGTACGTCATTACACTTGCATGTAAAAACCCATTGATCTTGCCTTATTTGTATTTTTTCAGTTTCTCTGTGACAATATGACAAGTCTAAATTCCCTTGCGAGAACAAAGCCTTATGACATTGCCGTCTTGCGATGAAATCGCAGGACGTTTTTATATTTTCATATAAAAACCCATTGACCTCATCTTAACTTTTTCTCATGGCTTGTTGCCTCTGTATAATATTTGTCACGCGACAATATGACAGGCCTAAATGTTCTTGCGATCATAAAGCCCCATGATATTGCCGTCTTAAGACACTTATCAGCTCTCTAATGGAGGGTGTCTCCCTTATCTTCCCCATGGTTTCCCCTTCAAGGAGGGAACATCGGCCATACAAGACTAACTCCTCCCATCCGGATTTACCAACAACCAGTTGTTTTCGCAGCCTCTTGTCCTTTATGCCTATATGGCTTATAGTTACAAGACTGCACCCTAAGTGGGGTTTTCTTCGGGCCGAGTGCATTGTAGCCAAGACTTTCCAAGAATGGACATGGTAGTTTCGTACGCCCCAGGAACCCTTGACTCAACCGTGTACCTCGGAGCCTTGGTCATACTCTGCACTTCTTAGAAGAGACCCTCGGTCGTCCAACCAGGGTATAACCTTATATAGTTGGAAATCCAAGGTACCTCTCCCGGATAGGTTTTCTTTAACCCCAACATCTTCATGACTCAGGTTCCAGCAGTGGTATAACCTTATCCCTGAGTCACGCAAAGAGATACCCCCTTATATGATGTACTTTAGGTCTTACATTTGTCTCTTGCGAAATTGTATCCGCGAACTAGGGTGTACGCCATTAAGGTTCGTCCCATTCTATTAATCTCTGCGAAATTTTTATTCGCGTTTCTTGCGAGTATTGCAGTTCTGATGAAATTTCTTTTCTTTGATCTTCTCTTTATTTGTATTTCAACTCTTGCATAATTTTTCAATTTCATCTTTTTCACTCAAATAAAATAAAACATTTTCTTCAAACAAATCATTCATGGACTTCATCATTTTACCTTTCTACTTACTGCTTTTCTGCTTATGCCCTTTTGTTGCGTTTTGTTATTTTCTCTTCATTTGCGAGACGCTCTCTATCTACTGTTCGCAGCTCATGTTGATTTTGCAATATATCTTCCTCTCGCTTCTCTATTGTATCAACCATTAATCTGTCACATCTTTGTCTTTGTTTGATATTGTGCTTCCAATTGCTATTCTTCGCAACTCTGTCTTCGCAAGACTTTACATCAATCTCATAACATTTTCTTCTCTCACCCAAATATCCTTTGATGACTCCGACACCATTTGGATGTGGAAACTTAATACGCTGATGATAAGTTGATGCCACACCTAAAATCCCATGTAACCATGGTCTGCCAATTAAGGCGTTATAGGGTGTCTCCACATCTACTACACAAAATAAGACTTTAGATTTGATTCCCTTTAATGGGATTCTCAGTGTGATCTCTACCTTTTGTTTATTGGCGCTACCATTGAAACCATATATCTTGTACGTTGAGGGTATTAAATCATCCTCTCTTCCGCCCATGGTTTTGTAGGTATGATAAAATTAGATATCAACTGAACTTCCAGTATCTATTGAAACTCTGTTAATGGCCCAAGAATCTTCAGTTTCACCATCACCATTTTCTTCATCTTCTTTCTTCCATTTGTTTTGGATTTATTTCCAACCTTACTACCAGTGGGTTATCATGCATTTCGCCAGGCTCTGTGATAGGTGTCTAAAACACCTTATTATTTATCTATGGTTTATGCTTTCTCTGCTAGTTTTCTTGTAAATTATGTATCTTATGCTTTGTTTTTGAGTATTTAGGTACTTTGGAGTCATTTGGATCAAAAGAAGAGGAAACATGGAAAAAGCGTTGGAGGCGGATTGCGTCTCATTATTTTCTTTTATTTCTTCATGTCTGTCTGAAAAGTATGCCAGCTTTAGTGATGCGAATTATGTCTGAAAAGCATGGCAGCTTTAATGATGTTAAGACATTTAAGAGAAGAAGTGGACTTGAGATGCAAGAGGCGGCTGCAGCAGGTGAAAGAGCATTCATTTGGAGCATAAAGGGGCAAAGCTGTCATTTCCTAGGCGAACACTATCCGGAGAGTCGAGACAAGGTTAAGGGTCGACCAGTCCTACAGGAGCACTAAAGACAACCAACTGATGTTAAAGAGGTGGCCACTTGTTATAGGGTACCCATTGGGGTGTCCCTTAGCCTATGAACCAGAGTGTAAATAACCACCCCAATCATACTTTACCCTAAAATCAAGACTGTTTCTCCCAATCATATTTTTTCCTCACTCACTGAAATTGAGAAAGATACAGCAGCGGCTGTTGCTGACTGAATCAGATCGAGAAATAGGAGAAGGTTGAATTCAAGAAAGGATGGCTCTGGAGGTGATGAAGTTGTATAGCTACACGAGAGAGTAGTGCATCTGTACTGTTACTGCTGATATGAATCGAGAAGATGATGTGTTGTTTTGATGGAGGAATTCAAAGGAAGAATTGAGGGGGTTTAATGGTGAAATCAAGAGAGTAGCTCAGGGAGATGAAATTAGAAGATGGGTTTGCATTGGATTGAAGATTCATACCAGGTTTGAGCCAAGAAAATAGTAAATGAGAAGAACCTAGTTGCTGCCATTAACAATGGGAAGTACATGTAGAAGATTGAAGGTATATCTAAGTTCTTAAATGAAATGGGATGAGTGGGTTGTATGTGTAATTGAATTATTGGTGCAGGAAAGGAGCATTGGCATTTTGAATTTCCAGCAAGCTCAAATCTGTGCTCAGCAGTTTCTTGCACACAAGATGTCTGACACAATGTTTGAACCATGTCCAAGCTAAGTTTCACCAGGCTATCCATGGAGTTGAATTTAAGGGTCAATTGTAAGCTAACTTAGGTGAATTTCTTGCCGTAAATACAGCTACCAAGTGATGCAGTACTGCAGGAAAGGAAGAATGAGATGGTAGTGAAGCTGAGTTGGTGATAATGATTATTACAGTTATGAAGCTGGTGAAGTTCAATGAGATGCTGCCATGGTCATAATGATGGCACTGCAGTTGTAGGTGCGATCTGGGAATGCAGAGAAGATATGGGAGCTTGAACTAAGTTGTGGAACTGGTGGTTCAATGACTGGTGCTACTGGTGGAGTCAAGAGCTGAGCTAATAGATGGTGCTATTGGAAGTAGATAGTTGCAGGTCCTGGTGGTGCTTCCTGGGTTGAATGAGAAGAATGAAACAGATGTTGTAACTGTGACAGATTCAGATGAGTTTCAGCTGGGAAAGTAGTTACAGGGGTTTTGCTCGAGTTTGAGTCTGTGAGTTGGACAGAGTTTGAGAGCAAGAAAATGGAGATGAAACTGTCTCAGTGGAGCACGAGAGAGATGCTCGATTATGGGCAGTGCTGCTATTCGTGGTTTGAAGGACATGGAAGTTGGTTGCTGTGACATGGAGTGCTGCGTCAATTGAGGATTTGATGAGGAAGTCAGAGTCGAGTAGGTTTACTGGGAATTGAACGTGATGGAAATGGAGCTGGAAAATGAGTCAGGTTGTTTCCAATACAGAGAGACGAAGATGGGTAGTCTGAGCTAGAGTTTACAAAGAAAACTAGAGATGCTATGAGTCTGTGACCATTGGTTGTATACGATAATGGAGTATGGGAGGTTCAGCTCTGGATTTGAGGCTCGAAGTGGGTTTTGCAGCGAGATTGATGGAATGGTATAATATGAAGATGATGTAGGTGACCTATAATGAGACTGTGACGCTGTTGCTGGCAGTTATAGAGTTTGGATGGATATGGGAGATGGTGGTCATGATTGAGAAGAAGTCGGGGAGTCTAGCTACAGATAAATGGGTGCTATTTGGGTTGTTGCAGTGATGCTACCATTGAGCCAAAGGGAATGACTGGAGTTTGAATGAATAGTGGAATTGCAGCTGAGGGTGGTCTCAGTGATGTTCATATGTAGTTGGTGCAACTGATTTTGGTTGTTTAAGGACTGATGTTGCAGTACATGGATGGGAAGATGGTGGTGTTGCTTCTGGTAGAAAGGAAGGGAAGGCACAACCATGATGGCTGGCAGCGCAATAGTGGCATATGGCCTGCAAAAATGACTTAGGCCATGACCAGTCAGTGAGTTGATTCGGTATAACTCGGTGCTTGACCCGAGTTCACTCAATTGACCTGACCGCGCTGACTCGTTGACCGGTGATCGGGTGGAATTTTCCGGTCACCTGAGTTACTTTTCGTTATCGGGTTCCGGCCAATTTCCGGCCAAAAACACAGTTTTCCGGCGAGCGATTTTTGGGACATATTTTCTACACGGGTTTCTCTCACTTGTGGGCTTGGTGGATATTCATCTAATGGACTTTGAAGAGTTGGACCTAATTTTGGAGAAAAGCTACAAAAGGAGAAGTTTTACTTCTTTTTGGGGATCACGTTTTATTATATTCTTGGAGCTTTTGCAGAGAACTACTTCTAGGGTTTGCTTTCTTTTATGTTTCATCTACTTTCTTTGAATATTATGATGATGAACTCCATTAATATGAGTAACTAAATACAATAATTGGTTATGGGATAAAAGTTGATTTCTTCAAGCATGTTATTTGATTCTATGAATTAGTTTTGTCTCAATTCTATCGTTTATGATTCATTGTTTTTTGTAGTACCAGAATATCACCATAACGATATTCTCGTGATAATAACAACGCTTTTACGAGAAGTTCAAATATTCCTATAAGTATAAATGACATTTTTCACGAGAGTGTCGTGAGGATTCTTCAGCGACATTTGGCGAGCGTCACGGGGAAGCATTATAATAACTGACGATTGAAGAGACATGTTATGAGAGTGTTGTTTCACGAGGATTACAAAAGTTGGCGAAGATTAATATTGCAAATACCACGATGAGATCGCAGAATATATCCGAAAGAAGGGGAAAACTTAGCTGTCACCCACTATGTAATTTCCTATATAAAGGGTTCAAGTAAGTCCAGAAAAGGAGGATGTATTTTTTAGAGTTGAGAATATTTTGAGGAGAGAGAAACTCTAGAAATAAAATTGTACTTCTGAGTTTGAATATTTTCTATAAACATTTCTGAGATCTAAATAATAAAGTGTCGTTAATTCTTTAATCTTCAATGAGTTTTCTCCTAAATTTCTATAGAATCTTAATACGGGTGTAGTGTGGGAAATCCTGCTACTACATTTTGGCGCCGACCAAGGGGAGATCAAGATTCAAAATCTCTAATTACAATTTGAAGATTTGGAGAAATTGAAGAAATGGCTGGAAGAAGGAGAAGAAATACATCAGAACCACCAACAACAGTGAGAAGAAGTAAAAGACTTGCAGGTGAAGAAACAAGTGTATTAGGAGAATCTTCAAGGATGAGAACTAGGAGGAATAGAACAAGGAATGAAAGGGAAAATTCAATTCAACAACCAAACCAATCAACATCGGTACAAAATGGAAGATTGGATTATGATAGAGTGAGCGTGCATACATGGAGATCAGATTCAATGGGAGAAGAAACAAATCGACAATTAAGAGAAGAAAGTGGAGTAGGAAGAAATAAGGAGGTAGAAGAAGGGTCGATTCATCAAGATGAAGATGAAACAACAGAGGAATTAGGTCAAAGAATACAGGAAGAAAGAAGGTTAGAGGCGGTGGAACGTGCAAATTTAACAAGACAAAATCATGAGTTGAGAATGGAGAATTTAAGGTTACAAAGAAGAAGATCAAGAAGTACTACTAGATCAAGTTCAAGATCATTTAGAGAAATACCAAGGTGAAATTCTCCCATAAGAAATGATGGAGAAAATGTACAAGAAGAAACTGAAAATCCAAATAGAGGATAACGTCAGGGAGAAGAGAGAGTAAATAATGATTGTAACGATCCACAAGGAGAAACTTTAAATGGAAGACGAAATATTGAAAATCAAAGAAATGAAGGTAATCAAGATGGTGAAGAAAATCACGAAGAAGGTAGAAGAGTATTACATGGACGAGAGCACGTCAGAAATCAAAGAATTATTGAGAATGAAATTGAGAGACATTATGCTGAACAGGCACGCCTAGCTTGCGAGAGAGAAAGGCTGAGGGAAGAAATGGAAGAACAGGAGTTTCAAGAAGCAATAAGGCAAAACAATCATGATAATCGAGAAAGAAGACTTACACAAAATCGCGAAAATGGCAATGTTCGGAAAGAGTATGAAAGAATACAGAGAAGGATAGAAAGACAACAAAGAGAATTGGAGAGAAATGAAGAAGTTGGTGGAGGAGAAATTAGAAGACAAAATCAATTGCGAATTTCGGATAGAAATGAAGAGGAAAATCGCAGGAGAAGAGAAAGTGCGTTAAAAAGACCAATAGAACAAAGCCCAACTGCAAATGAGCAAATTTTGAGGGAATTAACAGAAATGAGAGGAATGATAAATAATAGAAGAGAAGGTGGAAGAAGGCAACTTGATGAAGCAATCGAAGAAGCAGCTAGAAATCCCTTCACACAGGAAGTACAACTAAGAGGAATTCCTCCAAAATGCAATTTACCAGCACTAAACAGTATTTTCGATGGGACTACTTGTGCTATTCAACATGTTAAAGCTTATGTTAGGTGTATGCTGCAGTGGGAGAATCATGATGTTGTTTTATGCAAGTACTTTGCATCCAGTTTGACTGGCGAGGCGCTAAAATGGTTTGAGGGATTGCCGAAAAATACTATTACTTCTTTTGATCACTTACAAGCTACATTTTTAGGTGCATACATAAGCAACAACTCTTCACTACCAGGTATCGAAGATGTGTTTGGATTAAAACAGAGAATTGGTGAGAGTCTAAAACATCTTACCATAAGATGGAAGACAATGTGCAGTGAGATGGAAGGAAGAGTAGATGAGAGATATCTTATTTTATCCTTCATTAATGCAATGTTTGCGACCAATTTTCTCTACATACAAATTTTCAGAATCAAAAACACCATCAAAATGACTGAACTAAGATAACTACAAGAAGAGTACATTGCTTTGTAAGAAAAACAAAACGAAATGGAGTCATACCCAATTGCAAACACCAGTTCTGTAGTGGCTAATGGAAGTTTGCTTCCCAAAATGATTAATAACGTGGCGAGCACCTCGCAAGTTCAAGCAGAGAAAGTGGTGAATAATGACAAACAAAAGCTAGTGGCTATGGGAAGTCGTGATCAAGAAGAATTTGAAAGAGAGAAGAATTATTACAATCGTGGAGGAAATAGTCAAATCCAAAGGCTTGACCAACCCCAAGAAACTTATGGTGGACAAAAGCAAAATAATTTCAGAAATCATGGGAGCATGAGAACCATATGGGAGGAGATTAAGATGCCACCCTTGAATGCTAGTGTAGAAAAAATTTGGGAAGCTATCATTTTAATGGAAAATATACCCTCGCCATGGAACATGGGGAAGGAACCACATCCTAACACTCGTAATCAAGAATTCTGTCCTTATCATCATTTTCATGGGCATTCGATAAATAATTGCAGAAATGTAAAAAGAATAATCTTAAGAATGATCGATCAGGGGAAGCTAAATCATTTTCTAAAAGGGCATCAACAATCGCAACAATTGCCACCACCACAAGACAATCGCAGAATGACTAATGTAAAAGGAGCAGAAACTTTTGTTATAGAGGTTGGAACTAAAGCAAAGAATTTATTTTGTAATTCTATTGTGCATTCTTTCAGAACCATCGAAGATTTCCATGATAGTGTCTTAAGTAGAGTCTTCACCAGAGATATGGATGGAAAAGAAATAATGAATATAGCGAGAATATCGCCATTAGAAGAGTGGCAGAAACAAGTCCTTTCTTTTACAGCACAAGAAATACCAGAGCCTGGCGAGCTGCATGATAACCCATTGGTGGTAAGGTTGGAAATAAAACCAGAACAAGCAGAAGAAGAAGAAGGTAAAGAAAACAATAACGAAATGGAAGAGTCTTGGGCCATTGATAGAATCCTAATTGATCCGGAAGTTAGTAGATATCCTGTTCTACCACACCTACAGAACCATGGGTGGGAAAGATGAAGATTTGATACCATCGACATACAAAATCTATGGTTTTAATGGAACTGCCAACAAGCCTAAAGGGGAGATCACAATGAGGATTCCGTTAAGAGGAATGACTTCCAAGATTTTATTCTGTGTTGTCGATATTGAATCACCATATAACTCCTTGATTGGTCGACCTTGGTTACATAGGATATTGGGTGTTGCATCTACCTTTCATCAGTGCATTAAATTCCCTCATCCAAATGGTGTTGGAGTAATTAAAGGAGATTGGGGAGAAAGTAAGAAATGTTATGAGATAGATATCAAGTCTTGTGAGGAAAGAGCAGGGAAGAACAACAATTGGAAGTAAAGAATTAAGAAGCAACAGAGAAGTGACAAATTAATGATTGATTCAATAGAAAAGCATGAAGAAGTAACTAACGAGTCCCTCTCGGATATCAAGCAAATAATAAAACGCAGCAAAGGTACAGGTATAAAGAGCATAAAAGGAGGAAATGACAAGCAACTTGCGGGAAAACACTAAGTAAAAGAACAGATGATAAGGAAGATGAGAAAAATGAAGTGACAGTAAGATGAAATATGACGAGCAGATCGCTAGAAGTAGAAAGGTAAAGTTGTTTTTTCTGTTTGAGTGAAGAAAATGAAATTGAAAAGTTGTAAAAAGAAAAAGAAAAGAAATTATTGAGATTTGAAGCTCGCAAGAAATTTTAAGAAACGCGAATATAATTTCACAGAGATTAAGAGAATGGGACAAAACTTTATGGCGTGCACCTTAGTTCGCGAATACAATTTCGTAAGAGGCAAATGTAAGACCTACAAGCACGTCATAAAGGGGGTATCTCTTTATATGATTCAGGGATAAGGTTATACCGCTACTGGAACCTGAGTCATACAGATGTAGGGGTTAAAGAAAACCTATCCGGAGAGAGATCTTGGATTTCCGGCTTTATAAGGTTATACCCTGGTTGGACGGCGAGAGTCTCTTCCAAGAAGTGCAGAGTATGACCAAGGCGCCGAGGTACACGGTTTAGCCAAGGATGCCCGGGACGGACGAACCTACCCTGGCCATCTTTGGTAAGTCTTGGCTACAATGCACTTGGCCTGAAGAAAACCCCACTTAGGGTGCAGTCTTGTAACTATAAGCCATATAGGCATAAAGGACAAGAGGCTGCGAAAACAACTGTTTGTTGGTAAATCTGGATGGGAGGAGCTAGTCTTGTATGGCCGATGTGCCCTCCTTGAAGGGGAAACCAGGGGGAAGATAAGGGCGGCACCCTCCATTAGGGAGATGATAAGTGTCTTAAGACGGCAATGTCATGGGGCTCTAAGATCGCCAGATCATTTAGGCCTGTCATATTGTCGCGTAAATTATACAGAGGCAAAAAGCCATAAGAGAAAAAAGTTAAGATGAGGTCAAGGGGTTTTTACATGCAAGTGTGAAGACGTCCTGCGATTTCATCGCAAGACGGCAATGTCACGAGGCTTTGTTTTCGCGAGAAAACTTAGGCATGTCATATTGTCGCAATACAATAAAGAAATGCAGATAAGACAAGATCAATGGGTCAATACATGAAAGTGTAAAGACGTCCTGCGATCTTGTCGCGGAAAGAATAATATGGCAAAGTAAGACCTTTAAGTAGGAAGGCATGATAAGACCATAAGATCGCAAAAATAATAACACGAGAATATCAAGGTTTGCGATATCATCACAGAAATTATGAAATTCGCCAAAATGTTGGTTTATTAACTTTCTCATATTGCAGATGAATAATAGAGGCAAGTATGGGAATGAATAGAATGGTAAAGATTATTATTCATCACCATATGAGAAATTTATATGGATATTAAGGCACAGATAATTAGCAGATGCAAACTATATTGACCAAGTTATATTGCAAAAAAGAGGTTGTACTTTCATTCATACAGATAAGGGGGCAAAGAAATTTACACATTAAATTGAAGAAAGTTGCAGAAAATTGAAGAAACTCGCGATTGATTACATCAAAGAAAGAAGTTAGACAGATACATTGTTTCACTTATCAACATTGTTATCTTTATCAGATTCTTCTTCTTCACCAGAATTTTCTTCTTCATTATCTTTGTTGGGTTCTTCATCATCGCCAGAATTTATTTCTTCGTCATTATTCTCTTCTTCACCTTCGTCAAGATCTTCATCAGTATCAGAGACATCAAGATCTTGAACTATTGATGGTATTGCATTTGCAAGATCAGGATACAAAGAATGAGGAATTCCATGATCATCACAAACCTGCCTAGTAGTATTATTACGAGTAATGAGGAGGGATCTGTTAAAATTTGCAGAAGTAATCCCAAATTGAGCTTTTAATCGCGAGTATTTATTGTTGCGAGCAGTAAGATCGTTCGCGAGTTGATGATTAATATCTTCTAGTTCTCTCATCCTTACACTGCATCTGTCTTCAGAATCTGCGAGAATAAGGCACCGTTAAGATAGAAGTTATAAGAAAGAATAATAAAAAGCAAAAGGTTAATAGAGTAGAGTGGTTAACAACCTTCTTTTTCAGAAATCAAGTCCGTAATTAAGGCTGATTGATCAGGATGAAGGCTAACATCTATACCTAAATTATTCCTAGCATTATCAAAAACCTGTTCTGCCCAAGAAAACTCATCATCGCTAGTAATAAGAAGGCTCGAACGAACTTGAGTTTCTCTTGCAAGAAGATTTTTATTCTCGCAGATAAGCTTATCTCTTTCCATTTGAACTTCGAGAAGAATTTTGTGGAAGTCTGCTAGAGCTTCGCTGCCATTTCTAATTGCCTGATCTTTCTCATCAACAAGATCACTATTTCTATCTCTTAATCCATTGATTACTTCTTTTGATTCATGATAAAGACGTTTAAATTTATTAGATAGTCCTAAATTATGTCTATGTTCAATAGTCAGGAGATTAAACTTGGATCTAAGCTCCTCTACAGAGAGAGATCTAATTTTTTCATCAGCAAATTACTTAAAGAGTTATTAAGACAAACAAGGAGAGTATTATCATCTATAGGTTCGGGAAAGGATTGAAGGAATGTAGCTGCGTCAGTTAAACCATAAACATCTGCAAAAATGATTGCTTGGATAAGCTATGATAAAAAAAAAAATCTAAAAGAAAGAAAAAGTAAAATCATACCATAAAGTTGTTTGTTGGCATTGTCAAGGTCAACAATCTTCTGTTTATCGACTGAAGCTTCCGCTTCCAGTACTTTATTTTTCTTGCGAAGCTCAGCAATTTCAATTTCTAATTTCTCTTTATCTTGGCGAAAGTTAAAAGCCTTTTTCTTAAAAAAAGTACATTTGTTATCCAAATCAGAAGCAGCAGCAAAAGAAGCTCTCCCAACCTGCAATGGAGTTTTATAAGTACAAAAAAAATTTTGATGAGATAAATTTGGCGAGTTAAGAAATGATTAAGAGAAAACATACCAGAATACCAAGTGCATTTAAGAAACTTGGAGTTAGAGATCCAGAAATTCCACGAAGAGAGTTATTATCAGATAAAACTGGAGCGTCACACACTTTGACGAGCACTTGAGCTAGCTCATTAAGAGTCTCATCTCCATATTCATTCGCAGTTCCATGAGAGGAATCGCCAAAAAGCATGGACAGTTGGGCCATGGAAGAATCTGAGGGAGAAGAATTTTTCATAGAAGGAACTTCTCTAATATCGTCAAATTCTTCGATAAATTCATCATTAGATTTATTACTAACGATTGAATCCGCTTGGATATGTTGAGAAGAAGAATGCTGAGTTTTATTCTTCTTCAAAGGAGGCTCGCTGGGTTCTTTATCACGAGGGGCAGAGCGCCTTCCCTTGTTAGAAACAGTAGATTTCCCTCTACAATTAGTTGAAGGTTTCTCCTTAGGTTTTGGCTCTAAAGGTGGTAATTCTTCAATTTCCTACAAACACAGATAAAGATAAGAAATAGGGGAAACAATATATTGTTAAAACTAATAAAGGAATATTTCTTACTTCATCTGTGAAAGATCTAAGAGCTAGAAGAGTGCTGGGTTTCCTATAGTTCTGGTAATTAAGCTTCATTTTGGCAACCTGCAAGATAATGGAAAAATTAGCGAGAGTGTGAAGGAATAAATAATAATAACATAAGAAGGTGAGAGAATATACATCGGAAGATCTATCAGGCCAGTTGAAAGTCCATGGTTCATAGTGAGAGAGATTCGCAGGAAGCTGGAGAGAACCGGATATATAAGTACCTTCAAGGCATAATGGAAAGATAAACCACTTATCGTCATTAGAATGACGAGGGCCATCATTTGTATTGGTATGAAAATCAATGTCTTGCATAAGAGCATCTTCAGCATCGACCTTCCTTTTATGCAAACGGACACCCCAACAGGTACTATCTCTTACCATGGGGAGTAACTGGTAATTTCGAAAGAAGTTATCTACAGTATACTTTGCAGGGGTAATCGGAACATGTTTATATTTAAGACTTTTATGTTCTTCGGAATATCGAGATCCTTTGCCAGCACCACGAAAGGCATATTCCAGTAATAATCTAATACAATCTCCGCCAAGTTGGTATACCGCTCGTGAAAATCTCTTGTCAGAAATTATTTGGTAAAAAAACGGAAGTTCAGGGTCGTAGAGAGGAAGTGGAAGACCAGCTTCAAGTTGGCCTAACGAAACTATAATCTTTTCACGAGAACACTGGAAGTTAGAAAACAATTCAAGAGAAAGAACAAATTTGGAACTTTGATCTGGGATTAAAGATAAGTCAAATCCTTGGATTTTAAGTTTTTCTTGCATCAAATTGAAAGCAATAAGGTTTTTAGCACCAGCAGCAACCATTTTGAGAGAATGGGAATGAAAGAAGATTGAAAAAATGGCGAAAGATAGAAGATGCGCAATTTGCGGGAAGGCAATGAAATTTGCAGAGAGGAAGAAGGAAAGAGAATGTAAAGAGAGAAAAAGAGAAGAATGAGAAAAGGTATTTATAGCAAAAGAAGTTTCTCGAGAAAGTAAATATAATTAATACAATGAAAGGACGTGAATGGTCAAATTACAGCGGTTTAAGATGACGTGTCGAAAAATATATGGATGATAAAATTAACATGAAGACAACTGGTGAAAGGTTTAGAGACGTGTCAGAATAAAGATGGAGGTGAAAAGATAGGAGAATTACGGCAATTTATTCTCACGATCTTCTCTTCTTCGCAGAGAAAAGACATGAGAAGAGGCAAGATGTAGTACCAGAATATCGCCACAACGATATTCTCGTGATAAGAACAACGCTTTTACGAGAAGGTCAAATATTCCTATAAGTATAAATGACATTTTTCACGAGAGTGTCGTGAGGATTCTTCAGAGACATTTGGCGAGCGTCACGGGGAAGCATTATAATAACTGACGATTGAAGAGACATGTTATGAGAGTGTTGTTTCACGAGGATTACAAAAGTTGGCGAAGATTAATATTGCAAATACCACGATGAGATTGCAGAATATATCCGAAAGAAGGGGAAAACTTAGCTATCACCCACTATGTAATTTCCTATATAAAGGGTTCAAGTAAGTCCAGAAAAGGAGGATGTATTTTTTAGAGTTGAGAATATTTTGAGGAGAGAGAAACTCTAGAAATAAAATTGTACTTCTGAGTTTGAATATTTTATGCAAACATTTCTGAGATCTAAATAATAAAGTGTCGTTAATTCTTTAATCTTCAATGAGTTTTCTCCTAAATTTCTATAGAATCTTAATAGGGGTGTAGTGTGGGAAATCCTGCTACTATATTTTTATTATCATATGATTTGAGTGCTAGTTTGGTTGAGTCCGGAATCAATTGGATTTGTTTTCATCTCTATAGCTATATTAGGGTTTTCAATACGTAAAAGTTGTTTATCCCTGATTTTTAGTAGCATCTTGTGGTTAATACTTGTAGTGATACATCTTTTTAATCGCATATAAATCAAACCTTTGTTAAAACGAAATAGTGCTTTTACACGTTTGTTTGCATTGATTATTCTTATTTCATAGAACTTATTGCTCTTAGGGAGTTAAACCTAATTGTGCTTTTACACTTTAGGTTGCTTTTTAAGTAGATTTCACAATAGCATCTTTTAATGTTGTTTGTGATAAAATCAGGAAATAAACGGGATACTCTTGCAATCAAGATATCCCAGGGCTTTTGATAATTGCGAGATTAAATTACCAATTCTAATCATTGATGAAACATACATGTTTGTGAATGATACTATCCCGTGACCAATATCTTCTCTTTATTAATTATTACTATTATTTACTTTGCTTTATTTAGTTTTATTTCCTTGATAAAAACAAAACACACTCTTGGGTTATCTTGGTTACTTAAGAATCTGAAAATTGCATAACAACAATCGCCTCTCTGTGGATATGAACTATTTCTTATCACATATACTTCATTTATATTTAGTAGAGTGACAAAGTGAAATTATTTTTTCTCGGCTGACAACCGGTCAAATTTTGGCGCCGTTGCCGGGGAGGCATTTGGCTTGTTATATAGTTTTTAGTTTCTTTTAATTATTTCTTCTTGCATACTTGTGTTTCGTTTCTTGTCTTGTTTCTCACTTGTTTGCGAGAATTGTTTTCCAGGTACCTAATCCCTGGCTTCTAAAGATTGTAATTATCCAAGGTGCGGGATAGCTACTCAAAAATGCACAATACTCCAACCAAGGAAAGGCACAACGGAAGAACACAACTTGGAAGTTGAACACAAAGCTCTTCAGCAAGAAGGAGAAGAAGTAGAACACGAGATTCCTTTTGAAGAAGAAGGAGAAGAAGAAGAAGCAATGGGTGATGCTGCAAATCGTACACTCAAGGACTTGGCTTCGCACAAGTTGGATACACAGCGAGGTTGTATTCAAACCGACTCTACTTTTGAGATAAAGCCGGGATTTCTTAGAGAATTACCAAAGTTCCATGGCATGGTGAATAAAGATCCAAAAAAGCATCTTATGGACTTCCACACCATTGTCACGGCTATGCTTCCAGCGAATATGGAGGCCGATGGTGCTATGTTGAAAGTTTTCCGATTCTCTTTGGCGGATAGCGCTAAGAATTGGTTATATTATTTGCCTCCCGGAAGTGTCACAACTTGGAATGGATTGAAGAAACTCTTCTTAGAGATATATTTTCCTACATCTAAGGCCACTCAAATTCGCAAGGAGATTTGCGGAATGAAGCAAAATGTCGGAGAATCCTTATATGATTGTTGGGAACGATACAAGAGGTTGATGGCAAGCTGTCCTCATCACCAATTCAGCGATGATATGATCATCCAATACTTCTATGAAGGAATCCAATCAAGTGATAGGAATCTTATTGATGCAGCGGGTGGTGGTGCACTAGTGAGCAAGACTGTGGCATAAGCTAGAGAGTTGATTGAAAACATGGCAGCAAACTCCCAACAATTCTTGAGTCATGGTTCGGATGTGCTTCTTAGGAGAGTCAATGAAGTGAGCGAGGTGGAGGAACTTCGTCAACAAATGGGTAACATGTCAGCAATGATGCAACAAGTTGCAGCCGTGGTGATACCAAGTTCTCATGGGTATGAAGACGTCAATGAGCAAGCTAATGCAGTATTTCCAAATCAGCAAAGACGGTATGATCCTTATTCCAACACTTACAATCCGGGATGGAGAGATCACCCCAATTTTAGCTATGCGAACAAGCAAGGAGCGGCTCAACAATTCGGGTGGATTTCAACCTCAACAACAACAATTCCAGCCACGTCAATAATTTCAACAACAACAACAATAACCTCAAAATCAGGGGTCAAGTATGGAAGAGTTGATGAAATCTTTTATGAAAAGAACGGAGAGCACGATGAAAGAGTTGCAAACCCAAGTTGGTTCTATGGCTCTTGAGTTGAACCAAATGAAGGCACAAAATAGTGGGAAACTCCCTTCTCAACCTATCAACCCAAAAGGAGATGTGAATGCAATTACGTTGAGAAGTGGTACACAACTTGTGCCACCCGAAGTTACTGATTCGGGCAAGGTGGAAACACCAAAGGAACCTGTTTTGGAGGAGAAGAATGAGGATTCTCCCCAAACTTCTGAGGTACCTATTCCTAACTCTAAAACTCCCATTCCTACTTATGTTCCTCCTTTACCTTTTCCTCGCAGATTTTCAAACTCTAAGAAGGAGGCACTAGAAAAGGAGATTTTAGACGTTCTTAAGAAGATTCATGTGAACATACCACTCATTGATGCTATTAAGCAAGTTCCAAAGTATGCAAAAGTGTTGAAGGACTTGTGTACCAATAAGCAAAGGCTCAAAGGTAATGAAGTGCTTAGTGTGGGGGAGAATGCTTCGGCAATCTTACAACACAAACTCCCACTGAAATGCAAGGACCCGGGTAGCTTTGACATTCCCGTCAAAATTGGTAACACTACATTTAACAAAGCAATGTTAGACTTAGGTGCATCCGTTAATGTTATGCATGCATCTATGTATAATTCACTTGATTTAGGTCCTCTTAAAAAGGCTGAAATTGTGTTGCAATTAGCCGATCGTTCTAATATCTACCCAATGGGTATTGTTGAGGATGTTCTTATGCAGGTTAATCAACTAGTATTTCCAGCAGATTTTTGTGTCTTAGAGATGGATGAATGTTCACCGGACTCGTCTCTTCCATTGCTACTTGGGCGTCCCTTCATGAAAACGGCGAAGACCATTATTGATGTGGATAAGGGAACGCTAACTATGGAGTTTGATGGGGAAGTAATACGTTTCAACATTTTCGAGACGATGAGATATCCTAGTGATGTCCACTCTTGCTTCTCCGTTGATGTGATGGATACATTGGCACAACAAATGTTTGAATTAAACGGTGATGATTCTTTGGAAACCGTTTTAACTACATCCATTGATAATGGTGTAGATTGTGGTAATGAAGTCAAAGAAGCCCTTGGTGATCTCAACTCACTACAAGGATGCCCGAAAACTCATAATATCTCTTTTATTTCTTTACCATGCAGTGATAAAAAACTTTTACCTTCAATTGTTAAATCTCCAAAGTTAGAATTGAAACCTCTTCCTAGTCACTTAAAGTAATTGTACTTGGGTGACAATGAAGAGTTACCTGTGATTGTTTCTAACGAGCTTAGTGAATTACAGGAGCAAAAACTTCTAAGGGTGCTAAGGAAGCATAAGACGGCCATAGGATGGACAATTTCCGATATCAAGGGTATAAGCCCTGCCGTTTGTATGCACAAAATCCGTTTGGAGGACGATGCAAAGCCTACAAGGGAAGATCAACGTCGTTTGAACCCCCCAATGATGGAAGTTGTGAATAAGGAGATACTCAAGCTTTTGGAAGTGGGTGTTATCTACCCCATATCCGATAGCAAGTGGGTGAGCCCGGTATAAGTTGTACCAAAGAAATCAGGTGTGACCGTAGTGGAGAATGATGAGAATGAACTTGTCTCAACTCGTGTGCAAACCGGTTGGAGGGTTTGTATTGATTATAGGAAATTGAATGCCACTACTAGAAAAGATCACTTTCTATTACCTTTTATTGATTAAATGCTTGAATGTTTAGTTGAACACTCTTATTATTGCTTTCTTGATGGCTATTCAGGTTATAATCAGATTGTGATAGCGCCGGAGGATCAAGAGAAAACCACTTTCACTTATCCTTTTGGTACTTTTGCTTATAGAAGGATGCCTTTTGTCTTGTGCAATGCTCCAGCTACTTTTCAAAGGTGTATGGTAAGTATATTTTCAGAATATGTTGAAAGCATAATCGAAGTGTTCATGGACGACTTTAGTGTCTTTGGTGATTCATTTGACCTTTGTTTGAACAATTTGTCACTAATCCTTAAACGATGTGTTGAAACAAATCTTGTGCTTAATTGGCAGAAGTGCCATTTCATGGTAACTCATGGCATAGTTTTAGGCCATATAATATCTTCTAAAGGCTTGGAAGTTGATAAATCTAAGATAGACCTTATTCGTGCTTTAACCCCTACCACCACGGTGAGGGAGATACGTTCTTTTCTTGGTCATGCAGGTTTTTACCGTAGATTCATCAAGGAATTTTCCAAGATAGCATCACCACTTTGTACTCTATTGCAAAAAGATGTGGTTTTTAACTTTGACGAAAAATGTGTGGCGGCATTCAATCGTTTGAAAGAACTTTTTATTTCAGCCCATATCATTAAACCACCGGATTGGAGCAAGCCTTTTGAGCTCATGTGTGATGCAAGTGACTATGCGGTTGGTGCGGTGCTTGGGCAACGTGTGGGGAAGATACCTCATGCTATTTATTATGCTTCTAGAACGTTAAATGAATCCCAACAAAACTACACGACCACTGAAAAAGAGTTATTAGCTATTGTTTTTGATTTGGAAAAGTTTCGCTCTTATCTAATTGGTACAAAAGTTGTTGTCTTTTCAGATCATGCAGCACTTAGGTACTTGCTTACAAATAAAGAGGCGAAACCGAGGCTCATACGATGGATTTTACTCTTGCAAGAGTTTGATATTGAAATCAAGGACAAGAAAGGAATTGAGAACACCGTTGCAGATCATTTGAGCCGTCTTGCTGTAGACAAGGAAGCTATCCCATTGCGTGAAAGTTTCCCGTATGAGCAACTATTCTCACTTTCCTTAGTGGAACCATGGTATGCGGATATTGTTAATTACTTGGTGTCTAAACAAATCCCAAAGAACTTGTCTCGTGCTGAGAGGGACAAACTTAAGAGGTTAGGAAACCAATATATATGGGATGATCCATACTTATGGAAACATGGCAGCGACCAAGTCATACGAAGGTGCGTTCCCGAATCTGAATTTAACTCTATCTTGTCTTTTTGTCACTCCTATGCTTGCAGAGGACATTTTGGGAGTAAAAGAACCGCTCACAAGGTACTTGAAAGCAGTTTTTATTGGCCAACCTTGTTTAAGGATGCACATATATTTTGCACAACTTGTGATAGGTGCCAAAGAACATGCAATCTAGGTGCTCGAAATCAAATTCCACAAATTCCACAAACTTTTATTTAATTTATTGAAGTTTTTGATGTATGGGGTATTGATTTTATGGGTCCTTTTATAAATTCCCATGGGAATTTTTATATCATACTTGTTGTTGATTATGTATCGAAATGGGTGGAAGCTAAGGCCACCCCAACTAATGATTCTTAAGTGGTTTCAGATTTTGTGCAAGCTAACATTTTTGCAAGGTTTGGAATTCCAAGAGCCATAATTAGCGATGGGGGTTCTCACTTCAAAAACAAGTTCTTACAAGGATTGTTGAAGAAGTACAATGTGTCGCACAAGATTGCAACACCTTATCATCCCCAAACAAATGGACAATCCGAGGTGTCTAATCGAGAGGTGAGAAGACGGTGAATCCAACAAGGAAGGATTGGAGCATGCGACTTAATGATGCTTTGTGGGCTTATAGAACCGCATACAAGACACCTATTGGGATGTCTCCCTTTAGGATTGTGTACGGTAAACCTTGTCACTTACCCGTGGAGATTGAGCATAAGGCATTTTGGGCTATTAAGCAATGCAATATGGAGCTAGATGGTGATGGAAAACAAAGAAAGTTGCAACTCCAAGAGCTAGAGGAGCTTCACAATGATGCATTTGAAAGCTCGCGCATTTACAAGGAGAAAACTAAGGCATTTCATGATTCTATGATTTCTAGAAAACAATTTTGTGTTGGGCATAAAGTGCTTTTATTTAATTCTCGCTTGCAATTATTCCGGGTAAATTAAGGTCGCGTTGGATTGGACATTTTGTTGCTACTAATGTGTTTTCTCATGGTGCAGTAGAAATTCGTAGCATAGCTACAGGAAAGGAGTTTAAAGCGAATGGACACCGGCTGAAACCATATTATGAGAACTTTACTTCCGAAGTTGTGGAAGGTGTGAACTTTGTGGAGGCACTCCCTCTGGAGGAGTCTTAGCAAACAAGGAGCAAGTCAGGCTGACGACTTTAAACCAAGCGCTAAGTGGGAGGCAACCCACCGATTTTGTATCTTTATCTTTATCTTTTTATTCCTTAAGCATTTTATCTTGATTTTCTTTGTTTTTGCATATCATTTGCAGAATTTCCCACCTTGAACTTTCTTTGGATGATTCAATTTTACATTGAGGACAATGTAAAGTTTAAGTGTGGGGGAGCATTTATATGTTTGTATAGTTTGTTTTATGCCTTTAGTAAAAAAAAAAAATCAGAAAAATAGAAAACCAAGAAAAAAAAAATTGTGCTTTTTGAACTCCGAAATCTAGAAACTTGTGCCTTTAGGGTGACACCATTAGTGGATGGAACCATTTTGATTGCAGGAGTTGAGGAACCAATTAACTAAAAGGGACGAACATAGCTCAGAAATCACAAATAATATGATAGTTGTTACCATATCTCGGAATATCACCATATTACATTCTATTTTTATTTTTCCATATTTAGCTATTGTTCTTTAAGTGCTTTGGTGGGTCACTAAACATCGACTTGTTATTACTGCTAGGATGAAATAGAGTGATTGAGTTGCAAAAAAAAAAAAAGACCGATCAATTAGACCAAACGGAATAAAAAAGACACTTGGATAGCATTATGTGTGAAACGTTGTCCTTGTCTCCGTCGCCTAAACAACTGAGGAATGCAGGATCCAAGGAAACTATCACATTCTTGCTGACAAGAAGCATGTGCTTGGATCCAAAAGATCTAATCATGATGTCTACAAAAAAAAAGTGAAAAAGAAAAGAAAGTATTATATTGGTTGAATAAAGTCACTCCTGGTTCCCTTGTATATGCCAGTGAGTTGATGTAGAATTCAGACCAGTAGCTCAATCCAATATGATGCATAGGTTCATCTTGGCAGTGACCTTCAGACAGATATGGGATACACCAATCACTTGTGAACATTCGCCAACATCTACATATATATCCATCTTCTTAATCTTTTCATTGTGATTGTGGTTTGTTAGTTTCCTAGTATTGTGGCTTGTTCGGCTATCTAATTAAAGCTTTATTAACTAATATATGAATTGAATTTGTGCAAGGTACCTCCTCCTGTAGTCATTTTGGATTCGTTCATTGATTTGTCACAAATAGACGGAGTTGGAAATATAGGTTTTGTAGGCAGACCTCTTGTAAACCTTCACGAGACTAAAACTCGTCCACTAGGGACACCTAGGGGTTTAAAGGCTTGTTATTTATGCTTAGAGTAACCGTAGCCTCGATGAGACGGAGTTGTATGTATGTTTTATAATTATTTTGTTTGATTAGCTCGAGGACTAGCAAAGTCTAAGTGTGGGGGAATCTGATAGGTGTCTAAAACACCTTATTATTTATCTATTGTTTATGCTTTCTCTGCTAGTTTTCTTGTAAATTATGTATCTTATGCTTTGTTTTTGAGTATTTAGGTACTTTGGAGTCATTTGGATCAAAAGAAGAAGAAACATGGCAAAAGCGTTGGAGGCGGATTGCGTCTCATTATTTGCTTTTATTTCTTCATCTCTGTCTGAAAAGTATGCCAGCTTTAGTGATGCGAATTATGTCTGAAAAGCATGGCGACTTTAATGATGTTAAGACATTGAAGAGAAAAAGTGGACTTGAGATGCAAGAGGAGGCTGCACCTGGTGGAAGAGCATTCATTTGGAGCATAAAGGGGCAAAGCTGTCATTTCCTAGGCGAACACTATCCGGAGAGTCGAGCCAAGGTTAAGGGTCGACCAGTCCTACAGGAGCACTAAAGACAGCCAGCTGATGTTAAAGAGGTGGCCACCTGTTATAGGGTACCCATTGGGGTGTCCCTTAGCCTATAAACCGGAGTGTAAATAACTACCCCAATCATACTTTACCCTAAAATCAAGACTGTTTCTCCCAATCATATTTTTTTTCTCACTCACTGAAATTGAGAAAGATACAGCAGCGGTTATTGCTGATTGAATCAGATCGAGAAATAGGAGAAGGTTGAATTCAAGAAAGGATGGCTCTGGAGGTGATGAAGTTGTATAGCTGCGTGAGAGAGCAGTATTGCAGCTGTACTGTTGCTGCTGATATGAATCGAGATGATGATGTGTTTTTTTGATGGAGGAATTCAAAGGAAGAATTGAGGGGGTTTAATGGTGAGATCAAGAGAGTAGCTCAGGGAGATGAAATTAGAAGATGGGTTTGCATTGGATTGAAGATTCATACCAGGTTTGAGCCAAGAAAACAGGAAATGAGAAGAACCTAGTTGCTGCCATTAACAATGGGCAGTACATGTAGAAGATTGAAGGTATATCTGAGTTCTTAAATGAAATGGGATGAATGGGTTGTATGTGTAATTTAATTATTGGTGCAGGGAAGGAGCAGTGGCATTTTGAATTTCCAGCAAGCTCAAATCTGTGCTCAGCAGTTTCTTGCATACAAGATGTTTGACAAAATGTTTGAACCACGGCCAAGCTAAGTTTCACCAGGCTAGACATGGAGTTGGATTTAAGGGTCGATTGTAAGCTAACTTAGGTGAATTTCTTGCCGTAAAGACAGCTACCAAGTGATGCAGTACTGCGGGCAAGGAAGAATGAGATGGTAGTGAAGCTGAGTTGGTGATAGTGATTATTACAGTTATGAAGCTGGTGAAGTTCAAGGAGATTCTGCCATGGTCACAGTGATGGCTCTGCAGTTGTAGGTGCGAGCTGGGAATGCAGAGAAGATATGGGAGCTTGAACTGAGCTGTGGAACTGGTGGTTCAATGACTGGTGCTGCTGGTGGAGTCAAGAGATGAGCTAATAGATGGTGCTATTGGAAGTAGATAGTTGCAGGTCCTGGTGGTGCTTCCTGGGTTGAATGAGAAGAATGAAACATATGTTGTAACTGTAACAGATTCAGATGAGTTGCAGCTGGGCAAGTAGTTACAGGGGTTTTTCTCGAGTTTGAGTCTGTGAGTTGGACAGAGTTTGAGAGCAAGAAAATGGAGATGAAACTGTCTCAGTGGAGCACGAGAGAGATGCTCGATTATAAGCAGTGCTGCTATTCGTGGTTTTAAGGACAGATAAGTTGGTTGTTGTGACATGGAGTGCTGCGTCAATTGAGGATTTGATGAGGAAGTCAGAGTCGAGTAGGTTTACTTGGAATTGAACGTGATGGAAATGGAGCTGGAAACTGAGTCGGTTTGTTGCCAATACAGAGAGACGAAGATGGGTAGTCTGAGCTCGAGTTTACGAAGCAAACTAGAGATGCTATGAGTCTGTGACCATTGGTTGTATACGATAATGGAGTATGGGAGGTTCATCTCTGGATTTGAGGCTCGAAGTGGGTTTTCCAGCGAGATTGATGGCATGGTAGAACAGGAAGATGATGTAGGTGACCTGTAATGAGACCGTGACGCTGTTGCTGACAGTTATAGAGTTTGGATGGATATGGGAGATGGTGGTCATGATTGAGAAGAAGTCGGGGAGTCTAGCTACAGCGAAATGGGTGTTGTTTGGGTTGTTGCAGTGATGCTACCATTGAGCCAAATGGAATGACTGGAGTTTGAATGAATAGTGGAATTTCAGCTAAGGGTGGTCTCAGTGATGTTCATATGCAGTTGGCGCAACTGATTTTGGTGGTTTAAGGACAGATGTTGCAGTACATGGATGGGAAGATGGTGGTGTTGCTTCTGGTAGAAAGGAAGGGAAGGCACAACCATCATGGCTGGCAGCGCAACAACAGTGGCATATGGCCTGCAAGAATGACTTAGGCCATGACCAGTCAGTGAGTTGATTCAGTATGACTCGGTGCTTGACCCGAGTTCACTCAGTTGACCTGAACGTGCTGACTCGTTGACCGGTGACCGGGTGGACTTTGCCGGTCACCTGAGTTACTTTCCGGTGTCGGATTCCGGCCAAAAAACCAGTTTTCCGGCGAGCGATTTTTGGGACATATTTTTCACACGGGTTTCTCTCACTTGTGGGCTTGGTGGATTTTCATTTAATGGACTTTGAAGAGTTGGACCTAATTTTGGAGAAAAGCTACAAAAGGAGAAGTTTTACTTCTTTTTGGGGATCACGTTTTATTATATTCTTGGAGATTTTGCAGAGAACTACTTCTAGGGTTTGCTTTCTTTTATGTTTCAACTACTTTCTTTGAATATTATGATGTTGAACTCCATTAATATGAGTAACTAAATACAATAATTGGTTATGGGATAAAAGTTGATTTCTTCAAGCATGTTATTTGATTCTATGAATTAGTTTTGTCTCAATTCTATCGTTTAGGATTCATTGTTTTTATTATCATATGATTTGAGTGCTAGTTTGGTTGAGTCCGGAATCAATTGGATTTGTTTTCATCTCTATAGCTATATTAGGGTTTTCAATACGTAAAAGTTGTTTATCCCTGATTTTTAGTAGCATCTTGTGGTTAATACTTGTAGTGATACATCTTTTTAATTGCATATGAATCATAACCTTTGTTAAAACGAATTAGTGCTTTTACACGTTTGTTTACATTGATTAGTCTTATTTCATAGAACTTATTGCTCTTAGGGAGTTAAACCTAATTGTGCTTTTACACTTTAGGTTTCTTTTTAAGTAGATTTCACAATAGCATCTTTTAATGTTGTTTGTGATAAAATCAGGAAATAAACGGGATACTCTTGCAATCAAGATATCCCAAGGCTTTTGATAATTGCGAGATTAAATTACCAATTCTAATCATTGATGAAACATACATGTTTGTGAATGATACTCTCCCGTGACCAATATATTCTCTTTATTGATTATTCCTATTATTTACTTTGCTTTATTTAGTTTTATTACCTTGATAAAAACAAAACACACTATTGGGTTATCTTGGTTATTTAAGAATCTGAAAATTGCATAACAACAATCGCCTCTCTGTGGATACGAACTCTTTCTTATCACATACTTCATTTATATTTAGTAGAGTGAGAAAGTGAAATCATTTTTGCTCGGATGACAACCGGTCTCTCTGGTATTTCTTGTGCGGTGAAAGAAATAGTTTGCTTTTGCCATTCCTCTAGTGGTGAAACTCTCGCAATGTTCATGATATCTCTTCCAGCTGCATCTATCGCGAAGACTCTGCTTAGAACTATGTCGTGAAAATCCTCAATAATCTTGTATGAATGTACGATGGAATTACAAAACAAATTCTTCGCCTTGGCTCCAACCTCTATCACAAATGTTTCTGCTCCTTTTACAATATTCACCCTGCGAGTGTCTGGTGCGGGTGGTAACTGTTGAGATTGTGGATGTCCTACTAGAAAGTGATTTAATTTTCCCTGATCAATCATTCTCAAAATTATTCTTTTTACATTTCTGCAATCGTTTACTGAGTGTCCATGAAAATGATGGTAAGGACAAAATTCTTGATTTCGATTATTTGGATGTGGCTCTTTTCCCATATTCCAGGGTGATGGTGTAACGATCTACGTTACAAGTTAGCTCAGAAATGGGATAAATCTCTAAGGTTAGAGATAATTTGAAGAAGGGGGAAGGAATCAGAGGGTTAGAAGAAGAACTAGACGAATTTGAGGGGAAGAGAATACAGATGATATCTAGAAGAGAAGAACATTATTTCATTTCATTAATTCATTGATTCCCCAACAATACAACAAACACAGCTTATATTGTTGTAAATCAACTGATAAACAGAAATACCTAAGCTACCCCTTAACTAATAAGAAATTGCTAAAATAACCAGTTGGTCTAATTGTCATGAGACTAAGGTTCATGACAAATCCCACCCCTTCAAAACATCCTTGTCCTCAAGGATGGGAGTTAAGTGAACCATTAAGTTGGAGAGGCACGCATCAAAAACTTCATCAGAACCTATGATGCCACTGAAAACCCATGTGAGGCCCATATACCGAGCCCATCAGTCCACTGTCCTCTTGGTAGCCCACCTGTGAATCTTCAAGGTGTAATTACTATCTCTCAAAATAACCCGATGGAGTTAACTCTTGAGTGTTCTTCCCCAAGGTAAACGGGACCCTGAAACCACTGACCCCAAATAAAGTCTGTTCAAATGATGTAGCTTGGGGATGATGTAGCTTCTCCGTTACTAGTCTAGCTTCCAAGAGTTCACTAGGAGCAACATGCTTGACGGTAACCCTCATTTTAACCTTTAATTTCTCAAGAACTTGGATACAGATTCTCACTACACCCGTGATTACTAGGATAAAAGTGGAAGCAAGAATTAGTGAAAATTGAGCCATCTAAGGTCTCAACATGACCAGAATTAAAAGCACTCCACTAATCACTTGTTGCAGACTTCCTTAGAACGCCATTTGTATCGAAATATGAAACCTAGCCACCGACTGCAACATGGTAAGCATCGAGAAGCATTAACTAAGGTGTGATTACCATGTACATTATAGTTCACAAATATCGTACTCGTCTTTTCCTTGACCTGCAATGGCCGAACATAGAAAACTCCTCCGAAATTCTCCCACTGGATACAACCCCTTACTGATAGATACTCCAGCGAGAATATTCGATAGCAACACCACGATATATGTTGAGAATAACAGAAAGACAAAAAACTAATCATGGCAGAATTCATAATTCCAAGTGCCCCACTTCTCCTCACAACTTCTATGTACACAGGAATAGCCCTGAAGCTCTTAGAATGAGGAGCACACAATATGGATTCCAGACATTTACCTCTATCAAACCACCAACGACGATAAATCCTAGTGCCAGTACCATCTCTCATATTGTAATGTCTACTTGCGGCAAGGTGCCAACATGGTAATCTCGTGAGAATGCTGCGAATGGATTATGGGTTTCAACAATGCAGAACACAGTGCTTCGAGAAGTCCATCTTTTGTCAAAGCCAAAAACTAAGAAATGAACTGACATTTGAACACTTTGCACACCCCATAAGCTAGGTGGAACCAATATGAATTTCCACCACAAATAAGCAACCCACATTAAGAATGCCACGAAGTTGAGTGTGAAGTGTACTCTAATACAAACCACAAAAGGTCTAGTAATTCTTATCATTTTCACTCCATAAAACTCCAACTTAATGTCTCCCCTCATTGGTTTATAACCCAGACACCATAGTTGATAGCACCAAAAACATTCGAGTTGAGTAGAATCCAAAGATAGAAAAAAAAACACATCGGAATTTGGATATACCATTTTAACTTTCTCGAGAACAACAAGACTTCTATAAGGCACATGAGTAAGCAATGGACAGTGCATAAATAAACATGTTCTGGAAAGTGTAAAACCTCTGAGAAGAAATGTGGGACTCACCATAAGAGGAAGGTGATGGAGCTCTACATGAGTAGCAGCAGACTCTTGACCAAACAATATAAGTGCCTTCCTAAATCCAACCACTTGTGTCCACTGCTTCTTTTCTGCTTCTCGAATGGTCAGGCTTTCAGAATTCCTAGAAGTATGTAATTTAAATTTCTACCTTGAGCAATCCACCACCATTAGCACAACATAATTCCCACAAAACAACAACTGATGGAAGAGATCCCACCACTACAGTTCAAGGACCCCTTGCAGAATTTTAGTTAAAGAAGCAGATGAAATAATCTTGTGGACAGCTGCAAAACTTGCCGAGTGAACCCTCGGAACTCTGAATGAGTAAACTTAAAGTATGACAATACTGAGCAACTCAAACTGCACCCCAAAAGAACCTCCTCTTAATGTACCAGGCCCTTGATCAAACCATTTAGTATTACCTCTTCGTGACAATTTCATAAATATCTTACCACGACCACTATAGTCCAGAGCTATAACAAACACCCACTCATATGAATTCAGAAAAGACGGTTTGAGAAGTTTGAGTTGGTTCGAGTATATAAGAGCTAGTTGTTCAAAAAGTACTTGATTGTACCCCAATATCATATACCCACAAAAAGCACACTTAATTTTCGAATTACATTTCACAAAACATGAATTCCCTATGATAAGGTCTGCCTCCTTCCCTCGATCAAAAATCTTATCAGCAGCAGAAATGATAAGGTCATCGACTATTGAGTCGTAACTCGCCTTACCCATGTGGAGTTGTAAGAGAAAATCATCTCTAACACCATCAGGACGAGCCTTCATAATTTCAATCCCCTTACTACTTCCCTTGAGCCTCAAGAGCTTATTACACTCACTTCCACCAAGTAAGAGAGTCACAAAACCATCATTACCATGAAAAATATGTCTACCAGGTCTTTGATCAAACATCTTGGAAGTGTCGCAGTTCTCACCCTCACTGGTAAGTAAAATTCCAATCACATTCACAATCAAAAAATATAATTGGTACCCATCTTTAACAACAAGCTCATAAAACTTCATATTTCCTTCTGACATTTTAAAAAACAAATTATGACTATCACATGTATCACCATTCTCAGCTAACACAATTGCCAATGAATCCATAATTAGCAATTTGAACTGATACCCATGTTTAAAAATAGTATCATAAACAATTCTCCCCTGGTAATCAACCATTAAACCTGACCCACCAATCATCTTTCCTGGATCAAATATGGAACAAATAGAAGCAAAATAAAGATAGAAATAAACAGCCGCATTCAAATTTTTAGTAGTATCAACACCACCATATAGTCTATCAGCAATTGAGGCAATAACTGGTATGTACCTATTCTTATGAACCAGCTCCTGAAAAATTTCTTTAAAAAATCTACCCAAATTTTTTAAATCAACGTTTCCTAATATAAAATCAATTTTCACTTTATCTTTTCCACGATCGAATAAGCTACGGGAAGAATTGAGAATAATGTTTAAACACTTACCCAACTTCATCTGCTTCTTCAATTTATCATTCTCGGCAGATTTGACAAATTTTTCGAATTGAAAACTCACATAATCAGTTGAATCATCGCCCTTCTCGTTAACAATAGAAGAAATTGATTTAACCCTACTTTTTGCAACCTCTTCAATTTGAGAAATTAACCCATTACTTGAGTCATCATCTTCTTCATCGAATAAAAACGAAGGAATCAGCTCCTTTGGAGAATCATCTTTTTCTTCTTCATCGACGCAAGAAGGAATCGATGTCGTACCCCTATTAAAAAGTATCAACTTATACTTCTTCAATGCTCTGAACATGAGTTTTGAAAACTTCTAAAGATAGTAATCTCGAGTATGAGAGTTATTCTCTTCAAAATGAAATTGATATAACCCACAAAGTTTATCTAATTCATGTTTTGCTTTACCTTCATTCTTTAAAGCTTTCAGCTGCAGTGGTGTAGCATGCGGAAACTCCATGGATCGAACAGCTCTAGATACCAATTGTAACGATCTACGTTACAAGTTAGCTCAGAAATGGGATAAATCTCTAAGGTTAGAGATAATTTGAAGAAGAGGGAAGGAATCAGAGGGTTAGAAGAAGAACTAGACGAATTTAAGGAGGGGAAGAGAAGACAGATGATATCTAGAAGAGAAGAACATTATTTCATTTCGTTAATTAATTAATTCCCCAACAATACAACAAACACATCTTATATTGTTGTAAATCAACTGATAAACAGAAATACCTAAGCTACCCCTTAACTAATAAGAAATTACTAAAATAACCAGCTGGTCTAATTGTCATGAGACTAAGGTTCATGACAGATGGTATGTTTTCCATCAAAATGATAGCTTTCCAAATTTTTTCTATACTAGCATTTAGAGGTGGCATCTTAATTTCTTCCCATATTATCTTCTGATTACCTTGCCCTCTGAAATTATTCTGCCTCTGACCACCATAAGTCTCTTGTGGCTGATCAAGTCTTTGAATTTTACTATTTCCACCACGATTGTGATAATTCCTTTCTCTTTCATATTTTTCTTGATCTCGACTTCCCATGGCTACTAACTTCTGCTGGTTATCAATCACCACTTCCTCTTGTTGAGGCTGCGAGGTGCTCGCCATATTATTTATCATTTTAGGAAGTAAACTTCCATTTGACGCTATCGATCTGGTGTTTGCAATTGGATATGATTCCATCTCATTTTGTTTCTCCTCCAATGCAATGTATTCCTCTTGTAATTATCGCAGCTCCGTCATAGTGATTGTATTTTTGATTCTGAAAATTTGTATGTATAGCAGATTAGTTGCGAATATTGCATTAATGAAAGATAAAATGAGATATCTCTCATCCACCCTTCCTGCTATTTCACTGCACATTGTCTTCCATCTTATGGTTAGGTGTTTCAGACTCTCGCCAACCCTTTGTTTTAACCCAAATACATCTTCTATACTGGGCCACGAAGAATTGTTGCTTATATATGCTCCCAGAAATGTAGCTTGCAAATGGTCGAAAGAAGTTATAGTATTTTTAGGTAAGCCTTCGAACCACTTTAGCGCCTCGCCAGTTAAGCTGGACGCAAAATATTTGCACAATACAACATCATGGTTTTCCCACTGTAGCATACACCTAACATAAGCCTTGACATGTTGAACATCACAGGTAGTCCCATCGAAGATACTGGTTAATGCTGTTAAATTGCATTTTGGGGGTATTCCTCTTAACTGCACTTCTTGAGTGAATGGAGTTCTCGCAGCTTCTTCTATGGATTCATCAAGTTTCCTTCTGCCTCCTTCTCTTCTGTTATTCAACATTCCCCTCATTTCTGCTAATTCTCTTAAAATTTGTTCATTCCCAGCTGAATTTTGCTCCATTGGTCTTTTTATTGCAGCTTCTCTTCTTCTGCGTTCATGTCTTTCTAGTCTTGCGAGATTTTGTGCATCTTCATTCTGCCTTCTTCTGTGATTTTCCTCTTCACCTCCTTCTTGAATTCGCAATTGATTATGCCTTCCAATTTCTTCTCTGCGAGTTTCTTCATTTCTCACCATTTCTCTTCGCTGTCTTTCTATTCTTCTTTGTATTCTATCATATTCCTCATTCATATTATTGTTATGGAGATTTTGTGTGCGTCTCCTTTCTCGATCATCATGTTTATTCTGCCTATTGCTTCTTGAAACTCTTATTCTTCCACTTCTGCTCTTAATCTTTCCCTTTCGTAAGCTAGACGTGCTTGTTCAGCATAATGTCTCTCAATTTCTTCCTCAATGATTCTTTGATTTCTTTGGATTTCTCGACCATGTAATATTCTTCTACCTTCCTCTCGATTCTCTTCACCATCTTGGTTATTTCCATCTTCTTGATTTCTATTATTACATCTACCATTCACAGTTTCATTGCATGGAACATAGCGATTATTAATCATTTATTCTTCTCTATGATGTTGTTATTCGTTTGGATTTTGCATTTCCTCTTGGATATTTGCTCCAACATTTCTCATAGGAGAATTTCGCCTTGGTTCTTCTCTAAATGATCTTGAATTTGATCTAGCAGTACTTCTTGATCTTCTACTTTGTAATCTTAAATTCTCCATTCCTAACTCGTGATTCTGTCGTGTTAGATTCACACGTTCTTCCACCTCTAACCTTCTTTCCTCCTGTATCCTTTGTCTTAAATCATCTACTATTTCATTTTCGCATTCTCCATGGATTAATATTTCAACCACTCCTTGATCTCTTTCTTCTCTTATTTCATTTCTTAATTGTCGACCTTCTGCTTCTTCCATCGAATCTGCTCGCCAAGTATGCATGCTAACTCTATCATAATCCACAACTCTATCTTGTATTGGTGTTTGCTGATTTGGCTATTGAACCTGATTTTCTTCTCCATTCCTTGTTCTATTTCTTCTTGTTCTTACTCTTGAAGATTCTCCCATTTCATTTGTTCCTCCGTCTGCAAGTCTTTTACTCCTCCTTACGGTTGTTGGTGGTTCTGATGTGTTTATTCTTCTTCTAGCCATTAATCTTAGTAATCTATTGGATATTGCGTAAGATCTTTCACTAATTGTTCCAAATTCTTTCCAATCACAATGTCAATTTTTATCTTTTTCTTCAAATAATCATCATCATCCCTGTTTTTGGGCGCCAAAATGTAGTTGCAGGAAATCCTACACTGCACCCTTGATAAGAATTTACAGTAATTAACACATATTTGAAGATTAAAAACAACACTTTATTGTTTGATTCTCAGAAATGTTTACAAGAAATGGAAGAAATCAAGAATACAACCGCTCTCTTGAATTTTCTCTCTCCTCGAGACTTTTTCAACACTCAAAAATACATCATCCTTTTCTGAATCTACTGGGTCTCTTTATATATGGTAGTTACATAGTGGATGACAGCTAAGTTGTCCTTTAATTTCGGATCTGTCTCGCAATTCTCTCGCGGTAGTTGTAATGCTAACTCTCGCAAGAGCTGTAACCATCGCAGGAAAATCACGCTCTTCCCGTGTTTCTTTATTCGTAAGCTATTACGTCATTCTTTAAATTATTCTGTGACACTTAGCAAAGCGTTGTTGAAGAACTCGCAGTGATGCTCGCAGAAGTGTTGTTAATCTCACACGAATAATAGTATGGCGATATTCTGGTCCTACACTTCTGGTGTCTGTTCTTTTTTTCTCCGCAATATATTTTGTTATATAATTGAAATATCACAGGTTGTGCGTTGAATCGATCAATTGGTAAATCCAACCTTTGGTTGTTGATTGAAATTGATTGATCCTTGAACATTGGTCTTTGGTATCGTTCAAGTTATTTATCTTGTATTTAATCAGGCTCGCAAATTCCTATTTGTTTGATTATGCATTGAATCGAGAAATTGAGATATAACTCTTTGATATAATTTTCTCAAGATTGAGTCTAACAGTCTAGTTGATTCACTTGAAAGTATATTGGAGTTAGCCCATATAGATTGCTAAGAGAAATATTGGGTGAGGTTGTTGTACCCCCTCTTTTTCAATTGGTATCAGAGTAGGCAAAAATGTTTAAGACCTCATAAGTCTGTGTTTGTAGCCATCTAACTCTATGGATATAAGTGTTATCTCAATAAACGTACCACCAGTCTTCGATGTCTCGAATTACTTATGGTGGAAAATTGCGATGCGTGCCTTTCTTCAAGCGCATGATTTTCAATCATGGGTTTACGTTGTTAATGGCTATAATCCTCCGGTTGTTACAATAGGCACTGTAACTGTTCCAAAGTGAAAAAGTGGGGGTCTAACAACCTCACCCAATATTTTGCTTAACAATCTGTATGGACTAACTCCAATATACTTTTAAGAGAATTAAATAGATAGTCAGACTCAATCTTAATCAAAAGTATATCAAAGAGTTATATCTCAATTTCTCTATTCAATCCCAACTCAAACAAATTAAAATTTGCGAGTCTGATTGAGGACAAGAGAAATAAAATTGAACGGTACCAAAGACCAATGTTCAAGGATCAATAAATTTCATTCAACGACCAAAGGTTGGATTTACCAATTGATTAATACAAACGCACAAACTGTGATATTTCTATTATATAATAAAATATGGAAAAGAAATAACACAAACACCAGAAGTTTTCTTAAAGAGGAAACCGCAAATGCAAAAAAAAAAAACGTGACCTAGTCCAGATTGAACACCACACTGTATTAAGCCGCTACAGACACTAGCCTACTACAAACTAACTTCGATCTGGACTGTAGTTGAACCCCAATCAATCTCACACTGATCCAAGGTACAGTTGCGCTCCTTACGTCTCTGATCCCAGCAGGATACTACGCACTTGATTCCCTTAGCTGATCTCACCCACAACTAAGAGTTTCTACGACCCAAAGTCGAACACTTTAATAAACAAATCTGTATCACACAGAAAAGTCAACAAGAATAGATAAATTTGTCTGCCATAGAAATACCGATGAGTTTTGTTCTTTTGATAAATCAAGTGAACATGAACCAATCGATAATCCGAACTTATATTCCCGAAGAACATCCTAGAATTATCAATCACCTCATGATAATCTTAATCGACTAGCGAAACAAGATATTGCGGAATCACAAACGATGATACGAAGATGTTTGTGACTACTTTTCTATCTTGACCATCGGAGAAATCAAACTTAAGCCAATCTTAAGATTGTACTCAAATACGATAGAAACAACAAGATCAGATTACACAATAACAGAGAAAATAGTTGGGTCTGGCTTCACAATCCCAATGAAGTCTTCAAGTCAGGGTCTCAGTAGAAACCTAAGGTTAAAGGAGAATCGACTCTAGCTTATACAACTAGTATCACACATGGAGGTGTGGGGATTAAGTTTCCTAGTTTCTAGAGTTCTGCTTTATATAGTCTCCAAATCAAGGTTTGCAATCTAAGTTACCTTGGTAACAAAGCATTCAATATTCACCGTTAGATGAAAACCTGATTAGATTCAGGCTAATATCTTTCAACCGTTATATCAAACTTAGCTTGTTATACACAATTAAAATATATGTCATTTAGGTTTGAGTAACCGTACCTAAACGTGTACACTTAGTTGGTTCAACAATAGTTAACCAATGGTTTGCCATATGAGCACTTTCATATCAACCTTATTCATATTCACCATAACTAGTTCAAATGACTCAAATGAACTAGTTCGAGAGTTGTTCAATTGCTTAGATCTTATAGAAGTATACACGACATAATCGAAGAAAAATCCATTTTGATTCACTCGAATCGATTCATGAACATTATAGACATGGTTTCCAAAATGAATTCCTTAATATATAAATGTTTTAGTTCATAAACAAACCAATTTTAGAAAGTAAAACACTGTTTGCGTATGGGTATGCGTACTTAAGTAAACGGATTTGAGTTTGTTTTAGTTTCCAAACTCAGCAGATATTCACGGACATGAACTTTCTGCCAGTATGTGTATGGGTACGCATACTTAGGTAACCGGATTGAGTTGGTTTTGATTTCCAAACTCAACAGAAATTCACAATCATGAACTTCCGCCAGTATGCGTATGGGTAGGCATACTTACCCAGTCTCCATCAACCATTTAGTATACACACAAGTATGAATACATTTGGTTCTCGGTTTTGGACTTATACACTAATACGTGAACACATTATATGCTTATATCCAAAGATGGTTACATGTTCTAAACTCTTTATTTCAACCATTGAAACATTCTTAGAGGATGTTAAATAGAGGTTATTCACACACTATTTTTTATCAAAGCAATTTTCAAGATATTGAAATGACTTTCGTCACTTGTAAAGATGAACTTGGCCAAAGAGAAAGCTTACCAACACATATCTCCATAAATAGATAAGCGATATAAACTCGGCTCGAAATATCAAATGTGGATAATCGAAGTCTATATAGCAATACGACTTTTGTCTCAAGATAGGAGATAGAGTAGATAGACTTTAGAGTGATAGATAAGTTCAAGTCTCCACATAGCTTTTTGGCGATAAAGATTCACCAGTTCCTTGAGTAGTTCTTCATCTTTGCATGATGAACGTCATGGAGTTTAGAGCTCAACTACACTTTCTATCCTAGTCCGAGACTTAGCTATAAGTAGACTAGAAATCAAGCCTTATAGTTTTGGAAATTAAACTTGACAACAAGCTTGAGATATCAATGCTTGCAAGTTCGACCGAGCAATGATCTAACAATCTCCCCCTTTGTCAATTTTAGTGACAAAACTATCAATACATATGGAATACAAAATAAATAAACTTTGCAGCTTCTCTTCCACATGCATGATCTCCTTGGTTCTTCAACATTACTCGAAATCTTCGTCACTTCCAAGTACGCCAATGATTCCAAAGATATTCAAATCAACATCACCATCGTCGAAGATCCGTAGCCATAAAAATGAGAAAACAAAAGCTCTCAATCATTGTTACACAGTGTCATATTATTATTACACATCATCAAAGTTCAATTATATCACAACTTTGACAACAATACTATGGTGATATGTATCACTCCCCCTTAGTCAATACTTCATCTCATATGAAAACCACTCCCCCCTTATATAATGATCCCAAAACCATATGTATTTGTAGTGTGAACTACACATTAATTCTCCCCCTTTTGTCAATAAAATTGACAAAACGAAATTTCCATAGAGACGCTTCATGACCAAAAGAAAGCACATATCAACCTTTCAGATGCAATCATATAGCCTAAAGTAAATGTATTCATCAAGGAGTTTATAAAGATACAAAATAACCCCTATAATATTCCACAGCCACACTCCCCACAAAGATTTGGAAATTAAGCACAACTTCAATTAAGAACTCTCCCCCATAAAATGTCATTCCCGAAAGAACAAATAAGAGCGACCTTACTTTCACAAGAAAAGAATGATTTCTTTGGACATTAACAAATCTCATAAAAATATGAATTAGTATCCAAAATACTCAATTGAATTAACCACAAGTTAACCCATGATTAATTCAACCGAAATACTCTACTAAATTAATCACAAGAGAACCCATGATCAATCCAATTGGAAAATGCTCAACATAAGAAAACTTACAGAGCCGCAAAGTATATACATAAAAATATGGATCAGGGAAGATCAATACTGCAGAATAAACAAAGATTCATTCTATCTTTCATTACTATTTGCACAATGACATATAATAGACATAATCTTTGTAAACAAAAGCTCATTCTTTCTTCCATCCATATTTGCATAATGACATAAAAGGCTTATCTTTTGTTTATCAAAAGTCCATTTATTGTTTTATCAATACATGCATATCGACATATGAAAGACTTAACTTTTGACCATGTATGGGACAATCATAGTTCACGGACTCAAACACACATATCCCATAACAAATTATAATATATAAAACCATAAAGATCAATACTGCAAAAACATCATCCAAACCAACTTTAGAATTTAAATAAATAAATCTAAAACATTGAAGATGAAAACGTTGGACATATCTATGTGTAATCACAATAATGGCTATTCCAAAATCTAGTTATCTTTCTTAAAATATAAGATTAAATTCTCATAAGAAGTTTCCTAGACATTGAGACCTCTAAAAAATTCCTTATCGTCCCAGAACTCCTTGTTGTAAACAACCATTAGAACATACGGTTCGTGAAGATATGAGTCAATTCCAACAAACCTTCTAGGTTGATGATGTCTAACCAGGGCCTTCTGAATTTCAAGAATTCTCATAACAAAAGCCTTTATTTATTAAAACTCCTTCCTTGTTTACTTCTACTCTTCAAGAACATCAGAAAACTTCTGAGAATTTGAAGGAACATCTCTTGGCTTCCTCACATTCCTTCCTTTTCTTTTCAAGGTTGGAGGTAATAGAGATCTTTCTTTTTCCTTCATGATTGATTGCTTAACAATCATATTAACATCTTTTCTATTAGAAGACATGATGCTTGGAGTATCCATATGTGTACAAGTTTGTGAGAGAAAATCGCAACTTAAGTCTCAACAAGCAGTCTTAAGATAAAAAGATTTTCAAGGAAGGAAAAAGGAATGTAGGGTTACAAAACCTTTATACACTTAAAGGATTCACGTACGCATACCCTATAAAAGGCAGAATTGTCAATTTTAACCCTCTTTTAGTAATTAAACAGGAAAGTCATTTCCAATATCAATTAGATATGAAAAGCGGCATGAATTCCAGGCTTTCAAAATATAGCAAAGCTAAGAAAAGAGAGAAAACAAAAAAAAAAATTCCCTAAAGCCTGAGGTGTGCACAATCTTGTCTCTTTTGATCAGGCACATGAGACAAGACTCACCAAACAATACAATCAAGTTGTGCAGTGGTGAACAACAATTTTTCCACCATGACCTCTTTGAACGGAATTCATTGAACCCTGTCTATCATAATATTATTTTAGACCATACTCTTTTCTCTAGTGGTCTTGACATATCCTTGGAAACTAACTTCTTTGACGAAGATAAAATCTTACATTCCGCAGCGGTTTTTTGAACAAGTTTGAGCTTGTTTTCTAATCGATTTGCTCTTTGTTGAAGTTTATTGGCATGCCTCAGTTTGTGTTTGTACTTGAAACACTTTGAAAGTTCATGTCCCTTGAGCAAAAAATATGAGCATGTCAACTTGGAATATGATTCAGGTACCCGAGATGTGCAAGCTGCTAGACACAAAGTAGATCTTGAAAAATTAGACAGAGAGTTTCCAACGGAAAGGTCATTTTTTTCTTCCAGATTGGTTGAGTTCTCTTATGAAAGAATATCAAGATTGATGTATGTATTGCTATAATTATCAAAATCAATATTTTCACAAAGAAGTGCAACACTTGACTTTTTGTCTTCATTAGAATCATAGTTGTCAGACATTTCATCAAGAGTTGCAGCAAGACCTTTGTTTCTAGTGTATTTCTTTCGATTTGGACAGTACTCATTTGCAAAATGACCAAAGCCTTTACACTTAAAGCACTATGGCATATCCTCATCATCAGCCTCATCAGCATCCCTATTTTTAGGAGGAATGCGATTGTGAGGTTTAACTAACGATTTGGGTTTGTCTCTGGAGAACCGTTTACTTCTCTTAAATAGAAGATCTATAAACTGTCTTGTGATCAACGAGACTGACTTGTCAAGATCTTCATCTGATGAATCAGCCTCAGAAAGATTATCCTTATAAACGCAAGCACTTTTACTTTTATCAAGTAATTTAGTGTTCTTTTGTGCTTTAAAGGCAACATCCTTTCCGGTTTTGGATGTGTGCTCATGATCAAAGATCTTTAGCTTCCCAACCAACATATTTATAGAGAGAGAATCAAGGTTATTTCCTTCAACGATGGCATGCTTCTTAGAATCGTATCTAGATGACAACGATCTGAGAATTTTCATCACAATGTTCTTTTTAGGAATAGTCTTACCCAATGCAAAGGATGCATTAACAATTTCAGACACTTTGTGATTAAACTCATCAAATGAATCTTCATATGCCATATGAAGGTTTTCCCAATCGGAATTTAGGTTTTGAAGAATGGCTTCCTTTTCACTGGTATTCCCTTCAAATACGGTTTCTAAGATATCCCAAGCATCTTTAAAACGAGTGCACGTAGTCACATGGTGCTGAAAATCTGGGGTAATGGCATGTATGATGGCATTCAAACCGTCAGAATTTTTCTTTGCAGCAAGTATCTCAGCAGCGCCATATGCACTAATATATTTAGGTACAGTTACATCTCCTATTGCCATAACTGGGGAATCATAGTCATTAACTACATAAACCCATGATTGAAAATCATGCACTTGAAGAAAGGCAAGCATACCAATTTTTCACCACAAGTAATTTGAGTCATCGAAGACTGGTGGTACGTTTATAGAGATAACACTTCAGTCCATAGAGTCAGATCACTTACAAACATAGATTTATAAGGTCTTATATGTGTTTGCCTGCTCTGATACCAATTGAAAAAAGCGGGGGTCTAACAACCTCACCCAATATTTTTCTTAGCAATCTGTATGGACTAACTCCAATATACTTTTAAGAGAATCAACTAGATAGTCGGAATAAATCTTAATAAAAAGTATATCAAAGAGTTATATCTCAATTTTTCGATTCAATCCAAACTAAAAAAAATAGAAATCTGCGAGTATGATTGAATACAAGAGAAATAAACTTGAACGGTACCAAAGACCATTGTTCAAGGATCAATCAATTTCAATTAACAACCAAAGGTTGGATTTACCAATTGATCGATACAAACGCATAACCTGTGATATTTCTATTATATAGAAAAATATAATGCGAAAAATAAATAACACAGACACCAAAAATTTTATTAACGAGGAAACCGCAAATGCAGAAAAATCCCGAGACCTAGTCCAGATTGAACACCATATTGTATTAATCCGCTACAGACACTAGCCTATTACAAACTAACTTCGGCCTGGACTGTAGTTGAACCCCAATCAATCTCATATTGATCCAAGGTACAGTTGCGCTCCTTACGTCTCTGATCCCAACAGGATACTACGCACTTGATTCCCTTAGCTGATCTTACCCACAACTAAGAGTTGCTACGACCCAAAGTCGAAGACTTTAATAAACAAATCTATATCACACAGAGAAGTCTACAAGAATTGATAAATCTGTCTCCCATAGAAATACCTACGAGTTTTGTTCCGTCTTTTGATAAATCAAGGTAAACAGGAACCAATCGATAACCCGGACTTATATTCATGAAGAACAACCTAGAATTATCAATTACCTCATAATAATCTTAATCGACAAGCGAAACAAGATATTGCGGAATCACAAACGATGAGATGAAGATGGTTCTGACTACTTTCCTATCTTTCCAATCAGAGAAATCATTCTCAAGCTAATCTTACGATTATACTCAAATACGATAGAAACAGGAAGATCAGATCACGCAACTACAGAGAAAATAGTTGGGTCTGGCTTCACAATCCCAATGAAGTCTTCAAGTCGTTAACTTACAGGGTCTCGGTAGAAACTTAAGGTTAAAGAAGAATCGACTCTATCTTATACAACTAGTATCACACTGGAGGTGTGGGGATTAGGTTTCCCAGTTGCTAGAGTTTTCCTTTATATAGTCTCCAAATCAGGGTTTGAAATCTAAATTACTTTGGTAACAAAGCATTCAATATTCACCATTAGATAAAAACCTGATTAGATTCAAGCTAATATCTTTCAACCATTAGATCTAACTTAGCTTATTATACAAAATTGAAGTATACGTCATTTAGGCTTGAGTAACCGTACATAAATGTGTACACTTAGTTGTTTCAACAATAGTTAACCAATGGTTAGCCATATGATGAGCACTTTCCTATCAACCTTATTCATCTTCGCCATAACTAGTTCAAATGACTCAAATGAACTAGTTTGAGATTTGTTCAATTGCTTAGATCTTATAGAAGTATATAAGACACAATCGAAGCAAAATCGGTTTTGATTCACTCGAATCGATTCATGAACATTATAGGCACGGTTTTCAAATTGCATTCCTTAAATATAAATGTTTTAGTTCATGAACAAACCAATTTTATAAAGTAACACACTTAAGTATGTGTATGGTTATGCGTACTTAATTTATCGGATTTGAGTTTGTTTTGGTTTTCAAACTCAGCTGAAATTCACAGACACGAACTTTCCTCCAGTATGCGTACGGATACACATACTTAGGTAACCGGATTGAGTTGGTTTTGATTTCCAAACTCAGCATAAATTTACGGTCGTGAACTTCCGCCAGTATGCGTAAGGGTACGCACACAAGTATGCTTGCATTTGGTTCCCGATTTTGGACTTATACACTAATGCACGAACACATTATATGCTTATATCCAAAGATGGTTACATGTTATAAACTCTTTGTTTCAACCATTGAAACATTCTTAGAGGATGTTAAATAGAGGTTATTCACACACTATTTTTCATCAAAGCAATTTTCAAGATATTGAAATAATCAACATGACTCTCGTCACTTGTAAAGATGAACTTGGCCAAAGCGAAAGCTTACCAACACATATTTTGAGAAATAGATAAGCGAGATAAACTTGGCTCGAAATAGCAAATGTGTATAATCGAAGTCTATATAGCAATACGACTTTTGTCTCAAGATAAAGGATGGAGTAGATAGACTTTTGAGTGATAGATAAGTTAAAGTCTCCACATACCTTTTTGTCGATGAAAATCCACCAGTTCCTTGAGTATTTCATCGTCTTTGCATGATGAACGTCGTGGAGTCTAAAGCCCAACTACACTTTCTATCCTAGTCCGAGACTTAGCTATAAGTAAACTAGAAATCAAGACTTATAGTTTTGGAAACTAAACTTGACAACAAGCTTGAGATAGCAACGCTTGCGAGTTCGACCGAGCAATGCTCTAACAATCTCCCCCTTTGTCAATTTTAGTGACAAAACTATCAATACATATGGAATACAAAATAAATAAACTTTACAGCTTCTCTTCCATATGCATGATCTCCTTGGTTCTTAACATTACTCAAAATCTTCGTCACTTCCAATTACTCTAATGATTCTAAAGATATTCAAATCAGCATCACCGTTGTTGAAGATCCGTTGTAGTAGCAGGAAATCCTATACTACACCCCTCACAAGAATTCATACAATCAAGTCATTTTTATATAATCAACCACAATCTTTATTAATGAATCTCACAATTTTTACAAGAATGGAAAGAAATGAAACTAAGAAATTAACAACTGCTCTGGACTTTTTCTCTCCTAAATGACTTGCTCACCACTCGAAAAATATATCTCCCTCCCTTACGCCTATTCAACTCTTTATATAAGGATTTACATAGTGCATGATAGCTAATCTGTCATTTAATTTGGATCTGACTTGCGACATTCTCGCAAGAGTTATATTTCTAATCTTCGCAAACACTCTAAACATCGCAGAATCATCACAATTTTTTCATGTTTCTGCTATCGTCATATGATACGTCATTCTTCAAATTATCCTGCGACACTCGCAATGTGTTGTTGATCAAACTTCGCAAATGTGTCCTTCTTGCGATATTCTGATCCTACATCTTGCCTCTTCTCATGTCTTCTCTACGAAGGGGATAATGTCATGAGAAATTATTTTTATAAATGACGCAACTGTTCATCTTTTCATATTCTCTGTACTGACACGACTCTGTACTTTGCGTAAACTTTGTTACACGTACTTCTTCTTCTACCCATCTTTTGACATGTCTTTTTCAACCGCTTCCATTTTAACCGTTCACGTCCACTCTTCGCATTAAATGCACTTATCTTCTCGAGAATTTCTACTCTCTATATATATTCTTATTCTTCCATTCTCTTCTTTTTACTTTCTTCTCAGCTTATCTGCAATTTTACTGTTCTTCCGCAAATTCCGCTTCTGCTACTGTCACTTTTCTTGATCTTTCTTCTTTTGATTTTTATTATCTTTCTTCATTTCCATACTATAAAATGCCTCCATCCGGTCGTAAAAACGAGGTTGCTTTTGAAGAAGTTCGAAACAAACTTCAAACCAGAGGTTTTACTTTATCTTCCATTCCCGATCAAAGCCCTAAATCTGAACTTTCTATCAATATATTTTCTGATCATCCTTGCAATAATAAGAAGATCATAGCCTCGCTAGTTCAGCTTCTCGCTGGCCTTCCCATTCCCCTTTATGATCCTGAACTTCCCTTATTTTATGAAATACTTTCTCATGCGAAGTTCTCGCGAGCTGTATATCAATTAAGTGGGGATTGCATTCGTCTAATGCTTGAGTTCGCCAATCGTGGTGCTGGAAATGGATCTCTTTACCCTGATGAATCTAAAAATCCTAAGTTCAAAGACGTTGCGATTGTTCCTGCGAACTATACCGTAGAAAATTTCTTTGCGAATTATGAGATAATTCCTATGAAGAAAGACAACACTTGCTGGGGCATTCGTTTAAAGAAAAAGGATGATGTTTCTGATGACAAGATACTTATGCAAGATATTGATTGGAATCCTGGAAAAAATATATCCCCGCGTTACTCCAATGATGACAAATGGTGTATCTTCCATTTAATCCTAAAGGGTTCATACATCTACGGATCTCATGTTTTACCTGCGAATCTTGCAGCGTACCATCCCTGGGTGTTCTACTGGCCGGAAAGGGAAACAGAGGTATATTTCCAAACCTTATTTGATTTGTTATTCTTTTCATTCTCATATATAAATTTGATGACCATTCCAACATTTTCATGTATCTGCGAAATTCTCAGGTTGAAAGGTTGAAGTTGAGCTATAGCAGGACTGGGAAAATTAGTACTTTATCAGCTCTTCGATCATTCACAGATGAAGTAAGAAATATTCTTTTATGATTCTTCACAATATATTGTTGCCTCTATTTCTTATCTTTATCTGTGTGTGTAGGAAATCGCTGAAAAATAAGAACCTGTCAAAGTTGCGAAAACTAAAGGTAAATGCAAGAATGTTTCTCGCAAAGATAAATCCGCTGCCCCTCTGTTTATGGGTGAAAACTACTCCTGTCAGTTTTGGTAATTTGGGGTGTGTGGATGAGGAATGAATCTAAACCCTAAACAAATACATTGCGCAGTGATTGCTTGTAGATTCGAGAAATCAATATGTGCAAGTCTGGCCTAAACCAAGAAATGGCCATTCCAGACTTGTTTCGGTCACAAAGTGAAGGAGATGGGGTTGATCTTAGGGAGGGAAGCGAAGAAGGTGTTGAGATTGTGAAGGTGTTGGCTATGTATGACTTGTATCAAAAAGCTGAACTGGCTTGCAGGATGTAATCTATCAGTTCCAGTGTTTGAATACGATTGTATCAACACTTGCCTCTGTTGTCTTGCTCTTTTTGAAAAATAGGATGAAGAACCTATTTATACAAGTCTTTCATCCTAACCCTCATATCTCGTGGGAAGTAGAGAAAGTGGAGTGATGGAGTAGTGGAGTAGTGTGTTAGCGTCACACGACTAGTCTTGCCCTCTTCTCCCATCATCACTAACCGTCCATGACTTCCTGACATGTTCTTGTGATGGCGCGTTGTGCACTGCACGTTGTAAACCGCCAGACCAATACCCTAGTATGTATCCCCTAGTTTGTGACGTGATTGATGCCTAGAATGTGTGGATCGTGGGACCTACAAAAAGTAGCATGTAATGCTAAATTGAATAACTGCGTTATTAAGGAAGTCGATACTTGTGAAGTATCGTGTGTATTCTATGCAGGTACTGCATCGAGTATACTCAGCATGTATGAAGTATCGCTATTTGAGCGTCTCAAAATAGCCTCATGTCCATCCTACTTCATGTGATGGTTTGGAGGTTGCGCAAGCAAGTCCTCCCTTGGCCGACCACACGGTGTAGTAGAGTGACAAATGGTGATCACCATGACACCGCACTGACCAATTAACTCCTGACCAGGGCTGTATAACCAAGTCGATGAAGTTGGATGGACGAGATGATCTTTGAGTCACTCATCTGCGACACTTGGTGAAATTAGGGTTTTGGAGGAGGTGCGCAAGCACCACTCTTCAGCCTGATCGAATCCAAGCTTGGGATACGACTCTTGGCTGGCCAATCGTATATGTGTGTAGATGGCATGATGGTGTAGGCGCCTATACCCCATTATCTCATGAAAGTGTGATCTGGGCCACTAAATTCGTCTGGTGAAGTTGAGTGGTCGAGATCAATTTGCGACAGAAAACTGGTGCCGCAAAAGCCGCACATCGTCCCAACTTCAGGTGCGCGTTCCAAGATGACCAACTCTTGATCGGTCTTGGCCGGTCGGCCTGGCGTGTAGGTGGTAGGCTGGTGTTCACGCCTATACCTTACTATCCCATGAAAACGTGATCTAAGCCACTCAATTTGTTCGGCGAAATCGAGTGGTCAAGATTAGTTTGCAATTTGGGAGGTGCGACCACGCTTGTTTTGGGTGCGTGATTCGAGGTGTATAGCCAAGTTCGGTCTTGGCCGGTTGGGTATGGAGATAGGTGGCCCGACGTGATCGTTTTGATACTTACCGGACCTTCTTAGCCTATTCTTGGACCCTCCATCCTATCAGGAGAAGATGGACGCTTGTGATCGAGAGACAAACCCTAGTTAGGGTATTGTCGGCCGTGTGTCACACCTGGTTTGGAGCGCACGAATCAAGGCAACCAACTATATTTGGTCCTGACCGATCAGTCACGAATGCAAGTGGGCCCACGGTGGTTGCTTTGACATGCTCTGGGCCCTCTGAATGTACATCTACACCCTGCTTCTATACCTGCGAAGATGGATGGTTGAGACTATTTTGCGACACATGTAATGTGCCGCAAACCCTAATTTAGGGTATTTTGTCCATATTGCTTTGGTTTGGACGCTTTGGCAAGTTATGCCAACCTTTTGGGGAGGCCGACCATGCGGGGCCCGCGTTGGTTCGGCATCGAATATTCCATACCTGCTTGGGGGTTATGGAATTGATCTGGGCCATCCAATCATGCTGGTGAAGTTGGGTGATCGTGATCATTTCCAGACTGAAACGGACAGTTCGGATGCTCAATCGGGCTAGTATAGCACACCGAGAGTTGCTCAATCGGGCTAGTATAGCACACCGAGAGTTGCAGCATGTACGGGTATTTCGTATATGCTTTCATTATAATGCTTGGAGATTCGTGTTGCTCTGCTGAGATCAACACTCAGTCGTCATGCCGCACTGATAATGAGTACAGGAAATACAAGGCTGGTTACGCATTAATTAATAATGTTGTAAATTCACAGGGTATATGGGATTGTTGCTACATGCTCCAACCTGGATGAATTTCGTGTATTTAATTCACATAATGGGATTGTTGTCACATGCTCCATTCTAGGTGAATTGGTAAAGTGATGAAGTATTCATCACTTATTAATGGCTTTATCTTTTACAATATGTTAGCGCATAATTTTTTGGCTTTTACAATTTTAGCCTTAAATGAAAATCCACCATCAACACCCTCCTTCAAAGAAATGAAAAGTCCAATCTCCTTCTCCCTCAAACTCTTATCCTGATGAAAGTTCCACTGATGATGATGATGAAGATCTTGATGCTTCTTTTGCCCAAGAGAATTCTCCAGCTGAATCTTCTATGGCACAATTGTCTAGTATTTTCTCCAATACTATGCAAGTAATAGGTGATATGCCTCTTACCGATGCATGTAGCTCCATAGATACTATCTGTGATGCCCCACTCCTAGAGAATAATGAATCTCTTCGCGGGGTTTCAAGATCTATATCTCCGAATTTCTTACACTCGCTTAATAGCCTGGTAAATTTTCACACTTGTATTTTTCTTAAAATTCACAATTTTTGCCTTGAATTTATAAATTATTCCTAAAATTTGCCGCATAATTTCGCAGGCAGGGAAATCTTACTTTGTTGTTGTCTCAGATTTGGAGAAAAGGCGTGCGGCTCTCGCAAATAAGAATCTTAGACTTCTCAAGAAAATGAAAAATTAGAGACTGAAGTTGTTAGTCTTCGCGAGAAGAATAAGCAAAATGAAGGATTGGAGACCGAAGATGCTAATCTTCACGAAAAAAATCAAACAATTGGAATCAGAAAATTCTCTTCAGAATGACAAAGTATCTAACCTTCAAAACGCCAATAAGCAACTCTATGGTATGGGATTCTTTTTCTTTCCCCTATATTTTATTTTCTCAAAAAAATTCTTCTTATAGAGTTTACCATTTCGCAGACGTCTATGGTCTTACTGATGAAGCTATTCTTCTTCATTCATTTCCCAACTTCATGGATGATGATACCCTTCTTGAACATCTGAATACTTTTCTAAATAGTTTTTCAAATGAAAATATTGAATCCCTTCCCATAAATGAGCTTAGATCCAAGATTCGTCTTTTAGAAATTGAACATAGGTCTGTCTTGGATATGGCTAATAAATTTAGACAATTCTTTCACAACTCTAAAGAAGAAATCCGTAAATTAAAGGCTAAATATAGTGATCTGATAGATGAAAAAGACCGTATTTCTCTCCAAGGTGCTAAGATATTAGCGAAATTTCAAGAAACTCTTCTTGAGATTCAAATTGAAAGAGATGATCTCAAACATAGAAATGATGTACTATGCAAAAGAGAAAATCAAACTCGTTCCCGCCTTCTCATAAATGATGATGATGAATTTTCTTGGGCTGCAAAAGTTCTAGATAATGCCAGGAATAATTTAGGTGTAGATGTTAGTATTCAAGTTGAGCAAACGGCTTTGATTAAAGATATGATTTCTAACAGAGAAGGTTGTTAAATGTTCTTCCTTATTTAATTATTTATTCTTCACAACTTTCTATCAAATTGTTGATTTATTGCTGTATTTTCGCAGAAGCTGAAGAGAGATATTGCAATAGAATTGAAGAGCTTGAGAATGACAAGGCAAAGCTCGCAAAGGATCTTACTTCTCGCAATGGGAAGTTTTCAAGATTAAAAACTCAAATGAAGATCACTATTGTGAATTTTGGGAATGATGCAAATTATTTTCGTAATGACACCATCAAAGAGATCTGTAATGACAATCAGATTCCTCACTCCAAATATCCTTGTCTCTTAGATATAATTCCAGAAAATATGCCTAATTTGGTCATCTCCGATAGTGAAGCTGATGAAGAAACAGAGTCTGAAGAAAATCATGAGGAAAATTCCGAGGAATAATCTGATGGAGAAGGAAATTCTGCCGAAGAATTTGATGATGATAACGATGAATCTAACAAGAAGTAGTTTTTTGATTCCTTGCGCTTTCTTATTCGACTTTTTGTAAAACTTGTACATTTTCTTTTGATCTTCCCATTCTTGTATATTTGTAATCTATCACTGCGAATTTCTCCATTCATCAATACAAGCTCTATTTCTTTTTTCTTTCCTGCATAGGTTAGAAATTTTTTCTTTCTTGCAATATGACTATCCAAAATATAATTAGCTTTTTATGTGTAAATCTATCATGTGATATAGGAGCGGAATATCACAGCAAATGATAACTTATGAAATTGTGAAGAGAAAATACATTTTACGAGCAAAGAATATTTAGGGAGCAAGAAGGACATTTTGCGAGCAAAGGAAACCACGAAGGTTCGCAAGATAATCTTCAAATCCGAAATGGCGGGACAACACAACTGTCATCTATTGTAAAATCATATAAATAGTCATTTAGGCATGAGAAGTGGGAGAGATATTTTTAGTGAGGGAGGATAATTTTAGGAGGAGAGAGAAAAATATTAGGAGAGATTTATTTTCTTTATCATCTTCTTCCCCAAAAATTCTAGAGCTCCAAATATTCATTAATGGAGTCTCAATTGTAAAATCATGTAATTACATACAATCACTAGTGAAGCACCGTGGATGTAGATCACTTTGATCGAACCACGTAAAAATCTCTATGTCTCTTTTTATAATTTTAGTACTTTAATTCTTAGTTTCATATCAAATTAGTTAGATTTAGGAATCATTTTAATGGATTCTTATGAGGGTGTAGTTGTGAGATAATCCGCAACTACATAATTGGCGCTAGAAACAGGGACTAACCTTGTTGGTTCAAGAAAGTTAGAAAAATTGGTTACTATTGGTGATGAATTGTATCGGATTTATGAATTTTGAAGACAAAAATGGAAGTTCCTGGAGTTTTCTGCATCGTCAAACAACGAACGTATTTTAGTAGTTCAGGAAGAAGAAAAGATAAGAGCCGTACCACCTACGAGAATTAACTCCAGGAGAATCATCAAGTTCAGCGGAGTTAAAAACAAAATCTTCCCATCAGATCTACCAGCGAAGTACGAGGGATGAAATTAAACAATTTCGTCAAGAAGACTTAACAGTCGATAGAGGAAAGATTGGAATTGAACGCCAAGATACATTACTGTGAGTCAGAGAAAAATTCAGATAGCTCGCAAAAAATTCAGCTATACTGAGTGAATAGAAGATACACGATGGTCAAGGACTTCGTCAACAATTTTGGTATATCAGCTCAACCAAGAGAGAATGATAACTCGCAGAAAAGGTCAACAAAGAAGAAACAATTTGCCCTGATTAAAGAAATTTAAAGAAAAGAAGAATGACAAAACAGTTATATCACTTCGTCAGGACATCCAAACGGAAACAGGAGGACCATACGGGAACAAGAGGGGCATATCGAGCCAAACGTACATAATTCAAATTCCATCCATAAAGACAAATGAAATTATCTACTTCGCAAAAAGGGAAAAATATTTACTTCGCAAATATCAAAATGAAATTATCTACTTCGCAAATTATTAGAAGCGTGATTATTGGACATACATAATGGCTAAAAGAAACGACAAACAGAAGTGACAACAGATCAACTATGGATACTCAATTAAGTTTTATCACCATCATTCACAACTAATGTATTCACAACTAGTATAAAGGCCTCATCCACTGCAGTCTTGAGCTTTTCCATGCATTTAACTAGCACCACCACAAAACTCAGAGCAGTAATCAACTTGAGCATCTTATCTGTCTCGAGCTCACCACATCAAAGATAATTTCCGAGACAATACACTTCTCTACCATATTCCATCAGTTACATTTCCATCAGTCACGACAATACCAACCCACCAAGCAACAGACAATTGAGACTTCAAGTATAACACAGTAAAGTTTGTACTATGAACAATATACTTCGTGAAACAAGAAATAGTCAGGGGAAGAGATACTTCGTGAAAATTAAGAAAGGGAACTCTTTGTGAAAGAAGGAAACAAGAGAAGGAAGGTCAATGAAGCTGCAAGAGTAAGATGGAATTGATGTTATACTTGCGAAGTAAAAAAAAAAATTGCGAAGTATGGTTAGTTTTGTGAAGACGTAGGCGTAAAAAGGAAGGGAGAATTTTGGGAAGAAATTAATTTTGAGAAGCGCATAATCACACTAATAAAAGAAGCTACATGAAGAAGATAGCAATTTTTTGAAAAGTTCCTCCTAGTATCCGGTGATGCTGAGTATGAAATGGAAATGGTGCAAGCTTTACAGTTCCATAACTCTACCCAGATCATTTACTTTGATATTCAAGGAATGGAAAAGGGAGTGCTAAGGGTTGAATATTGACTTCATAGACTTTACAATCTTCGTATTCACCTGTCAGGATCTTTGTAACATTTCTGGGATACACTTTCAGTAGAAAAGTAGCTTCGCATGGTATCTTCGTAACATTTGCATAGTATCTTCGTAACATTTGTGGGATACATTTCTGGAAGTATCTTCGTAATTTTTGTGTGAAGTAAATCACTCCATAGTCTTTGATAACTTGCAAAGTCTATTAAGAAACAACACCTACTTCATCAACAATCATTAAGAAACAAGTTAGCCCACAAACTCATCTTTGTCAATCGTCAGGCATGAATGCATTACTTCGGCAAGTACCTTATTTCATGGAAGTACCTTAAGGGACGATTCAACTTATCAAGTTCGGAGAACCAAGTGTACATCATCATCACCTTATCAAGGAAGATTAAGAACAAATGCAACTTTAATTCATGGAGGATGAAATTCAAGTATCACCGGCAAAAGAAACAAAGAGAAAGAGTATAACAAAGAAAAAAACTACCAGAGACGAAGAAAATAACATACTGTAGTAGATATGCAAAGAACGATTACAAGAGAATAAGTTACAAAAAGCTTATCTTACTTCCACAAAACAGCATCCAGCAGAGATGGTTGTTTGCGAAGTCAACAAGCTTGAGATCGCACGCTCGAATCCCAATTATCGCAGATTTTTGCATGTTTTTACTTTAAATACTAGAGCAAAATATCACATTAAATAAACAACATGATCACTATCAATCGCAAAATAGGATCTTGGAAAGATGGTCGCAAGAGGAGATGATAAGATGATAGACACAAGTTCGAGACTCTCCATTCGCAAAATTTTTTGGAATTCGCAAATGTTTGCCATGCGAACATTCGCAACACAAACAATTCTACTCTTTACACTTCGCAAATATTTACCTCGCGAACCTTCGAAGAATAAATTTATATCGTAAATATTTCCTTCACATATGTTAACTTCGTACAAATGTTTACTTCGCAGATGTTCGTCTACTTCATATGTTCGTCTACTTCGTGTAAATCATTACTTCGCAGATGATCGTTTACTTTGTACAAATTATTACTTCGCAAGATTTTTGGATGTTTCGCAAGAAGAAAGTGAGAGATTATTTCACAAGAAATGGCAAGTCATATACTTCGCAAAAGGCAACAACAAGCCGTAAAAAGGTAAGTACCATTTCCTTGAATACTTTATTTACTAAAGACAAAAGAATTTTGATTTTATTTACTAAAACCGATATACTCACAAATTTTTTATAATTTCTAAGATTTCAAGACATTTCAAAGATTTTTTATATTAGTGAAAAGCGATATACTCGCAAAATTCAAAATTGAATTAATTGTAAAAATTTAAAGATCTCAAAAATTTTCAAAGACTTCAAAATTACAAAAAATAGAGAAAATTAAATTCCTATATTTTTTAGAACAATTTTGATTAATACTTCTCATACTTCTTATGCTAAAGATCTTATGAAAACATTCAACATCTTATATACATAAAAAATTTACGATGAATTTTTACGAATAAAAAGAATTTTGATTTTACTCATAAAGGGCGAAAAAATACCGCCAAAAATCAATTGCCATTAACTTGCGAAGAAAAGACCGCAATTTGCGAATAAAAGATAGCAATCTGTGATCAGCCTCCAAAAAAGAAAGAGAGACGCAGAAAATTTTATACAGGCAAACCTTTGTGGCGTACACCCTAGTTCGCGAAGCTATATTTCGTAAGAGGCAAAGTCCTAAAGTACGTCATTTAAGGGGGTACCTATAACGTCGCTAAGGGTAACCGGAACACCACCAAGGGCCCTTAGTACATGGTAAAAATTTAGGGGTACAACCCAATAATGGGGTACCTATCCGGGTTAGACACCTTGGATTCTCACCTAATCTAGCGACATTACGCAATATAAAATGTGGTGTAAGAGGATTTAGGTTGGGCGACTAAGGCATACTGTCTTTCCCAAGAAGTGCAGAAAACGATCAAGGCGCCGAGGTACACGGTTGAGTCAAGAGTGCCGGGTGAGGTTGAACCACATCTGCCATTTTTGACAAGTCTTGGCAAATGATGCACTTGGCCCAAAGATACCCCATAGGGTGCGACCTCGTAACTATAAGCCCTATAGGCAAAAAGGATAAGAGGTTGCGATCAAAAGCTGGTTGTTGGCAGAACCGGATGGGAAGAGCTAACCTTGTATGGTCGATGTACGCTTCCTTGAAGGGGCAACCAGGGGGAAGATAAAGGGAAGCACCCTCTATTAGGGAGCTGATACGTGCTATAAGACGCAAATGTCACGAGGCTTCTTGTTTGCGAAAACATAAAGGCTTGTCATATTTGTGCAACAAATGAAGTTCTGCGAGCCTTCTAAAAAAAAAAAAAAAAAAAAAGAATAAAAAAAGAATAAAGAACTCGCAGAACATAACAAAGAAGTTAAGATGAGATCAATGGGTCACTACATGAAAGTGTAGAGACGTCCTGCGATTTCATCGCAAGACGGAAATGTCATGGGGCTTTATGTTCGCAAGAATATTTAGGCCTGTCATATTGTCGCAACACTTCCTGAAGAGGCTAAAATACTATACAAAGAAGTTAAGGCAAGATCAATGGGTTTTTGCATGAAAGTGTAAAAACGTCCTGCGATTTTGTCGCTACAAAAGAGGTGGAAAAATAAGACCTTTACTTAGGAAGGCATGATAAGACCACAACAATTAATGAAATTTATTCCATCAATATCATTGAAGAATTTTTACAAGAAGATATATCATGAAGTTCTGACAAAGAAGACAATCTCATCAAGATCATTGAAGAATTTTTACAAGAAGATATATCATGAAGTCCTAACAAAGAAGACAATCCCATCAAGATCATTGAAGAATTCTTACAAGAATATATATCACGAAGACATACCAGAAGAGGCGATTTCATTCGTGAAAATACACAAGTAAACTTGCGAAGATGATTATATGAATAGAGGCAATTCAAAGATATATCAATTTTACTGCAGCAAAATGAGCTAAGTAATACAAACATTAGCTATGCATTATAATAGATAAGTATTAACATCATACAAGCATCATATTTGCATCATTCAAGCATCATACTCGCATCATTCAAGCATCATATTTGCATCATAAATGCATTGCATAAACATTTCATGGCATAAGCATCGCATAAACGTTTCATAACACAATCATTACATAAATATTATATTCGCACAAGTATTTTACAAAATTTTACAGGAAAACACCGCGAAAGTTCGCAGAAAAATTCATAATTCGTAGGACTATTCATAGTTCGTAACACTATATTCGCAACACTATGTTCGTAACACTATATTCGCAACACTATGTTCGCAACAGTACATTCGCAACAGTATGTTCGTAACAGTATATTCGCAACAGTATGTTCGCAGCACTATTCACATCACTATTCGCAGCACTATTCAGAAGTTCAGAAATTCGCAGAAAACCCAAAAAATTTACAGAAAAATTCAGAAGTTAGCAGGGTTACCACTTGAGGCAAAGGCAAGATAATAATAGAGATGCAATTTAAGTATTCAACATTTTCTCAAGGATTCTCCTTCACAGATAAAGAACAGAGGCAACTATGGATACCCAAGAAAATATTTTATGTTCTTTATCTTCTCAGCAAGAATCCTCACCAAAAATGAAATAATAATTTCACATGAAAAGAGGCAATATTTATCACTCTCATCAAGGATATTTCATACTTCTTATATATTTCGAGGATTAAATACTTCTTATACTTCTTAAGGATACTTCATATTTCTTATATATTTCGAGGATTGAGTACCTCTTATACTTCTTCAAGGATATTTTATATTTCTTATACTTCATACTTCTTCAAGATACTTCACACACTTCATACTTTGCAAGATGATACTTCTAATTACTTTTTAAAGCTTCAGAACTTCGCAAAAGAATAGAGGCAAGTATATACTTTTTGAGTTTGATATTCTTTCGCTCGTTTCTTCACCAACAAAGATCAAAGACTACTACAATGGATTTTTTCTTAAAGATTGCTCTTCAAGCAATATTCAAGAAAAAAGAGGCAAGATGTAGGAGCGGAATATCACAGCAAATGATAACTTATGAAATTGTGAAGAGAAAATACATTTTACGAGCAAAGAATATTTAGGGAGCAAGAAGGACATTTTGCGAGCAAAGGAAACCACGAAGGTTCGCAAGATAATCTTCAATTCCGAAATGGCGGGACAACACAACTGTCATCTATTGTAAAATCATATAAATAGCCATTTAGGCATGAGAAGTAGGAGAGATCTTTTTAGTGAGGGAGGATAATTTTAGGAGGAGAGAGAAAAATATTAGGAGAGATTTATTTTCTTTATCATCTTCTTCCCCAAAAATTCTAGAGCTCCAAATATTCATTAATGGAGTCTCAATTGTAAAATCATGTAATTACATACAATCACTAGTGAAGCACCGTGGATGTAGATCACTTTGATCGAACCACGTAAAAATCTCTATGTCTCTTTTTATAATTTTAGTACTTTAATTCTTAGTTTCATATCAAATTAGTTAGATTTAGGAATCATTTTAATGGATTCTTATGAGGGTGTAGTTGTGAGATAATCCGCAACTACATGTGAAACAAATAACATTTAATTTATTCTATGCATTCCCATACTTGCCTCTGTTATTTGTATTCAAATGAGTGATTGAGCATATTATCTTTGTTTGGTAAAGTAGTTTGCGACAAAATCGCAATTGCCTCTGTATAATTTTGCAATCATAAACTGTAAGATTACATTCATTCTTGTATTCTTATGTGGTCTTATTTTGCCCTCCTAAGTAAAGATCTTATTTTGCCATATTTTTTCATTGCGACAAAATCGCAGGACGTCCCTACATTTGCATGTAGAAACCCATTGATCTTGCCTTAGCTTTCTGTTCTTTTGTATTTTTGTTGCGACAATATGATAGGCCTAAATTTTCTTGCGAAGCTAAAGCTCCATGACATTGCCGTCTTGCGACGAAATCGCAGGACGTCTTTACACTTGCATGCAATGACCCATTGATCTCATTTTATCTTCTCTTATGTATTATTGCCTCTTTAGGACTGTTGCACAAATATGACAAGTCTAAATATTCTTGGGAAAATATAGCCTCATGACATTTGTGTCTTAAGACACTTATCATCTCCCTAATAGAGGGTGCCGCCCTTATCTTCCCCCTTGATGCCCTTTCAAGGAGACGTACATCGGCCATACAAGACTAGCTCCTCCCATCCAGTCTTAACAACAACCAGTTGTTTTCGCAGCCTCTTATCCCTTTTGCCTATATGGCTTATGGTTACGAGACTGCACCTTAAGTAGGGTTTTCTTCGGGCTGAGTGCATCATAGCCAAGACTTTCCAAGAATGGCCAGGGTAGTTTCATACGCCCCGGGCACTCTTGGCTCAACCGTGTACCTTGGCTCCTTAGCCATAATCTGCACTCCTTAGGAGATCTCTTATTACCTTAGTCGCCCAACTTAAGTCATATGCTTAAGTTGAGAATCCAAGGTGTCTCTCCTGGATGGGCTTTCATTGACCCCAAATCTCAATGACTCAGGTTCCAGCAGCGGTGTAACCTTATCGCTGAGTCATGAACAGATACCCCCTTATATGACATACTTTAGGTCTTATATTTCCCTCTTGCAAAACTTTATTCGCGAACTAGGGTGTACGCCATAAAGGTTCGTCCCATTCTGGATCTTACATGATCATTTCTTGCGAAATTTTTGCATATTTGCAAGATTATTCTTTTGCATTTCATTTTTGTTGTAATTTCTCAATCTCATTTTTATCATTAAACAAAATATATTTTTGAAATTTTTGCAACAAATAAATTTTACATCTTTTTTCTGTTTCTCAATATTTCTTTCACTTCACAGTTTGAATTTTTTAACTTTGTTGTTTTCTGCTTCTATTCTTTTGTTGCTTTTCGCTACAGTTTTTTCTTCTGCGACATTTTCATCATTTGTTATTTTCAGTTGGCGTTGACTTCGAAACATTCTTTCTTCTCTCAGTTCTACTGAATCAACCATCAATCTCTTTCACTTTTTTGTCTTTCTTTTATGTTATACTTCCAATTCTCCTTCTTGGAAGCTCTTTCTTCGCAAGATTCCACATCAATCTCATAGCATTTCCTTCCTTCAATCCAATCTCCCTTTATTACTCCAACACCAGTAGGATGTGGAAATTTAATGCACTGGTGGAAAGTCGATGCCACACCTAAAATCCCATGTAGCCAAGGTCGTCCAATTTAGGCGTTGTAGGGCGACTCTACATCGACAATACATAATAGAATCTTGGAAGATATCCCCTTTAATGGAATTTGCATTGTGATTTTCCCCTTAGGTTTATTGGCAGTACCATTAAAACCATAAATTTTATAGGTTGAAGGTATTAGATCCTCATCTCTGCCTCCCATAGTCTTATAGGTATGATAGAATAAGATATCCACAGAACTTCCCGTGTCAATTAAGACTCTATTAATTTCTCATGTATCTTCAACTTCCTCATCCTCTTCTTCATCTTCATATTCTTTTTTCTTTGGGTTTATTTCCAGCCTCACCACTAAAGGGTTATCATGCATTTCGCCAGACTCTGGTACTTATTCTGCGGTGAAAGAGATAGTCTGCTTTTGCCATTCTTTTAGCGGAGAAATTTTCGCAATGTTCATTATCTCTCTTTCATCAGCATCTCTTGCGAAAACTCTTCTTAGAACATTATCGTGAAAATCTTCAATTGTTTTGTACGAATGTACAATGGAATCACAAAACAGATTTTTCTCCTTTGCTCCAACTTCTATGACAAATGTTTCTCTTTTTGTTGCATTTACTCTGTGAATTTCTGGTGGTGGTGGTAAGGGCTGATATTGAGGATGCCCTATTAGAAAATGATTTAATTTTCCTTGATCTATCATCTTGAGAATGATCCTTTTAATATTTCTGCAGTTATTTGTTGAATGTCCATGAAAATGATGGTAAGAGCAAAATTCTTGACTTCGGTTGCTTGAAAGTGGTTCTTTTCCCATGTTCCAGGGCGTCGGAATGTTCTCCATTAAAATTATTGCTTCCCAAATTTTTTCCACACTAGCATTCAATGGTGGCATCTTGATCTCTTCCCATATCATCTTTTGACTTCCTGACCCTCTATGATAATTTTGTCTTTGTCCCCAATAGGTTTCTTGTGGCTGATCAAGTCTTTGAATTTTGTTGTTTCCACCTCGACTATAAAAATTTCTTTCCCTTTCGAATTCTTCTTGATCTCTGATTCCCATAGCTACTAGCTTCTGTTGATTGTCATTATTATTTTCTTGTTGTACCTGCGAAGTGCTCGCCACTGTGTTTATCAATTTAGGCAATAAGCTTGCACTCGCTGTATTTGAACTTGTGTTCGCAACTGGATAAGATTCTACTTCATTGTGCTTTTCTTCAAGAGAAATGTACTCCTCCTGTAATTCTCGCAGCTCTGTCATTGTAATTGTATTCTTTATTCTGAAAATTTTAATTTACAATAGATTGGTTGCGAACATTGCGTTAATGAATGATAAGATGAGATATCTCTCATCCACCCGTCCAGCCATTTCACTACACACTGTCTTCCATCTTATGGTTAAATGTTTCAAACTTTTACCAAATCTCTGCTTTAATCCAAATACATCTTCTATGCCTGGCCGCGAGGAATTGTTAGTTATGTACGCCCCTAAGAATGTAGTCTACAAATGGTTGAAAGATGTTATAGTATTCCTGGGTAAACCTTCGAACCACTTTAGCGCCTCTCCTATTAAACTTGATGCAAAATACTTGCACAACACAACATCATGATTCTCCCACTGTAGCATACATCTCACATAAGCTTTAATATGTTGAATTGCGCAGGTTGTTCCATCAAAGATGCTGGTTAACACAGGCAAACTGCACTTTGGTGGAATTCCTCCTAATTGTACTTCTTGTGAGAACGCAGTTTTCGCAGCTTCTTCTATGGCTTTATCCAATTGCCTCCTACCTCCTTCTCTTCTGTTATTTAGCATTCCTCTCATTTCTGCCAACTCTCTTAAGATTTGCTCATTTACCCCAGACGTTGATCCCATTGGTCTCTTTAATTCTGCTTCCCTTCTCCTGCGTTCTTGTCTGTTATGTGTTGCGAGATTTTGATTTTCTTCTCTATCATTTTCTTCTTGTATTTCTCTGCGATCTTCTCTTTCATTTCTTTCATGAATTCGCACACCATTATATCTCTCATTTTCTCTTCTGCGATTTTGTTCATTCCTTATCAATTCTCTCTGTTGCCTTTCATCTCCTCTTTGTACCCTATCATATTCTTCATTGATATTACCATGGTTGCGGTTTTGTTCGTGTCTCCTTTCTCGATTGTCATGATTGTTCTGGAGAATTGCTTCTTGTAATTCTTGTCCTTCCACCTCTGCTCTCAACCTTTCCCTTTCGCAAGCTAAACGTGCTTGTTCAGCCTAATGTCTCTCGATTTATCCTTCAATTATCTGCTAATTTCTTTGAATCTCTCTTCCACGTAATATTCTCCTCCCTTCTTCCTGAGTTTCTTCGCCATCTCGGTTATTTCACTCCTGATGCTGCTCATTCTCCTATTATCTGTTGTTTTGTTCGTTTTGTTGAATTTCTCCTTGTGGTATGTAACGATCTTCCATTACTTCTCTCCTTTCGAGACGTCTTTCATTTGGATCTTTATTTTCTTCTTAAATATTTGTCATAGGTGAACTTCTTCTTGCCTCACTTCTAATTGATCTTGAACTTGATCTTGTTGTACTTCTTGATCTCCTATTTTGTAACCTCATGTTTTCCATTCTCAATTCATGGTTTTGCCTTGTCAAATTTGCGCGTTCTTCCGGTTCTAACCTCCTCTCTTCGTGTATTCTTTGTTTTAACGCTCTGTTGCCTCTAATACTCCAATTCTTTCATCTCCATGAATTATTCCTCCAATTGCTTCTTCAGCTCTTTCCTCCTGTCTTTCATTTCTTAATTGTTGCTCCTCTTCTATTTCTTCCGCTGAATATGATCGCCAAGTATGTACGCTCACTCTATCATAATCTAAAGATCTGATATGCGATGGTGTACGTTGAGTTGGTTATTGAATTTGATTTTCTTCATCATTTCTTGTATTCATTTTTGATGATTCTCCAGTTTCGTTTCTTTTTTCTCCAGCAAGCCTCTTACTCCTTCTAACAGTAGTCGGTTGTCTTGAAGCATTTCTTCTTCTAGCCATTTCTTCAATCTCAATGAATTATTGAAAATTGTCTGAAATGTCTCACCAACTATTACAAATTCTCTCAAATCACAATACTGATTTTCACACTAAAATCAAGGGAAAAATCCCTGTTTCTAGCGCCAATATGTAGTAGTATAAAATCCTACACTACACCCCTCACACGAATTCATACAATCAAGTCATTTTTATATAATCAACCACAATCTTTATTAATGAATCTCACAATTTTTACAAGAATGGAAAAAAATGAAACTAAGAAATTAACAACTACTCTGGACTTTCTCTCTCCTAAATGACTTGCTCACCACTCGAAAAAGATCTCTCCCTCCCTTACGCCCGTTCAACTCTTTATATAGGGATTTACATAGTGGATGACAGCTAATCTGTCCTTTAATTTTGGATCTGACTTGCGATATTCTCGCAAGAGTTATATTACTAATCTTCGCAAACACTCTAAACATCGCAGAATCATCACACTTTTCTCATGTTTTTGCTATCGTCATTTGTTACGCCATTCTTCAAATTATCCTGCGACACTCGCAATGTGTTGTTGATCAAACTTCGCAAATGTGTCCTTCTTGCGATATTCTGATCCTACATCCGTAGCCATAACAATGAGAAAACAAAATCTCTCAATCATTGTTACACAGTGTCATAATATTATTACATATCATCAAAGTTCAATTGTATCACAACTTTGACAACAATACTATGGTGATCCCTTAGAGCAACCACAATCACTACCATATTTGGGGACTATACCCAAATATGGTCTGAAAATCAACCGTAATGGAACAGACTAAAGCTATATATGGTTCAGATTTCTAGGGTTTAAGACCAAATGTGGTCGTCAACCCAGATCAAATCACCTTATAGTGGGACGTATGTATTGGGAGCGTATGAATCCAGGCAAAAATATAGTGAGCGCTTCAAACTGGGCGTTTGTATAATTAACGTATGAGCTGGGGCGGAGATAAAAGTAGCGTATGAATCAGGCGCATTTATAAACCCCGCCGTACCAAACGCATTTATGAACCGCACCCCAAACCAAGCGCTCATTATAAGTGCGCTTGAAATGAAATTTGTTATTCCACTTTCCCAAACGCTCATAATACATGCTCTTGAACTTTGTTATTCCACTTTCCCAAATGAAATTTGTTATTCTCACACTAGGCGTTCACTATAACCACGCCCCACACCATGCGTCCATAATATGTACGTCCCACACCGCGCGAGCACTACAACCACGCCTAAGTTTGAGGCGTTTATTATACTTGTGCTCAATATCAGACGCATGTAATACATCCGTCGGTCTAAATTTTAGTCTGGTACCACTGCGGTTCACCTCCAAAAAAGCCAAAAAAAATTGGCATTTGGTCTGGAATTTGATCTTTAGTCCCGCTCATGACTGTGGTTGCTCTTAGTCAATACTTCATCTCACATGAAAACAACTCCCCCTTACATAATGATCCCAAAACCATATGTATTTGTATTGTGAACTACACATTAATTCTCCCCCTTTTTGTCAATAAAATTGGCTAAGGTACGAAAACTAGTGGGATCCTAATGAGATTTCCATAGAGACGCTTCATGACCAAAAGAAAGCACATATCAACCTTTTATATGCAATCATATATCCGAAACTAAATGTATTCATCAAGGATTTGATAAAGATACAAGATAACCCCTATAATATTCCACAGCCGCACTCCCCACAAAGATTTGGCAATTAAGCACAAGTTGAATTAAGAACTCTCCCCCACAAAATGTCATTCCCGAATGAACAACAAGAGCGACCTTACTTTCACAAGAAAAGAAGGATTTCTTTGGACATTAACAAATCTCATAAAAATATTAATTTCTATCCAAAATACTCAATTGAATTAACCACAAGTGAACCCATAATTAATTCAACCGGAATACTCTACTAAATTAATCACAAGAGAACCCATGATCAATCTAATTGGAAAATGCTCAACATAAGAAAACTTACAGAGCCGCAAAGTATATACATAAAAATATGGATCAAGGAAGATCAATACTGCAGAATAAACAAAGATTCATTCTATCTTTCATCATTATTTGCACAATGACATATAATATACTTAATCTTTGTAAACAAAAGCACATCCTTTCTTCCATCAATATTTGCATAATGACATAAAAGGCTTATCTTTTGTTTATCATAAGTTAATTCATTCTTTTATCAATACATGCATATCGACATATGAAAGACTTAACTTTTGACCATGTATGGGACAATCATAGTTCACGGATGAAAACACACGTATCCCATAACAAATTACAATATATAAAACCATAAAGATCAATACTGCAAAAACATCTTCCAAACCAACTTTAGAATTTAAATAAATAAATCTAAAGACATTGAAGATGAAAACGTTGGACATAGCTATGTGTAATCACAATAATGGCTATTCCAAAATCTAGTTATCCTTCTCAAACGGAAAGGTCAGTTTTTTCTTCCAGATTGGTAGAGTTCTCTTCTGAAAGAATATCAAGATTGATGTATGTATTTTACAATTATAAAAATCAATATTTTCACAAATAAGTACAACACTTGACTTTTCGTCTTCATTAGAATCATAGTTGTCATACATTTCATCAAGAGTTGCAGCAAGACCTTTGTTTCCTGTGTATTTCTTTCGATTTGGACACTCATTTACTAAATGACCAAAACCTTTACACTTAAAGCACTGTGGCATATCCTCGTCATCAGCCTCGTCAGCATTCTTGTTTTTAGGAGGAATGTGATTGTGAGGTTTAACTAACAATTTGTGTTTGTCTCTGGAGAACCGTTTACTTCTCTTCAATAGAAGATCTCTAAACTATCTTGTGATCAACGAGACTGACTTGTCAAGATATTTTTATGATCAACCAGCCTTAGAAAGATCATCCTCAGAGACGCAAGAACTTTTACTTTTATCAAGTAATTTAGTGTTCTTTTCTGCTTTAAAGGCAATATCCTTTCCGGTTTTGAATGTGTCCTCATGATCAAAGATCTTTAGCTTCCCAACCAACATATTTCTGGAGAGAGCATCAAAGTTATTTCCTTTAACGATGGAATAAAACAAAGAATCTGTAGCGCCCCCTAAGCTAGCAGCTTACTAATCCAAGAGATTAACTAAATAAAGACGTACTAAGAATCTAAATCATTTACTTAAACATTCGATTAAAAAATCTGCTATAAAACTTAACCCAAAACTAGCCCCACTCATAAATATATATGTGTATACAAGAGCTTCTCTCAAGTGATACATATACAATAATCACTTTGTTTGCAAATAGAATATACAACAAAATAAACATAGAAAAAATAATCTAACAAGCGGAGTCAACTTCTCGGAACTTTCGCTGCGGAACTCTGATCTGTCTCTGCAACTGAAAGTGGGAAAGGGTGAGCACATCATCCCTAAAAGGGGTGTCCAGCAAGAATAACATTTAACTTTAAAGTAATCATAAACAAGAGTTGGAAAACAATACATGTTTTCCTAAAGATTTAAAAGTGACCAAGTCACAGAAATAAACAAACATGTATATGGACAAACTCCTTCTTCAAACAATGTATAATATTCGTGCTAACCACACTCATTAGCTATTGATATCACCAAGACCATGATGACCCACTCTAAATAATAAAAGTTGAATTCATGTAGGTATAAATGTGAATGAGCGTATCATATATACCATACGTGGAAATTCTCATTTCCCATAACAATTCATATTGACAACAAACATTAAGGTTATTTCCAAGTCGTGGAAAGATCAACAGAATCAACATAATTAACATAATGCAATTTAAACAAAGCATGGAATGCACGAACAAACAATGTATGAATTTGTTAAGCATAAACTTTTGTAAAAACAACAATAATGGTTTCAAAAGAGTCAAATGTAATTCCCACATATTTTGATGACAAGCCACGCCTACCTCGAGATCCACGATCCACTGGTTCATTCTTTGAATCGATCGTTGTTAATAACTAACTGCTATCACACAAGATTTCTAAGAATCTAGCCAAAACGGCTCACACAAGAATCATATAAGTGTAACTAATGATTCTAACCCTACTTATGGTTCTACTCCTTTTATTATCTATCTTTAGCATATTTGAGTTTTACTAAATCAAATAGGTTGATTCTATAGCCCATTATCTAATCCTTAAGAATATATACAACTTTGTAGAAGGAACCAGATACTAATTTGGAGCACAAGAGGTCCAAAATGTCTAATTAATAAAACTATCCTAAAGCCCAAGTCCACTATTCTAGCACATTAACCTAAGGTACAGTCCACCAGAGTCAACTAACAGTCAATGGTGTCAACTAACAGTCAACATCTAAAGTCAGGTCAACAGTCAAGGTCAAAGTCAAACAAGAATCGGTCTCTGAGTCAATTCGGTCTAAACAGGGAACTCGGTGAGTCTACACCGATTCAACTCAGTCAGATGGTCTGAGTCATCTTAACAAATTGAGTCAGCTGAACTGACTGGGATGACTAATAGGTCTAAAATCAAATACAGATTCACTTCAACTCTAATTCTTACAACTTTAACTCAAGTTCAACTTCAATCTAGTAAAGCATCAATTCAATCATTCAAATAATAACTCAAAATCGATTTACAAAGATAACACAGCCTACCTGCAACTACAGTTCCAAGATTTACATCAAACACTAATAACAACTCTATAAACACCACCAATTCAACTAGCCACCTATAGGTCTAACCTATTACAAAACTTCAACTCAGCTTGTAACCGAAGCTCTATGTACTTTAATATAACCTACCTCAGATCCATTACAACCACCACAACTTAATCCAGTCTTACTACTCAGACAGCCCTGCACATCATAACCTAGCTCATAATAACTCTGCACCTCCACCAGTTTAACAACACCATATACAATTCCAGCATATGCAATCCATTCTCTTTACTCAAAGTTTTGTAAATATTGCCACCACCAAGTTCAGTCTCAAAACACCACTACCATTACAACTTGAAATCTTCATTCCCAATATCTAACTTATGTATCAGCATCTGGAATTCAAAACCACCATTCCCTGCAACAATACTGATACAACATACCTCTATCACCATTCATTTCAACACCAACACCCTGGTACAAACAATCCGAATCTCATATTGTAAAACTAACTGCAACTGAAACATAACTAAAGCAACTCAATACAACATTACTGGATAAATAATTTCATCTTCATCACATACCCCATTCATCTACTCGACTACGAATCCATTAAAAATCACACAACTTAAATAAGAACCAAATAACTTTAATTACAGTGAAGAATAATTACCTCAACCATTTAGTCTCCACTAACAGCTTCATATGCATTCAAAACATCACACATGCCTGCAGCAATCAACACACATCTTCAACTGATTTTCCAACCAATTCTAGCACCTTAACTACACTGTCAATCATTTCAACACGAAAACCCATCTTTAATCTATCTTCTAAACTTCCAAATTCATCCTTCAATTACATCTTCTTTATCTGAGGTCGAGACTCAAGAACCCTAATTCTCAAATTCATAATTAAAATGAAATTAAAGTTCCAACATCTAATTAACTCCACCTCGTTCCTCAATCAATAAAAACCCAAACTTCAATCCTTCTTAAACATCACTAAATCGAACTTCCAGTTCATCTTGAGAAACCCTAATTCATTGATTCACCACCGAACCAACTTCAACAACTCAATTAAACGACTACCCAGGCTTCCGTATCAGGCAGTAGTTATATACATGATCTTCAAAACCTTCAAAACATCATTCATAATTCAAAACCCTAAATTGGACTCCCTGAGATTTTCTTTTCTGATGATCCTGAATCACATCTACGACTCAACACCACCACCGCTATATTATTTGATGTTTCCTTATCCTTATCGATCTTAAAATGTCAAAACTTCTCACAGAATCACCGGCGAAGAAAAGAACAGGAGAAGAAACAGGGGAAGAAGAAAGAAGAAAGAGAAAGAATAAGATAGAAATAATGTTCTCTTCCTAACTTGGTTATATAAAACCAATGAATGACACGTTCAGCTAGGTAAGGGAAGCCACCCGGCTAACTGCAAAAAGACTAATTTGCCCTTCAAATAAAAATGATGATATATTCTTCATCCGGTATCCGAATGACACGTTCGAGTAGTCCATTCCGCATAACTTCTCGAGTTCTATCTAACGGTACTAGTTTCGTATCTAGATCGTTGTTAGATTAATTTCTAATAATTAACGTTCGTGTTAAACTAATCGAGTAATTAGCGGCTAAGACGTCTCTTGACTAGTCTAATAGCTTTGACGAGCTTGAGGGTCCTTATAGAATCGTATCTAGATGGCAGTGATCTGAGAATTTTCATCACAATGTTCTTTTTAGGAATAGTCTTACACAATGCAAAATATGTATTAACAATTTTAGACACTTTGTGATTAAAATCATTAAATGAATCTTCATCTTTCCCAATCGGAATTTAGGTTTTGAAGCCTAGCTTCCTTTTCACTGGTATTCCCTTCAAATATGATTTCTAAGATATCCCAAGCATATTTGAAACGAGTGCACGTGGTCACATGGTGCTGAAGATCTGGGGTAATGGCATGTATGATGGCATTCAAACAGTCGGAATTTTTCTTTGCATCAAGTATCTCAACAGCGTCATATGCACCAATATCTTTTTGTACGGTTGCATTTCTTACTGCCACAACGAGAGCAACATAGCCATTAACTACATAAACCCATGATTGAAAATCACGCGCTTGAAGAAAGACACGCATAATAATTTTCCACCACAAGTAATTTGATCCATCAAAGACTGGTGGTACGTTTATAGAGATAGAACTTCTGTATCTATAAACCTATTTTTTGTTTATTACACATCTTTGAGAATATTCATTTTTGGAAATTCCTTGGTTTCCAAACTTCCTTGTCTATAAACACTGAAGTTTGCATTCCTAGCAAACTAATCCTCAGATCCAGAAAAACTACCTCAGTTGTGTTGTTACTGGTGGAGCCGCCTATTCGGAGAGGAAAGTAACCTAATTAGGCGAAATCTCTTACGGCCGCTCAGTTTAAATACTTATTTGGGATTGAGAATTTCTATTAGTATCGATGGTGGGAAACTAGATAATTACGGTTTATTATTAGTTTTCGATTGATTTGATTGACTAACGATTGTTGAATTGCACTTAATTTGTTTATGCTTGAGAATCTTCTCTTTTGATATAAGATTCACTCAAACTAGATCAAATTGTCGACGGGGATCTTTAGAACTATTTATAGATCTAAAGACGTCTTGTGATAATCCATTGTTAACAGACTTCGTTATGTGTGTGATTGATCACAAGAGATTCAAGTTATTTGTGTGCAGGTGTTTATTGAAGATCTAAAAAGATTTAAAGACAAAGAAGATTTCTTATTTGAGTTCATAATATTTGGTGTGCATAAAACCTGATCAGTTGGGGATCCAACTATAATCGGTTTATCTTTGTGATAACCTTGATTGATTAGTTGTGTAGATCGGAATCAATACAATTCTTTGTGATTCAAAGTATTGATTGCATAGTCTAAGAAAATTACTTTGGTAGTTGTTTAAGAGTTTGATCTAAGAACCCGACAAAGGAGTTTATTGGGATAAACGGAAGAGCCTTTTGTCAAACTCATATCACGTTGTTTGAAAAGAGTTGTTACGAACAGATTTGTTGTTCCTTTACTGTTTGGCATACGAACCAAAGGAATTGTTCCAAGTGTGTGACTTATTAAAAGTTGGAGGCGCAGGGATACTGAGGGAACTAGGTGAACTATAGGTTTAGTTGCTTGGTCTCAACTATACGAAGTTGGTTTAGATTTTGTATAGCAGCTTAATTCTGAGAGTATTCAATTATGGACTAGGTCTTGGGGTTTTTCTGCATTTGCGGTTTCCTCGTTTACAAAATCTTGATGTGTCTTTAACTTTTCTATTTCCGCAATTATAATTTTTTTATTGTAATTAGAAGTAAAATACAAAAATGTTAATTCTTATTTACTTGATAGAAATCCTATTGTGTTTGGTTAAGTCCGAACTTATTATCAAGTAAACATACTTTGTTATTGTATTGTCTTGATCTTAAATCCATAGTCAATCACACAAGTTATCTTGTTGTCGTATTGTCTCGATCTCATATCCATAGACGATCACATGAAGTGTGAACCGATTAATTGTATTTTCTCGACTCAGTCCATTAACAATCACTTTCGGAGAAAGGACTTATAGGTGGAAAAGTTTTAGATTGAGGTATATTTGGGTACCGTCGTCTTTTCACATGTATTTTCCAGTATATTGACTGGTTATTTTGCGGTCTTCCGCCATCTGAATTCCATTTAACATAATGAATCCAAATATTGTGGTGCCACTGCATGGTTCACCTATACCAGTAGTTGCACAGAGATATATAAATCAACTTCTTCAGCCTCTTTACTCTTAATTCTTCCAAACCCATCTAAACTCTCCATGCTAAATCTATACCTACATGGAAGAGGATTCCCAAATTCACCAACTCTCGGCAAAGTGACAACTTCATCACTCTAAAAAACATACGGGAGTGTCAAATGGTAATGGTGACCAGACCAATATTCTAACCATCCTACTGGACTTTGAACATTAGCATTTACCTCCCACGAGGACCTGTCTAGTACCTTTGCTCTGTAATATCGAGGGTGAATTATCCCACTTAAAACTGGAGTCGGAGAGTATGAATATATAGGTACCATATATGTGTCATAATAGTAGAGCACATGTGGGAAACCGCCTAGATACCTCAGAGGATAAAATTGGTAATCAAAAAGTGAAAAACAAAACAAGGTGTCCAGATTCCCCATGGTGACAATTTAGGCAAGAAGTAGATATCTTGAAAAAAACAGTACATGAGCACATGCTTAATGAGACAAATATATTAAAACTTCTAAAATTGTATAAAACAACAAGAAACAAAACCAAATACAAATAAAAGTTATACTTCCAGCATACTAAAAGCATATAATAAGATAGAACTTTTTGTAAAAAAATACGTCATAAGAGTATATATAAACTTCAAGAATTTTTCCATTAATTCTTGGTACCATGCTATTGTGAGTAAGTTAATTCTTTGATTGATTGAGAAGAAGCTAAACTTTAAAATTAACTTTATTTCGGAAATGCCTTGAAAAAACTAGGGTACCAAGTACACTACAAATCTATCTAATCCAGTTTCCTTCAAGCATACGAGTCTAGGTATAACGATTTTTTATTTAAAATAAATTTACTGTGCAAATAGTTAAAACATGTACACAAAATTTTTGTTAACAAGGAACTATCTGGCATAAAAATCCCAGGATCTAGTCCAGTTTTGAATACTCTCATAATTAAGATGCTATACAAATTGAATATTGCAACTTCGTCTAATTGATGCTAAGTAAAATACCCATAGTTATTCAGTTCCTTCAGTATCCTTAATATTATCCAAATAAATTTTTTATGATTTCGGCTATATATAAACTTAGCATTTGAATAGCTATCGGAAATACCTTCCGGTTAATATGGAAAGTTCACATTATCGAAGTAATATTTTGAAACCGTGCTAAACTCATATTACTTAATGTTCAAGCATTTTCTTGGATACTCAAGGTGAGAACCAAACCGAATATTCCATAATATCTTTGATACTCTTATGTCTTTAATTTCCCAGTAATTAAAGCATATGTCTTGTAGATATATTAGTAAAGTATACTTATATGCTAGCTAATATTTGGTTATCATCCAAGATATATTTTGGTATATTAGTTGGATTACAATTGGAATTATACAATATTGAAAATAAATATTTATTGCATATCTTTAGTATTCTCGGATTTGGAAATTCCTTGGTGTCCAAACCATCTTGGTTATTATAAATAGTGAAGTTTGTCTTTCTTACAAACTTATCCCGTGATACGCAATATTTCATTTTATAGTTTTTTTTTTTGGTAAGGCCACTAGTAGTATTCTCGTAACACTCTTCGGAGAGAAGAGTATCCTAATTAGGTTAAATATAGTACGTGCACTTCATTTAAAGACTTCTTTAAGATCAAGAAGCGTCTAGCAGTACCGTTGTTGAGAAACTAGAATCGTACTGTTATTTTAGTTTCGATTATTAATTTGATTGACTAACGAATAGTTAACCCTTGATATTACCTAAATTGTTTATTCTGTGATTGTTCTCTTGTGATATAAGGTCACTCGAACTAAATCAATGATAGACGATTTCAGATCTACTTTATGGATTCAAGTTCTGAAGATAGGACTTGTGATCATCCATTGTTAACAAACTTTGTTCTATGTGTAATCGATCATAAGGGAATCAAGTTGTTTGTGCAATTACTTTGAAGACTGAAGATTTGAAGACTAGAAGATTTTCTTTATTGGTAATATGATCTTTGTGATATTCGGTGAACACTTGATTGATTGGGAGACAAGCTTGTTTATCTTGATAGACCTTTTTATAGATTCTTGTATAGATCGAGAACCCATCATTTGGTGTTTCTCTTCAGAAACCGATAGGTTATGAACTAAGGTTTGATTGTTTCGTAATCCTAATCTTGGTTGATCTAAACCGTTACAAATGAGTTTATATAGATTAAACAAAAAAAAACCCTTTATAACTCAACTTGTATATGATTAACTTATTGAACTGGGAGATGTATAGAGCGTTTACTGAAACATATTAGTTCTTTACTTTTTCGAAATACGATCCAAAAAGGTTGAGTGCTAGAAGTCCTCATGGAGGGTGAAGCGACTTAAGATAGTGGACTCTATCTTAGGATTCACATGTGTAGACCATATTGGTAGTAGGCTCAGGAATACTGAAGGAACTGAGGAACTTTGAGTTAGTTTACTTGCTTTTAACTATACAATGTAGGTAGTAGTCTTGTATAGCGCCTTAATTATAAGAGTATTCAAAACTAGACTAGATCCTGGGGTTTTCTGCATTTGCGGTTTCCTCGTTAACAAAATGTTGTTGTGTGCTTTTACTTTACTTTCCGCGTTATAATTATTGTTTTAACTATAATAAAGTTAACGCACTAGTACGTTAATCAAACACTTTGTTTGATCCCATAGTTGGTTCAATTTCGGACTTTGACTATATACCAAGTGGACATCTTTAGGTTGTCACCTTATTGACAACTTATGTCTATATTAGATCACTCAAAGTGTGTCTTGAATAGGTGGATATCGAAAATATTGAAGTGTACTTGGTATCCTCGTCATTTCAGTATATTTGGGCCAAAACTAACCCACAATTTAGATTTTCAGTTAGTAGGAAATTGTTAAGTCCCATGGAAGATTATGGATGGTGCGGCCTAATTAATTTTAATCAATAATTTAAACATTGGATCTTGCGACATATTTTGTTTTATGAGGTAAATTTGGGACATGATAGTAAATGGAGTCATAAATAGATCAGATGACAAGTTTATGGTCATGAGATACAACTTGGTTTCCAGGATTGAATTCAGTTATTATACAGTCTGCAAATGTTAGGTCTTCTGCTATTTATTAATTGGCTGGAAAAATATTGCACCATTACGTGCATTTTTATCGCAATGTTAAATTTGGGACTAGACGCAGCTTTTGAGATCATAATATAAATTTTCAGTTATATGATTAAAAAAAAAATGAGTGAAGCAGATTTCAGAATACTGCCGCATTTGATCCGCTAAATAGAATTTGAGTTATAAGGTAAATTTATGACCACGGAGAAATCAAGTGATCTTATATGTGCCACTAGAAATAACCTGTGTCGTAACGGCACGGCATGAGGTTAACAGAGAGTTATAATAAATAGCTAAAGATAGCTTGTGCCGTAACGACACTACTTTAATATGATATCTGACTAGTGTATTTTTTTTCGGACTTTAAATTAAATCGTGTTCCTTTGCACAATAGTTTTCTATTTTGTTTTAAACAAAAATAATGTCTATAAAGTACATTGTAAAATTATTCATATACATTATCCAAAAATGAACACAAAATCATTTAAGTAATAGTGTGTACGCATATATTACTTATGAGTTATGAATAAAAATTAACAAATAAATCTCATTTCCCATTAGATTTATCATGCCACCACTAAATCAAATTAATGCATTTATGATATATTATGATTTCATTTAATGTTTCTTTGAATTTCTTGAGTTAAGAGGTGATGCAATAATTAAAATAAGTTTTGATTCATAATGGGAGGATTACAGAAACGACAACCGTTGGTTGTCTTTCGCTGGGATGAGACTGGGATGGTCGGATGCAACGTTTGTCAAAATATTATCCGACCGTCCAAGATCAAAAACCCATTCTGTTTTGTATTATAGATGGATTGTAATTGATCTCGATACCATATCAATTTTATTTTTATTTTTAACTTTATACTTTTAAGCATAATTTTTTTTACATGAGCAAAGTTGGATCCCACCCTTCTATTGGAGACCCTGCCAGCATGTTGCGCCGGAGGGATTGATTAATTATCGTCTTAACAACTAACAGAGAACCTTGAGTACTACCGATATTAACTACTCCTTCTTTCCATGTTATACACAAGGAGTTTTGGTTTTCTGTTGTCAATTTATATAGACATAGTTCTAATTCTTGTGCATCTTTTTACATGTATACCCTTATTGTGATTATAATTCCTCGATTTGGAAGGTAGGGTTTGGCGAATGGAATATAGGCAATGGTTTATTGAATCGTAACACCGAGACCTTTTCAGCATAATTGGCTCAAGAGTTGGCAAAAAACTCAGAAGTTAGGCATACTCGTGCGGAAGTAGTTATAGGATTGGCGACCTCTCGGAAAGTTGTTGCCGGATGACCGCAAAGATGCACATTGACACATTGTCGGATAACCACAGTGGTTAAGTGGGGACAATATCGATTGAGGATCGGGTCGTTGCAAATGGTATCAAAGCCGACGAGGGGTCACTTGTCGAATGTGAGAGAGTACGCTTGACGGGATATGTCAGCTACTGGTCTCATAAGGGGCATGGAACGTCAGAGATCTGAGATTGAATATATTCCAGGGCCAAGGATTGCTCCAATTTAAGATGGTGGTATTCTAAAACACTGATTTGACAGTAGGGTTTGCAAAATGGAATATAGGTAGTGGTTTGTCCTTTCCTAACACTAAGGACTTTTTAGAACAATTAACTCCAGAGTTGGCAGAAAACTCTACAGTTAAGCATGCTGGGGCGGGAGTTGTCACATAAGGGTCGGGTCATTACAATGATACTAGCTCCCTCCGTCCAAGTTGTATATGCGGAGAAGAGATTTTTGATTGTCCAACTAGATATGCGGAATTCTCTAATTTCTATGTAGTCTTTTCATACATGTCCATATTTATGATGCATGTATATCACCACAATTGACTTGATGTTTCTATTATTGAAAATGTAACAAAGGGTAAAACAAAAACAGAGATGAATTTTTATGAAACTTGGAATTCTTAGTCTAAAATATTTGGATTTTCCACGAATATAACTTGGGTGTGAGGAATAGTAGTGTTGCATTTAAACTAGTTTAATGTATCTAGTTTCGATTAAAAATTAAGGGTTGATATAGGAAACAAAATGGATATTTTTGAAATCCATATATAATTTTCTTAATGTTACAGGGCACACATCCCATGGATGTGCGGTCCATCTAGTTACCTAGTGTTTCCCCTTTATATATATTGTATCCATGTAACCCTAATATACTGATGAATAGAAACTTCTCTTTGCCTATTTACTTTCTTTATATTTCTCCTACAACACGTTATCATGCACGACTCACCAACTGGTGCATTTTTTTTTCTTCGTTCATGATTGGTTGTGGATTATTCCTTGAAGTTTAGCGTGGTTCTGATCCTATTTTTTTATCATCATGGATGCGTTACCAGGTATTTCTTTTGAACAAAGAAATTTCGTTTTCGTAGTATACTAGAAATAACCCGTGCCGTTACGGCACGGCATGAGAAGGGATAATTTATGACCATAATGATTTTTAATAATTAGCACACACCATCATAAAACTTAATTTGACTCATGAGAACTTGTAGTTATGAATATTTTAGATATTTTTCATCCAAATAATTATAAAGTTGGTTACACTTCCAACTGATTAAAATAATAATTTTTGATAAAAATTCAGGTAAACTGTCTTATTTTGACCTTAGATAATTATTTTGTTTCGATCCCCAAAGATTGGTGGTCTTTGATGAGACCATTATGCGAAATCTTCATCTGGTGAGCAATAAATGTTATTACATTCTCCCGGAAATTCTTCCTCGATCACAAGAACATGGTCGATCCAATCAGGTCTTCAACCTCAAAATGGACATAAAACGTGCATGTGAAATGGATTCAGGTGGTTAGTGTAGTTTCTATCAAAAAAATTATGTTATTGTTCATATTTATGGAGATAAGTAGATGACCCATCTTTTAAAAAATATGACACCTTGGTACTACATATTCAATCTTCTTCTAGCAATGGGTGCACCACACATCGTTGGGTTCACCAAACACTTTTCTTCTGCAATCGACGCATGACATGTAGTTTCATCCCTTATCATCTACTATTTTAGTAGGTTGGCTTATTCGATTTAATTTTCGGTGAGTCATTTTTTATTTTTATTTTTCGATTGTTCCCTTTAGGATGAGTATAATGGAAAGTTCTTTGTTTTTTTGGGTTTTATACATTGTAACCACAAATGTTATAATGTTACTTGTGTCTTGTTGGTTGATGAAGGTTGGGTAATTTGGTATTTTTAAAGATGTGGTGCAAGTGATTTCCTTTATTTATTTTTACAATAAAATATGAGTGTAAATGTATAGTTCTACATGGTTTTAACATTTAATTGTCCACATTTTTTTTAGTGGGACATTATTCTTTTTAAATTAATGTGGAACTAATTGTGAGGGTTATAAATGTATATATAGCCATAATGGAAGTAAGTTACAATTCTTACATCCGTTAGATGTAAATGTTTGGGATGAAACTGGATGGTCGGATCATCCGTTTGTCTTTGAAAATGTTATCCGTCCGTTGGTGGCTCAAAAACCCATGCTGTTTTGTATTATAGAAGATATTAGGGTTCCACAAACGTATGATTATAAAACATAGATATTTCACCGTTCGATTTTCATGAAACATTAATAAGTTCAACCTAATTAGTCATTACTTACTATGTTAAAATTTCAATCCAATCGGAATATGATGCAATCTCCAAAATTTGTGTTTAATAAAATTGTGTACGTTCAGAAAAACCCTGAGTTTTGCGAATTTCAACCGTTGGATTATGCTATAATTTTGGTATGTTTTGTATATTATTCTTGGTGCATTACTGTAAAAATTTCATAAAGATCCAACTATGGAAATACTCAAAAGTACGTGATATTTCCAACTGTGTCCATAGAAACGTTAATTAGAACAGTCATACGGCATCACGGATAACGTTTTACTTAGCCGTTGGATTTAGTTGAAAATTTGTTATGTTTGTCTAAACATTATTATGAAGTTAATGTAAAAATTTCATAATCATCGGAAATGTTTACTATTGTTTATTGATCACTAAAGTTGGAGAATGTAATTTCCAATTTTAGGGTTAACAATATGTTTTGGGCTCATATGCTAATAGTTTCAAGGTTATTATCAATGGGCCTAAGCACTTTAAATATAACAGAACATATATGTGGACTTTTGTTAACCATGGCATAGTCAACCCAATGGACCGGGCATTGACCAATCCGTTGACTTGGTTCTGATTAAACCAACTCGAATAAAATTTGACCTTTTGGACTCAGAAGTACTTGAGCGCCATTAAAGAGCCTCTGATACAGAAGTCAATTGTGTCTACAAGGTATTTACTTCCATCATGAAAACCTTCAACCAATGACGATGCATTGTTCAAAAGATGAAGACATAACTTCTACGTTTTAAGGAGACATATTGATTTCAGACGATGGAATGCTCTAAAGGAATTTTTTGAAACATTCATGAAATTTTTCCCCCGAAAATTTGAATGTTCATTGGAATTTAAAACACTTGTAATATTGGCTCAAGTAGTAACAATACAAAGTAAATATATTTACTGAGCATGAGACAGAGACATAATTCCGACTCATTGGAATGAGAGTTGGATGCTTGGTATAAACATTTACTGAGTATGATACAAGTGATGGAATGCAGGTATCATATAGTAGCAACCAACTACAAGATATATAGAGAGTTTAAATGACAATAAACTCACTATATGTTAAAGAAGGCCATACCCCCGCTTGTCAACTTCAGTGGCAATAAGAAACTTGCCCAACTAATACACTTACATTTTGATAAGTTTTTATTAGTTATCTTTATTCAACTGAATTTTGTATGATTTGATCCTGTACTATTGGTTGTATGGTAGTTTAGTAAACATTTTTTTTTATGTTAAAATAAAGAATTTTTTATGCGAAGAACTAAATTCATAGTTTGTACTTATGAAATGAAAAGTATATCATTTCCATGAGACTGAAATATTCTAAAGCACTTGAGATATACTCATAAGTACTTGAGTTAAAAGGATCATTCGTACATTATGATGAAAAGTATACTATCCTCATGAATTGTAACACTCTAAAGTAAATGAGATAAATTTTCTTTTGTTACGTAATAAGGCCACACCACTTATTACACGAAGCTCTTAAGGAAATATATTAAATTATTTGTTGAATTGTTTCCTTATGTAATACCATGCGATGATTGGATCATTACAGATAATAGCCGAGCGAAGGAATGCTTAATCTTTGTTGCCTAATTAGTATAAAGATTAAACGTTACATGAGATCTGTAAGAACCAAGAGCTAGTCACACTTTTATTGAACGGAAAATAACCGTGAGAATGGGAATGCATCTACAAATTACCTCTAATGAATGTGAAAGGAATCACATTTTAGAGAAAATAATGAGTCAATTAGTCTAGTGAACTGTAAATCACTAATACTTGGATAATTGACAATGTAATGTTGGGAATTGACTCACTCAGGTTTTGACATAACAATAAAGACACTTTCGTTGTGATATGATGTTCTATTTTAAAAGAACTCAAATGGACATCCTTTTATTTGAGTTAACAAGAAAATGGGTATCACAAAGATTGAAAGAATGCAAAGTGACGGCATCTCTCATAATAAACTCTTTCTAAAGTACTAAAAACACCACCTCCCCTCCCATTATGCTTTTAAAGTAATAAAGCATGTAACTCATTTTACAAATTCATTCTTTTGTAAAAAGGATTGAGACCATCCTAAGATGCAAATGGTAAACAATCCATTCTTTCAAAATAAACAAGGTGATATTTATGAACATATCCATGCAGAATGCGGACCATTCAAGTGATTTATGGCTCTGGTGGATGATTCTAAGTGTTGAATTAATTATTGTTCACAAGAAATTATGCGTTTTTGAAACAATCCTAGCACTTATTATATAATTTAAGGGCACACCGACCTTGTCAATGCTAGATATTTACATCAAAAGGACGTGATGAATATTGCATGTTTAATAGGATTAGTTTAGAACATCCTCACCCCATAGTCTCGCAGAGGCTACCATCAAAGGTCACAAAAGGTATATAAGGATATGTTATGCATAACAACCTTCCTATAAATGCTTGGGGGATATGAAATATTACAAGCATCTTCACTTATTCGTTTTAGACCCACAATTGGTCAACCATTCTTTGCGTACTAGTTGGTAACTGGATATAAGCCTGACATTTTGTGTTCTTACACAATTTTGGTTGCACTATATATGTTCCCTTACGAATCCATATCGTACTATGATGGGTCATTAAAATGATTAAGTGACTATGCTGGACAAGAATTTCCAAAGACTACCCGTATTTCAAAACCTTTGGCAGGAGATTTCTTACCGCTAGATTTGCGGGTTGTCATTTTAATGAGACAGTCTTCCCGTCGTTAGGGGGAGATAAAAAAAGTAATTTATAAGGGAACGACAGGAATTGTCGTGGTGTGTCCCAACTGTGTCTCAGATTAATTCTTGTACTTCACAAATGTAAATATAAAGTGATAAAGAATAATCGATTTTAGAAAGTGCATTGATTTCGGCAACGTGACAAGATCACACATACCAGCTGCAAATAATCCTGCAAAGTTAGAAATCCTTAGTATGGGGTACACCATAGACTAAGGTGTTACAACTACACTTGGTGGAAGTGTAGATGAGGCCGTGGCTCCATAAAGGAAGATGGAGAGACAACCAGGTTCGATAAATGCTCACCTAGAAAGGAAGTAGATGAGTAAGGCACAACCTAATATGTATCATTAATGAAATCATCTCATTTGATTGTCTCTGACTATGTCTATGGATCAATATTGGAGGACGCTCCGAAGTTTTAAATGATTCCAGAGAACAATGAAATCTTGACGGATTATGAGAATGCACATGAGTCAATGATGATATAATCCATAAATAGTAGCTCTAGAAGTAGAGCACAATGAGGTCAAACCATGCTTTATTTTGATTAATTTCAAATAAATGGCATATTTGGCATATACAATCCAGGTAGAACTTGGTTCTTTGACAAATATATAGGTATTTGCTGTGGTAGTGCTGACCAACCACGTGTAAAGCCTATTGGACATACATGATTAATTTGTCACAAAGCATAATGAGAAGAAATCATTCTTAAAGTATAAAGATTCTCCTTGTGGCGCGAGGTTTCTCACAAACCCCTGGAATTGTTCTCTTGTAATGAATGTTATAGAGTTCTGCTACTTAGTTAGCTTGGTAATTTCAAAAAGACTTGAAATGCAGCATATGTATGTGGTTTTTTACATATCTCTGAAAGAATCAAGAGATAAAAGATATTTACAAAAGTACTTGATAGACTTTTATTGCCCAAATCAAATTACTCTAAACCACAAAGTGCGTTTACAGTTAGATAAACCGCTCACTTATAGATTCAAGCAATCAAGCGGATGTGGTATACCCGTCTAAGTGGCTATTTGATTTGGAAGGGATAGACAAGTAAGTTATTTTTCCTTGCGTATTCATAAGAAAGTTCATGATTTGGAATTGTAGCTATTTATGTGGATGGTTCAGACATGATGTGTACTCTTGATGTAATAAGAGACCTTAAAAGCTATTTAAAATCCGAATTTGAGATAAAAAAATCTAGGGAAAGCTCGATCGAATACTGAGCTTGTGGTATATTATTCCACCAGTTTGCATATGTCTAAAGTTGTCAGGAAATTTAACAAAGACATGCATCCTGATAGCACTCCCATGATTAGTCGAGGTTCAAATGTAAGTAAGTAACCATTTCGTCCAAATGAATATGATGAAGATGTGTAGGGAGATGAAATTCCCATATCTAAGTACAATAGACGCATTGTTGTACTTAGTATAATAATGTACTCGATAAAATTTTACATCCTCAGGGAACTTGTTAGCTAGATATAGATCCACGCCAACACAACGTCATTGGAATGGTATAGTGAATGTAATCATGTACTTAAAAGTAACCATTGACATAAATTTGTTTTATCCCTACAAAGACATTAAAAGGAATGCTAATGAAAGTGCAATCCAAAAGTTGTTGATTATGAAGGAACAATAATCTCTTCTCCAACGAAAGTAATTAGAGGGAGATATGGTAGATTATTTTCTAAGTCATTACCAATATTCAGTTTCAAAAAATACATGACTAAAGGAACTGTCTGGAATAACTCTGAAAAAAATCAGGGGGAGATGCCGACATCAGGGGGAGGATCCAAGGATATGATGTGGACATATTTTACTTCGAAATTGAAGCTGTGTTGTACTCTTTTTCCCTTTGATCGAGAATTTTTTTCCCCAAAGGGTTTTGTTACTCAACAAGGTTTTTAGCGAGGCAACACTAAAAAACATCAAGTATGTCGAATGTTGAAGACATAAATATCGTGTTGATATTACTGAAAATATCTGAATCAAAGAAATGAAATGCGGCAGTCGGTTAAACAACATAACTTCTAGAATCAGCAACAGGGTTTTATAAATGTTCAAGTCACCAAAGTAAAGTGTGATAAACTCCTTTTGACTGCATTAGACTAACAAAAATTGTCTGACATCAGGGGGAGCATCTAATGGTGTGTTGAACTATTTTCCTTCACCATGGTTACTTTTTTCCACAGGGTTTTGTTACTCGGTAAGGTTTTCGATGAGACAACAACAATCACCGGGAATGTAATTTCCCAGCCAAGGCTATTGTCTTTCCCACGAGGATTTTCTGCCTTAGGAGTTGTGAAGCAACTAGTCAACTTCAACAAAGCAAAGTTATCATCTGCAACATATCACCTTTACTTGCATCTTCCACGTTGTACTCTTTTCCCTTCGTCAAGGTTTTGTCCCACTAGGTTTTTCCTTGTCAAGGTTTTAATGAGGCAACGTATACACATCCAACTATGTTCTAAGTTTACTTAATATTGTACTCTTTTTCTTTAGTTCAGGTTTCGTCCCCCTGAGTTTTCCTGGCGAAGTTTTAACAAGGAAATTAACTTAGACTTGTCGGTCTTTGAAGATAGTATTGCATGTGATGAACTACATGTAAAGTACGAAACAACATGTGAAGTACTACATGTGAAGAGTTGTACCAATGCAAGGTTTTTTCCCACCGGGTTTTTCCTTGTCAAAGTTTTAATGAGGCAATTGATTTCGGAAAAAGTCATCAAGGAGAGGATGACATTTGAAGAACTACAATCGAGGCACTATATGTGAAGCACTATGTATAAAGTTTTGTTATTGAACCGCCCAAGGGGGAGTGTTATAGGGCATACGGCCCATGGATGTGCGGTCCATCTAGTTACCTAGTGTTTCCCATTTATATATATATTGTATCCATGTAACCTTAATATACTGATGAATAGAAACTTCTCTTTACCTCTTTACTTTCTCTATATTTCTCGTACAACCCTTAATACAAAATATTTGACTTCCTCACCTATATAATTTTGGACAGAGAGAATAATTACAATAAGTGTCGGAATATGCGAGATTGTTAATAGGAGATAACAATTTATTCAGGATGTACCAAAATACATATACAACAAAAATTCATTGTTTTAGGATTGTTATGCCCCAAAGCAAACTGGCACCCCAATTTTCAACCTTGGAAAAACCGAAAATGTTTCCCTGCTAATCTCAATTCAAAGTAATAAAATTCGACACTTGGTGGGAAAATGAAATTTGTGGGAAAGTGTAGCACAGTCGTGGAAAAACGTATAGGAAGACCTCAAACGAAGAACTTATTAAAATAGCATGTGTCAGTCTTTGCACGTGAGGTGTGTCTTCTTTTTGCCTTGAAACTCTACGATCTACATTATTTAGGTAGCACCCTCTGGATTCGTTTTAATTGAACTTTTTTTTTTTTTTTAATAGTGTGTCAGGGCTTATTTTACAACTACTTTCACTGTTTTTTATCTGTAAAATATGTTAAAGATCGATTAGCTTTTCATTCTTTTCTTTTTTCAAAATATTTGTTATCAAAATTTGCAACACTTGACCAGGACTAGTATGGGAAGACATCCACATGGACTTGACCCAAAGCCTGCAAACTGATAACCATGGATCTTGATACACTACTCGCATATCAAAACATTAGTCAACTCGGATGGATTCTCAATCTTCTCTAAACATTAGGATGCAAGATTAGGCAAAATCTGTCACAATGAAGCTTAGTATTTGGGACATGTTATCTTCATGGCCGCATCATGGTGTTAAGAAGAAAGCAACATCGATACTTGTTGCTTTCGGTTATCTTCTTGGAGCTTCCATACTTGTTCTTACAGTTAGTAGCTTTATATTCCCATCTGTTTTTGCTTCAATAACTAATCCCTTGCTTAAAGAAAATCTCGATAGATACTATCTCAAATTTGGATTTACCAATTGGCATCACTCTCCAAGTAGTACAACCGCAGCTACTCCGGCAAGAAACTCTACTACCCTGAATAATCAAACGGAAATGCATCAAACAAGAAACAATTCTGAAAACTCAAATGCTGTAAAATTGGTGGATCCAGGGGAAAATTTTGTTTCAACTTCAAGTAATGTTTCTAGTGATTGCGATATTTTTGAGGGTGCATGGGTAATGGCCAAAGATCCAAAACAGTATTATGCTCCTGGTTCTTGTCCTTACCTTGAAACACGATCTTTTGATTGTCATGGTAGTGGGAGACCTGATGATGAGTACTCAAAATGGCAATCTCACCCAAGAAATGCAGGTTGCAAGGACAATATACCCAGGTAATCCGTCTTTCTTGACGCTACAATTTGGTGGATCTTAAACATCAAGGGTAATTTATATTCTAAATGTACTTTTGCAGCTTCCTCAATGCAACCGATTTCCTTGAGAGGTTGCGAGGCAAGAAATTGGTTTTTGTAGGAGATTCCTTGAATATGAATATGTACATGTCTATGGCGTGCATACTTTGGAATGCAATTCCTGATACGAAGAGAATTGTGAGAAATAATGGAGATTTCACTACATTTTACAAGGCAAGTCTTGTGCAATGTTATGAAATGAATTTACTGTTCTAATTCTATGTACACATTTTGCTAGACCTACGCGTAATTGAATCGATGGAATGTATATGTGATCTTATTTTCAATCCAGGACTACAATTGTACCATGGCATTTGTGTGGTCTGCATTTCTAGTTAGCACTGTCTGGGTGTCAAAATCAAAACAGGAGACTGTAAGATTGGACTTGATTGATGAGCAAGCAGCATCCGCGTATCGCGATGCTGATGTTCTTGTTTTCGACTCAGGGCACTGGTGGGTTCCTAAGAAAACCAATAATGGGTATGTACCGTAGACATCTTTTTACATAAACTTGTATTCATTGTTGACATATGCCTCAGAAAAATACTAGTTCTGGATTGCAGAGTTAACTTTTTTCAAGAAGGCGATAACGTATATCCGCAGATGGATGTAAATAAAGCATACAGAAAAGGCCTTACTACCTGGAGGAAATGGGTTGACAAGCACATTGATTCAAACAAAACTCAAGTTGTTTTCAGAGGATTTTCACCAACGCATTTCAAGTAAGTGATGATGTACTTTGCTTGCCGTTACTTAAGCTTAACTGTGTCATCTTTACCTTCATGTGGTTTAATATGCAGAGGGAAATGGAGCACAGGTAGGGGATGCAACTTGGCAATAAAGCAACATACATAAAGCGGACACCTATACAATTGGAAATACTAGAAAACACTCTTCGGAAAATGAAGACTCATGTTCTGTATCTGAACGTCAGTAAGCTTTCATATTATCGACCTGATGCACATCCTTCCGTATATCGAAATATTTTCAAAAATTATACTTTTCAAGAGAGAATTGAAGCTTCCCAGGATTGCAGTCACTGGTGCTTACCAGGCGTACCCGACACATGGAATGAGTTGTTGTATTCTGCTCTTTTGAAAGATGGCAAAGGATATTTTGGCAAATTGTAAGAAACTGGCCATTGTAATCTTTTGAAATATTTTTCAAGAGATGGGAGGAATACAGCAAGAAACATTAAGGTAGATTCTACAATACGTTAACGAGGTTAATCACAAACGGAAATCCTAGCCATGGTTGCAGGTACGTCTTGCCAAATTTTGTCCATATATTTATTGTTCGGCCTTCTCTCTTTTTCCCATACATAAAGATAATCAAGTGAGCCTTTACTGTTGTTACGGGGTTCGAAGTTTCCTCTGACCTCCATATATGTTCAAGGTCATATCGAACAATTAGAATGGAAATTGAGAGACATTTGAAATAATTTTCAACTTGAAACTTGTTCATATTACAATATGATGCCTCTGACTCTTTGAGAGACACATGTAATGATTCATCTTCTAACTTTCAAACAATCCTCTCAGAATCCTGTGGCACTGAACGTGGGAGTTTAAATTTGCAATTGAATTACATCTAGAACTGATTCAACAAACCATAAGCCCTAACAAGTATATACAAAGACAAATTCAGCAATCAAGAAAGACAAATCATAAGCCCTAACATTGGCATAACATAAAACACAACTTTTTGGAAAACGCACCTTTTAAGTTTATTTTGATGATCATCGAAGAAATAAGAACCCAACTTAAATCAGTAACACCGTGTTTCTTCGTCACACACTTCCAATCAACATTTCCAAAAACCTTTCCAGCAAAATAAGTACAATTGCCATCTACATAAGGACCCTTCTTGTCTAGGTGTAAGTAACAGTATCGGCGTGTCTAGCATTGCTTGACGAAGAACCCATGTTGAGTGCCCTTTAAAAGCACCACTCTCCACTATCAGATCAGGTTTTATCCACCTGGTCATAAACCCATCCCATACTGATAGTTCTTGATCGGCCATGTCTCATAGATTGGCACAAACTCTTCCAATCCCTTTAATAAATTCCTCACCGTTCATTCCGATATCAATCTGCCTTTTAACAAGGAGAAGAAATTAAAGGTGGGGTTTAATGTCAACACTTGGTATACCAATTCACTCTACTCTAAACAGATGTTTAAAACTGAGCTACTAATCAGTAAGCACCAAACAAGTAAAATTCCCTAAATTGTGAAAACCCCCCAAATTCAAATCAAGAAACCCAAAGTTCTGCAATATCTTAATGAGCAAATCAAGACAGGAATCAACTAACATCAAGTCCTAAAACATTGAGAAATGCCACTTCTACACCAATAGTCTCTAATCAGCTAACCACTGATAACTAAACTTAAGTATTTCTTGATTAGGACATTTTTTCGGAAATGGGTTCCGTGGAAACTGCTACCCCTGAAGCAGCCTTGTTATAAAAAAACTATCCAATTTATTATGCAAAAGTTTTAACATGAATTTGAAAAATACTTGAGCAAAAAAGCATTTGATTTCAGCAAAACTTGGATTTGCTGAGCCTTCACTCTTTTGAGAGGAGTATGGTGTCAAGCATCAAGCGCCTAGACAGATTCACACTCTACAGGTGCTTGGCATCAGGGAAATCATTCAATAGAAATGGAGTCATTTCCGCATACAGAGAGTTTTGGAGAGGCAAAGACAGAATTTCAATAAAAAGATCTGTGGAATCAAGCTAAAAACATATCTTCAGTCGCGCTTGTTTTAATAGGCCCCTACTTACATATAAATAGAGTTATGGGCAAACAATGTGATATAAGCTATGTCTATGAAGAAGCACTTAAGTCATTGAAATGAGCCTATTATCAAATCCAGCCTTGACGAAATATTCGCAAATCTCTGCTTAATCTTGCAGTGTACCGAAAAACCAAAATCGTTGTTCGACCTGGCATTACTTTTCAGCGCTGTGATGAATTCAGCCATAATGACTAGTGAATACAGAAGAATATATAAATACAGAAGCTAGGGGCTTCAAAAAAAAAAAAAAAAAAAACCTATTGCTATTTGAGGATTCTTATTAGTTATTATGCATTGTGCCGGATAAACTCTGGACCTTCTGTCCGTAGGACATTGGGTCATGCGGTAGGTTCTGGGATCACTAGATAAATTTAAATACAGACAAATTAAAATTCATGCTTCATTTTCTACCGACGAGGTAGATTTTGATTGTTAAGCTAATATAAGTCACATAGTAGATCTACGGTTATAGTAAAAAAAAATTGGAGTGACAGCACATTTTGTGCCACAATTACAGTGTCTGGTCATGATGTATGTATGAAGACTCTAAACAAATTTGGGCCACGAGACAGAACTTTCGGACACGGGTTAATTTTGGGTTCGGAAATACTACTTCTTGAAAGATAAATGAGTGTCTCAGAATTCATGAAATGATAAGCTAGACTTCCAACTCTTATCTTGTCTATTGTTTCTGATGCAACCTTCAACCTTAACACCCAAGTTGTCTGATATCATTTTAGTTACCTTCGACAGGGACTACATAATCTATGAGTAACCTGTTTTTTCGTTTGGGAATATGCCAAATCTAGGTTACATTCTACTTTGAAGTTTCATTTTTGGTTAAAAATTTCAGTGACACCCATCAGCCATCAATAAGAATACAAGTCGGAGAAATTAAGGAGGGATAAAAAAGATTCTGATTATAATGGCGACTATCCTATATAAAGATTAAGGGTAGTTTTTCTCATTCAACATACAATGTACAAATATGGTTTTAATCAAAATGGGAGACAAGAAACATACCCAAAAAACGAATGAAATCGCCATAAGCTCTGAAGCTGAAAAGCTCTTGGTAAGGGGCATTGAACATAAAGCTGCCACATCTGCAAAATCCCAGTTTAATGAGAAATTAATAAAGTTCTAAGTCCAGCCACATTACTTACTTCGAACACGAAAACGTCCTAAAATTTGGGAGTTCCCTAAACTGGAGTCAAGTTTTACTGGTTCAGATATCTAAAATTTTAAACATCTGCTAGTGTCCTAAGTTATAGATTGGGGCAATTTTAAAGAGACTGATGTAACCCATGAGGAGTTCATCCTCACAAAATTACGTTGTAGCATCTCCATGTGGTCTTATAGGTTGGTGTGGTGGTTTCGTTGGCGCCACATAGACATATGGCTTTTGGTGGTCTTTGCTTGATCTATTCTGATTTACAGATACTTCCTATGATTTTCTTTGAACACGGACACAAATATCACATGACAAAGGATGTACACTCAGACAGATGATCCATACTACTAACTGCATCAATACTCTCTAAAATTGCGCCTGAACCCAAAGCTTTCATTTCTTTTACTGACCTAGGAAGCTAACAGAACTTACAGCCTAAAATGTCAGTCCTGCATCAGATAGCTATGTACACATAAGACCTCATAAGGTTACTTAATGAAAATCCATATTCATAACGAAAAATTGGGACAAAAGAGAGGCAGGAATAGATAAACAGTACTTCAACTAAAAATATCTCAAAAACACTCCGTTAAATCGGTATGGAACCACATGAATCATTTATTAACAATTGCACAACTCCCCAATTTACCATCCAAATTTCACTGACATTTCAAAGAATCTCATATATTTAAGTCATCAAACACTGCAAAATAACGTTCCCCTTCCTAATTTCTCCCTTTCGTTTAATTTTTTTATCACGCATACTCATGATTCACATGTCCGAGCTAAAGAAATCGATGTTGAAACCCTACAAACACACATACATTAAGTAACAAGATACTCATCACACCAACACTCAAAGAAAGGGAGACCAGCCCTAATCATAGCTAAGAATTATCTCATATTCAACCAAATTTCTATCTTATCATTATATTTTCAGCTAACTACTTCAAATTAGAACAGAAAAATATAATGGGTTTCTCATATCAATTCTCAATCTTTTTTTATTATCCTTTCCATTCAACTGAAAATCAGAGAAAAAACACATAAACCAAGAAACTCAGGATATCAACACAATCCAATATTTGGATGAACAGATATAACCCACATGCAGAATCAGAATTCAAAGATCAAACCTAAGAGAGTTGGTCATTTCATTTGGATGTCAAAATAGTTTAAAAAAAATAAATGAGAACAGTGTAAATCTGTAAACCTGGATACAAGAGATCAGGAGAACTTACTTGTTAATATCTTAAGCAACGAAAGCCACAGTCATGAAGTAGAATAAGAAGATTTTCAGAGCTTGACAGCTCTCTGTCTCAGTTTCTGATGTTTAGATATGATTTTCAGTTCTCACGGGCTGCAGTGGTGCGACTAAACCTAAAAATCAAACAGTAAAAAAAACGACTAAATTTTAGTTTAGTCCATTGTGTGACGCAGTGGGTGGCGAGTATATTTAGTCGAGCGGAGTTATAATCTTCGTTTGGTTGTGAAGCGGAAATATAAAGTGCGCCCCATTCAGGCGTTGATAAAGATTACGCTCGACGTGGGGCGTTGCTAAAGATTACGCGCGGCACTGTGCGCGTTCATAAAGTTTACGCCAGGAGATGGGGCGGAGATATAAGCAACGCACCATGGGGCGTAAGTAAAATGTACGCCTGATAACAGGCGGTTGTATAATAAACGCCCCATGTGACCTGATTCTTTAGATTAAGTTTTCTATCTTGCGAGCTTCTCTTTTTAATAAGCTACGTACATCTGATGGTGCAAAACGTCAACAGCAAAGAATATGTGGTCCAACTGTTGCACTTACCTTCAATTTCTTGGTTTCAGTGGGCATTATCCTGGTTAATAAATTGGATAGTAGAAAATTACCAACCATATAAAACATAAAACTTCTTAAACCAAATTTCTACTTGAAAAAAAAAAAAACAAAAAACAAAAAACAATTTTCTCATGGAGGCGTGAACTTTATATTCAGCTTCGAGAAAAAAATATTGGGGCGTGAACTACCCCGCGGGAGGTGTAGACTATATATACGCCTGGATTCAGGCGGAGACTATATGAACGCTTGTAAGCAGACAGAGATTATATAAACGCCTAATATGAGGCGTGAACTATATCAACGCGGGGTCCAGCGACGGAACCAGGAATTTGTGCTCGGGTGGGCTAATTTTTTTTTTTTCCGTACACCCAGCTTATAGCAATCTAAATGCCTCAAATATAAACACAGTGATAAAAGCACTGCATGCTGCTTATCATTTTCTGTATAGTAAGGTTCAGCTAATTGACAATATTTAAAATTGCGAAGACAACATATATAATAAAAATAAATATTATTATCTGAAATGCGGCCGAAGACCGCCCGAATTTTTGAATTTTTAAAATGTTACTTCTATATTTTTGTATGGTTTTCAAATCAATTCATGAAATTAAAAATCTATAACTACGTTAACATTATATGTACGAGAAAGCAAGGATGGAGACGGATCTTAAAATCAGAGGGGTCATATTTGTATATCAAAATTCATAAATTTGATTTGTCTATGCGGCCGAAGGGTGCCTAATTTTTTTTTTTTCTGAATTTTGTTTGTTAGTTTTTAGCTTGCGAAAATATTAAAATGATTGATGAATCGTAATATTTCCTTAGTTTGTGCGTATAAGTATAATAAGTTGCGATATCTCTTATGCTTACCCGGCTCCATGGCCATTTTGTATTTTAAGATTTTTGATTACATATAAACAATGATAAAATAGTTCCATGGATAATAAGTTTATATAGAATCCAGTTGATTATGAAAAACGTATTCTGGAAAAATTGCAAACAAATGCAATTTGATATGAAGCCCTGCATTTTCGTTCTTATAAGTTATGGTTGAATCTCAAAATTCGAGAGACATGTAATTAGAGAAACATGTTTCCTCTTTCTTCTCACATATTAGGCGTCCTTAGATCTTAACTCCGTTATAGATTGCAGCTGGACATCATTGTATGTCGTTAGATCTTGATGGAGTTGCATCAATTTGTTTTAATTTCATATGCTAATGGGCTATTTAAATTTTCACCCGGGCTATTTCTCTTTTACCGTAAAATTACTACTGGGCAAATGAGGTTTCACTAGGTTTGGGGGGGCTGCAGCCCAGGTAAGCCACCCCCACCTCCGTCACTGGCGGGGTCCGATCGAACTTTATAACTGCGCCTGTCTTCAGGCGTTAACTTCAGCTGCGCCCGATTGAGCACACATTAAATCAACGCCCTACGGGGGCGTACTTTATATCTACACCTGATCGCGGGACGAACACTATACCAACGCTTGACATCAAGCGTAGACTTTACAACCGCCCGTTCAGAAGCGAACGTTATATAAACGCTCGACTAAATTTTAAGTTTAGTCTTACTCGGGGACCAAATTTAGTCGCAGAATTTGGTATAGTCTAGTATTTACTCGATAGTCCGTCCCACTACGGCTGGTTCTCACCCCAAATTTTTAGTCTTAGTCGTCCACTGCAGACGCTCTAAGGGTTTAGCTGTAAAATATTTTCATTGACTGAAACGTGCCTGTTGTCAGATCTTTCAGCCCTAACATTTTTACTAGGGCGGCCCACTTATTCATGATCTTAGTTAGATGATTCAGATATGAGTCAGATAGGCTCCATCTTTCCCACATTTTTCAATCCACAAAACAAGAAAAGAAATAAAGGTTGTTTTTCTTGCAGTTGCTTCGTCTGTTATGTTTGATCCTCCTCCTCTTATCTCAACTTCCTTTCTGGCATTTCTATGCTATTTAACGGCCTAAGTTCGATTTGAAATGAAATTTAAAAATGTTTTACCATTTCATAGGCCGAATTTATGGACAAAGCCGCACATAAATAGCAGTACCCTTTGAAAATAGCAGCCCTCTAAAAGAGAAGAAGGTGGCTGTAAAAATTAGAGAAACATGAAAGACAACACAGAATCACAACAAATCAAAGATGCAGCGCAACCAGTCTAACAAATGGAACACCAAAAAATGAAGGATTTATGTAGCCTATATGCAATTTTAGCAAGTTCAAAATTGGTGAATTAATCAGTTTTTTACGCCAGTATTAGTTGCATGCTTCAAGCTGTGTTGGTTCAAATATTGTGACAATTTTTTTTTTGCATCAACCTGATTACTCACCAAAATTGTTGCATAAAAAATGTTGAGCCAAATTTGAAACATTTTATTGTTTTAGGGAGTGGTATTTTGGCCTAGCAAACTTTTTGATGCATGCTACGTATTGTCTGTGTAACATAGTCTGAAATTTATTTTGGTAAAATTGAGGTGATCCATTTTCAGGAATAAAATTATAGTGTTTTGTTTTCAAAGTGGTTTAATGGTGACATAAACGCGCTTTCTGCGACCAGCCAGACCTCTATATGTTGAAAGTTTCAATTAACAGTTCAAAAAATATGTATATTTTTGTACAGTGCCTTTGAATTTAGGCTCTTTCGTCCTCAGTAATTCGTCGACTTTTGAGTTTTCACCATCTCGTTGAACCAATCAAAGACGACTCATTTGCATCGTGAGACTCATCTTCTAACCTACCCTCCCATTCAGGGCTTATAAGGTTTGTCCACTTTGCGAGGTAGTCTGATATTACAATTAATATTCCACGAACCAAGAAGAAAAGAAATGAGGATGTTTTTCATGCAGTTGATTCGTTTGTTATGTTTGATCCTCCTCTTATCTCCTGTCTCTTGCATAAGGTATGTAATAAAATCTGAAGATTTAATTTAGCTGATTATCATCTCAAATTCTTGATCCAAAGCATATCCAATTTCATTTGCAGACATGATCACGGCCGCAAAAAAGATAAACCAAGGCCAGGACCACCATCTTCGCAAAGGTCGGGAGGGTCTCGGCCATGATGAACTGCAACGAATCTGTACCACACGAACAAAAGGAAAAGAAAAAAACATAATATATCTCATCTGTACTGAAGCATCAGCAAAGGGCTACACCAGTTGGATCAGTGTCGCTGCTAAAATTTTAGTATGTATGCTATCTTATTTTCGTTGCACGAGTGGAGTTTTCAGGAGATCTTCGAATTGTAAAGGGAAGACTTGTATCGTTGATCACAAGTAAGAGTGTACTCAGGCTTTTGGTCAACTGGAAGAGCCATTATTAGTTAAATTTAGTATGTGTTTTTTTTTGCTCGGTACTTTAGTATGTGTGATACACGACACCAATCGTATACTTTCTTCGTTCTTTTTTAATATGATGGTTTTGTTTTTAGAGAAATTTAAGGAAATTAAAAAAATTAATTATTCAAAATGATCCTTATGACACTTGTCAATAAAAGAAGTAAAGTGAAATGATCTCATGACACTTTTCAATAAAAGAAGTTAAGATAAAAGTGGTCCCAGAAAATTAAAATAACATTTGACTTTCCCAATTAAGAAACCAGCATATTTTTTTGAAACATTTATTTATAAAAACTAGCCTCTTAAAAAGGAACGAAGGGCGTATATTTTGTTTGGGTATCTTGAAAATCATAGACACGTATAGGAAATTGTTATGAATATAGAATATAAAGTAGAAAAGAACATAGAATAAAAATAAGCAGTAGAAAAATATTATTCATACGTGTAAAATACAAAGATCTATGGTTCTACTTCTATTTATAAAGTTCCTATCAAGGCATTGAAAGCGCGGAGCGTTTTTCATTTTTAGGAAGCAATGCGTATGTCGAAGCGTGAAGCGTCGTTTCATGGTTGATACTTGAAACAGATGTTTTTTTATAAGTAAATTAGTCGTATCTAGTAATTATAAATTTACTAGGTCTCAACCTGTGCCGTAACAACACGGGCAAGGATATGTGTTTCAAATGTATCCATTGATTCATGCATGTCGTAATTGTCTGAGAAGAATCGAACCGATCGATCTAGGTATAAATGTTTTGAGGAGTTGGTTAATAAAGAACGCGCAATTGGGGGATATGAGAATTAATTGGGGGATATAGCTACAGGACAAAAACGGTGTCCCAATAGCAATTCTGGATGACCCCCTATGTAATTATTTTTTTAATTCCTAATCTAGCCCCCGCTAATCAGGATTAGTGATTAATTATAATTAGTAAAATATTAAGTATTTGGGGGATAAATTAGTGTGTACTTATTTTTATTTGAATTTGTGTGGGTTAGTTGAGAGTGAAGGAGGGGAAAAATAATTTGAGTGGATTTTTTTTTTTGAAAATGGAAGATGATTGTGAGGAGAGACTTGCAACTGTTGAATCCTTAACTCAACTACAACAACAATCATATCTTCAATCTTCGGTTAATGATAACAACTCACAATTGGAGTTATATGATGAACCAACACCCTTGGATCATGATTTTGGTGAGCATGAAGTGTTTTGTGAAGAACCAACCCAAGAAAGTAAACATGTTCAGCATACAAGCAACCCCAACAAACAGGTAATGCTTTAAAGAGGGCGAAAATTTGATTTTTCTTCTTCAAACCGCCATTTTTTTTCTCTGAAAAATCTTAGTACCGACATGCTCGTTGTATGAATACTACGCCGGAACTAATGTCATCGTCGTGGTATTCATACTCCTTGCTATGCCGGTACAAGATATCCCCCATTTTAAAAACTGTGTCGGCGTGGTATTCAAACCAAAAATATATGCCGGTATACATTTACACTTTTTACCTACCACTGAATATTCCATGGAATATCCATACCGGCATGGTTTACTCTAAACTAACTATGCCGGTACCACAAGAAAAACATACAGGAGTTTTTGATTTTCGAACTTAAATACCGGCTTCCAATTTAATTTTTCGTGAACGCTGGCACTTAGAACCGGCGTAGTTTGTAAATTATGGTACAAGCCGGCAGTCAGTACCGGCTTGGAACATTACATATATACCATACCGGTTTTAAAATAAAATCATATAGGAGTTAATGATATTTTTAACTTCAATACGGGCGTCTAATGTAAATTATCGTGTACGCCGGCACTAGATACCGGCGCGGATTTTACCTTTTCGACAATGCCGGTATGAGCAATCCCGGCATTGCAGTTCAATAACATACAATGCTGAAACATTATTATGTGCAACTAATTCAATTTTCTTTTCATTCATGCCTTAGGTTGTGACATACATCGATCCAAATTCCAAACCTCTCTTTCGGGATACGTCCGAATACTATAAAATGCCTTGGGTATGTTACCAAACAATACTTTCACCTAGTTTTTACAATTTTATGTTGGGATTGCTTTAAATTGTCCTTATAATCTCCCATTGTAGCCCTTATAGGGAATAAAATCTCCAGAGGAAGCAATTGCTTGGGAAAAAGAGACGTCTCTTAAGAACATGTGTGTCTTAGTGAGGAATAGCCAGCGTTCAGATGTTCGTTTTGAGATGGTTTGTGAGAGAAGCGGAAAATACAAGGAGAGTAGCCATAAGAGAAAGGGTTTTGTATATGAAAATAAGACTAATATGGTATACAAGACTCGTACGAGGAAGGATGACTGCCCCTTTAAGCTAGTATTCTATCTAAGAGATAAAGGAAAAGAAGAAGAAGAATGGGATTGTAGGGTGTGGTTTGGGCGTCATAACCATCGGGATCCGAAAGGTTTTGTTGGTCACTCTCTAGTTGCAAAGCTAAAACCTCATCAATTCGAGGATGTAAAGATAATGACCAAAGTATGTATCAAACCAAGAGTGATCCTCAGAGGCTTCAAGGAAAAGGATGAGACGAACGTTTCTTCACTAAGTACAATTTATAGCGCACAAGAAACCATTAGAAGGTTGGAATGGGAAGGGAGGACCGTTATGCAAGAATTTGAGAAGAGAGTTTGGGATCAAAACTACACGCATATCATAAAAACAGGACCGGACAAGAAACCCCTTCAAATATTCATTGCACATCCTTTGCTTTCACAATTGGATCATACGTGTTGTGATGTTCTTATGATAGACTGCACCTACAAGACAAACCAATACAACATGTCGTTGTTCAACATCGTGGGGTAAACATCAGACAAGGTAACATTCACATTGGCTTGGTTATTAATGGAAAACGAGAGGGATTACAATTATCATTGGGCATTGCGACAATTGAAATTATTGTCCCCCGGAAAATCGATTTCCGAGGGTCATCATAACCGATCAATTTGACGCACTAATAAATGCCAAATCCGACGTATATCCGAATGCAAAATATTTCCTATGTACATATCATATAGGTGAAAATGTGAAACAACATTGTCATGCTTTGTTTGAACCCTCTAAGGCGGATATTAAGAAGAGAATGGTTGCTCAACTAGAGGAAGATGTTCGCAAAGAGAAACTATCACCCGAAGAAGAAAAAAAATGAAAGAGGAAATATTAAAAAGCGAGTCGACAAAGAACATAGTGAAAATCATAAAAGGTGGTTGGAATTTCTAAAGGATTGGGAGAAAGTTTATTGGTCCCTTACCGAGGACATGTATGAAAAGAGATTGAACATGTTTATTGACAAATATAACGAAGTATATCCAAGTGCCGTCTCATATTGTCGGGATAATTGGTTGGCTAAGTTCAAGGAAAAATTTGTGCGTGCGTGGTGGGATGGGGGTTCCTTTTCATCATCCTTAGAGGCTTCAAATCTGACATCAAGTGCTTGTGAGGATGAGCCACCTTCTCGTTCGGGTACAGGCGCAGTTTCCGACTCATAATTATCATCATCACTGCTGGTTGAGTCGTTTATAGGTTGATCCCGAATTATGACCTTAGCAGTAGCCGGATCAGGACGGCTACGTCAAGAAGACTTATGTTTTGATTCTACAACAACTTTTACTTTTCCTTTGTCCTTTTTTGATGCTTTAGACCTATGTTCCAATACATTAAAATGAGTTATGTACTGGACGCCGGCATACAAATGGAACCAAATATGAGTGTCGGTACTGGATCCAGCATAGTAAGAAATTATATATTCCATGCCGGTTTTCCAGAATTCTATAATGAGAATAACAATTATAGGGAAACCAAACCGTTATAGTTTGTAAACATATCGAGATTGCCGGAATAGATACCGGCATTGTAAAACATATTTCTGACAATGCCGGAACATGGGGGATTTTTGTACAGAGTTTTTAACAAAACAGACAATTAAAAACAGCATGGTATTGATCAAATATACAAAGCTAGCACAGGTAATCGACATAGTATTTGACTAATTTTGGATGCCGGAAAGCTCATGCAATACAATCGGGATTCAAGACATATAATCCGGCATGATTTTCAAATTTAATTCGACCACGAATAGAACAGAATTTCAATTGACTAGATTGCAATTACAAAATTTTCTTTTAGTGTAGTATAAAGACTAAACAAGAAAGTTTGACTTCGTGTTATATATTATGGGATAAACCCTAAAAATACTTCAATTCAACAAATACTTCACTTACCGCATCAAATTTGTTATGCGCGCCTCACCAACAGACTCTGCAGGACTTTCTTGTGGTTCATCAACGGGTATTTGTGGAATGGGTTGCTCACGAGATTTGCGACGAACCATTGTATTTGGTATAGAAGATGAAAAAATATGGAGATTGAATACAAAGGAAGAAACCAAAAATATGGAGATTGGTATCCAAAACCATCACTTAAATAGAATGATAAGTTTGTAACCGACACATTAAGGATTTTGTAACCGTCCAAATACTGGGTTGAAGTAGTTTGTAACCGTCAAACCAGTGGAATGAAGGAGTTTCAATTGTAACCGTCAGAATTCCGGCATGGACACATGAAACAATTCAATGCCGGCACTCTGACAATAACTTTAAATCGTTAATATGATGCCGGCATAATATCTAGTGCACCATTCAATGCCGGCACCTGGGATGGTATAGAATTTGGTGTATTTATCAATGCCGGTATGTGAAAGAAACTTGATGAAATAAACAACATTAACCACAAACCAAAGAAACTTCATATTAATCATAAGGAAATAGACTTAAAAACATTAAAAACATGAACAACCTTACACATAAAATGAAAGATCTCAAGCTAATTGCAACTAACATAATTTCTTGGTACGAGATTCAACAAACAAAGCAGCTTCGAAATGCATAAAAGGCCCTGTTCTCTATTTGATGTATGCGGCCTGAGCTTGAAACCTATTATCTCGGTATCTTGCGAGAAACTCGTTGTATTTGTGACATAATTTTATGAGGAAAATTGTCCGATGCGATACGAACTCATCCCCGTAATCTATTTTGCGTTTCTTGCACTTACCGTTCACGAACTTCGGCATATAAGGACCATCCGCAACAAGACCCCGAAAAAGGTGCGGAGGGCGGTGATCTTCCGGGAAATCAGATACTATGTAGTAATCTTTGATCCATTTGGTTTCTTCCTCAACATCCGCTTCAATCTTCGCTTGTTTTACACGTTTGTATATTCTCTTTGTTTTTTCGCGATAGTAATCTTCCTTTGCTGCCTCTTCTTCTTCTCTTTTCCTTCTAAGTATCTCTTCTTCCATCGCGACAATTGACTTGATGGTTTGGTCCTTCCTTCTAAGTTTTTCTAGTATCATGGGAATTGAGTTGGTGGTGGATGATGATTGATTCCCTATCGGAGTTGAGACTTTTTTTTTTCATATAAATATTCTCTGAAATCGGTAGTCGGTGATTTTTTTGCCATCATAGAAATGTGTTGGAGCTCACCTATTTTTTATTTTTTTTCCAAGTTTAATCTAGACATGTTCAACACAATTAAAATAACCACCAATTGTTCACTTGGTCTTTAGTTTCTTTTTGGTGGGCGCCTTCCTCGTTTCTCCAAACAAATCTTTTGCACTAAGGTCGGTTTCTTCAATTCTATCAAGCTTTTGCTCGACTTCCTTGATTTCTTGAAGGGATAGCACCACTCCTTCATCGTACTTGCAACCAAACATCTTCTTCAAGTTGCCAATCCGACGGCGCTAGTTTAATACATGAAACACATAATTAGTATATACTAATATATAACATTATGTTTACATTAAACAACTAAGCAATTAATAAAACTTACTAGCAATCCAACGGTCTTATGAAGTTGGGCCGTCGTAGGTGGTGGAGGTGTAGGAGTTTCAACAGGAGGTTTTTTTTTGGGTGGAACTTCAACGGAGGGGGGGTGCACGACATAAGGATATGACCATTCCAGGTAATCTTCCATGTAGTCGTTATCAACTTCATCACCATTTTCCGCAATCTCCCACTTACTAATATCTACCAAACGACGTGGCTCCCTATCCCTCCAGTGTGTTGGTTCCGGATCTGGATCATACACTACATGCAACTTGTTGGGAGTTGAATTGCATAGAGAAAAGTGAATAAGATAATTATCATCAGAGGCCGACTCAAAACGTGATAATTGCTTATATCCATGTTGGCGCATCACATGGCATGGATCAGCCATGATATATCCTTTTGGGTGGAACAACGACCCATTGTAAAATGCAACGTTACCAAACCTCATAAGTTGACGGTTTTCTCTATCCTCCTTATATGGGTCAAACACAACATCTTATGTACTCATTTCTTCGAGAGCCAATCTCATCTTGATCAGTCGACCTTTGTTACCGGGCTTTGGAATGCTGTTATACTCGAACTTCTTAACTCTAGGAGTATCGGGTCCGGGAAGGTCAATGGTCTTCAAGAAAGGGAACTTCTTGAACAAGGTTGGGAAGTGTTCATAACACCACACCTATTCCAATGTGAAGAAATAAATTTTTATTCTAAGTTCATGATGAATATATACATGTGAACAATATACATAAGAAAGTAAGTTAAGAAAATAAATTTACCTGGAGTAGAGTGAAATTCCCGACAAATTGGTTTGTTTTAGCCAAAGAGGCCCTTCTCATCTCCGCCATCAAATGTGCCATTACCACGGTGCCCCAAAAATAGATATAAACATCTTCCAACGGATCCAAGTACTGAAGAAAGATTGCACTTACCCTATTTCCATTAATGTCAGGGAATGGCCTAGTGTCCAAGATGTATAACAGGTATGCAGCGGCTGTATAACGAATCTGTACAGGGTCCCATACATCCTCCAAACTTCTTTGCTTTGTATTTTGAAACCTCTTCTTAAGCATCGTCAGCTTAAATGTCTTCGTCTTACTAGATTGGGATTCATAAAATCTCTATGTGGAAGTTTTGAAGTCCCAACCGAACAACTTGTTAGTCAAAGCGTGCAACTTCGACCATTCAAGGTCCAGACACTCAACTCCTTCTGCAATGCATTTCCCGATAACGTTCAAGCCTAGAATGTTCCGAGCATCATCAGGGATCAAGGTCATCTCTCCAAACGGAAAGTGCATTGTATTAGTTTCACCATGATACCTTTCGACGAAGCAATTGACTATCACAATATCTGGCTTCACATAATTTTCAACCAAAGCATATATACCGGAATCCTTTACTATTGTTTGGACATCATCATGCTCCAAAGACAAATCCCAATGAGCCGCAGCTTGGTTTCGGCAAACACGAACAACCTTACTATGATCCTACAATTAGTTGATAATACGATTAAGAGATTTTGCATAAATCCAAAACAATACATATGCACAAAATAAAATAAAAATGCTTACATAGGTTTGATAGATAGTACGAGCCCAAGAGTGCTTGTATCCAAATAGTACTTTCGGTTCCGGAAATTCACCCCAAATTTTACCACGTTCATGGTCGAGTATCATGTTATCAATGTGAGGAAGGTGACAACCTTTAACTTTGGTTTTCCCCTTGCCCTTTCCCTTGCCTTGTGTTGGTTGTTCACTCGGCTCACCAACTTCGATTTGGCTTGCTAATTGACTTGGGTAAACCTCATCATCTTCCTCCTCACTTTCACCTTCATCATGCTCATCGTACTCAATTGTTCCAGTACCTTCACGTATTACAAGTGCAGTACGGTCACCACCACTCTCCCAAATTTCCCCTCTTGTTTCAAACCCCAAACGCTTCTTGCGACCTTCATCTTTCCCTCGTGGAGGCAGAGACTGAGGATTATCAAGACCGTCCTTCCTCTTTCTCTTAGTGAAAGCATATTTATTTTTTATTTTGTTAGCTTCCTTGGATTTTGACCTATAACATAAGCACACGAAACAAAAATAAGACAAGTCATATTGGAAGTTTAAGTACCGGCATTGAGACTCTTAAACATACCATGCCGGTTCAGTGCTACCGGCATTGAAACTTAGCTATCGAGAATGCCGGTAGTTAAATGGGTTTCTTCTGGATACCAAAAGACAACTACCAGCAATCTAAAAGTAAATCAATTATGTGCCGGTAACAATGTACCGGCATACAATGGAAGAGAAATAGTATGCCGCTGCTGATCAACAAATCATATATGTTCATGTATGTTTAAAGTTTACTAGCGGCGTACACGAGTTAAATAAAATCTATGCCGTTTCTCCTATACCGACATACATGAAACCTAGATTCAATGTCGGTACTAGTGACAAAGTTCATAATGTTTCTGTGTGTTTTAAGTATACTACCGGCATACACGAATTACTATTAAGGTATGCCGGTAACCTAAAACCGGTATGGTATTCAACCCAAGTTGTATGCCGGTACTGGAAATTCACTTTCAGGATTTGAAACCGGCATGGTATTCATCCCAGATCGAATCCCGGTACTTAAAACCGGCGTGGTATTCATCCCATATCGAATGCCAGTACTCTGAGTAACTCGACTGTTTCAGCTATGGTTGGCGATTCTAACCTAAACCCATTGTTATAAATCGATTAAAACAATCATAAATGAGTTCAAAATCACTAACCTTCTCACAAAATCCATTTTTGCTGCGAGTGGTTGATCGTCCGACTTCGCCGCCTCGTCCTCTCCTTGTTCTTCAACAATCGAAGCAATCTGTTGTTCGTGTTTTTGTTGACCAATCGATTTGGTCTTCGGTTTGGCTTTTGTTTTCCTTCGTGGAGGCATGGTTATGATTCGGGTAGGTTAATCGACGAAGAAATTTTTTATTTAACGATTAATCGTCGATGAAGAACGATGAAGAAGATGAAGGATTTTTTTTTCCAGAACCCTAACTATCCGGAAGTGAATTGAAATGGGGGATAAATTGATTTGGTTTTTGATTTTATTGTTTTAGGGGAAAGGGTATAACAGTTTTTTCATAATGTTTTTAATTAATCTAAGGGTGTTTTGGTATTTTCGCACCCAAAAGACACCCCTTAGCAGCCACCTTTGGTTGGGGGAAGTAATTCATATCCCCCAATTAATTCTCATATCCCCCAATTGCGCGTTCTTAATAAACATGTCTTTATCCTCGAATATTTTAATATTGTGTATGTAAGTCATACAACCCTTTGGGACAAACATAGTTAATCGTTAGAGCAAATCCTATGGGCAGTAAAACATTACTTTGTTCACTACTTCAAAAAAATATCATCAAAGGTCATTCACCAAACTTGTAACAAAACTAAAAATACCTAAAATTACTTTAAAATCAATTAAATCAATCTTGCAAAATCTCTTAGCATTAGAATTTAATTTTTCTCTTTGACATACACTACGCCATATGGCCCAATTTGAGACATATTGATTTTTGGGTTCGAGACACTTATACATGTCTTTAGTGCTTCCACTCATATAAGAGTCTCAAATCAAAAATATGAGTTAATTCTGATTTTTCAACTACTCTTATAAGTGTCTTAAAAATTTATAACTTTAAAAGACCTTTTAGTAACTTCTAAATATATCAATTTATCATTTCCTTTTCATTTTAATTCCAATTTATTTCCCTCCAAAACACCAAATTTTCCACCCAAAATTCCTCAAATTTATTTCCCTCTGAAATTCCCCCCCATATCTTTATCTCACACCACCAAATAATTTTGAAACTAAATTCATATAATCCACATCAATTCCCACCATTTATTTTGGTTCCCCCATTTATTTGGGTTGTCTTAAATTTGGACAATCTTTAGTTCTTTTTTATTTTGTATTTTATTTTTCTTTGATAAAATTCAATCTTGGAGTCTTAAGACTAACTCTTAATATTTCGTTTCTCTCTCTCATATTTCCTTTCCTTCCTCGTGTCTTTCTTTCTTCTCTCCTTTTCTTATTTCCCTTTCTGAAATCGAGCGAGAGAAACCAAATTGATTTGTTTCCCCAGCTGCGCATCTCTTTCTTCTAAGAGTAAGGCCTCTCTTTCCATACCGTATGTCAAAGCCAGATCTATACCTAAATCGACAAAAAATCCTTCTTAAATCAATTCCTTTAACATTATTCTTCTTCTTCCAAACCTAAATCGACCAGAAATATTCCTAAGGATATTACCATAAATCATTACCCATTTTTACATTGTTTGAGTAACCTAATCTCAGGTATGAAACCCTTTTACAGATTTCGTGTATTTTTATTTCGTAAAACCTAGAAATAGATTATTTAACTTTTGATTTTGAAATTGCAGAAGAAGATTGAGGGACAAATCCAAGAAGATTCGGGTATAAAACCCTAACTTTATTACTTGTTTTTCAGTTTAATTTGAGCTTATTCTGTGAACATTGTAGCTCGTGTAGTATTATTCTCTCTAGATTTTACAATTTATGTTCTTGTTTAGTTGATTTTATGGAGTTTTAAAACATGGGTATGCTAATAATTCCAATTTTATGTACTAAGATTTTTATTTTTGGTCATGTCTATGAAGTTGATTTTAACTTTTTGTTTAACTTAAAATCGTAGTATGATGGTATTATTTGTTTTGATTTTTTTTTTCTTGTTTGTGTTGTCATTGAAGATTCTGAGTCTTTGATTTTGTTTATGAGCTGAGAAAGGGGTTAATATTGAAAGAGTTCTTCTATTGCAAGCTATGTATGCATTCTTTGGAAACTACCGATACACATGTTCTTATTGCTTGATTTGATTTACTACTCAGGTTAATTGCTTGAATGTGTTGCGAAAAAGCGAGCCCTCATTCATACCTCTGTAGTTTTCGTCAAGCAAGATTTGAAACGTTCTTTTTGCACATGTCTTGGTCTCTCTTGTCCTAACATTTGAATGACATAATTACCATATTATTTTCATGCGTCTTTCTTGATAATCAAATACTTTTTCTGTGCTTTTGCTGGTTCACACGATTGGCTATTTGGTGTCTCTTGAATGAAAAATTTTATCGTAACGAAGAGACGGGTGGGTTTACAAATGAATAGATGTCATAGCCTCAGAGGATAATTCCCACACCCCCATTTACCATTGCCATATGTTAGTAAACAATATATAAGTTTCTCTCTCTTTTTTTACTATGTTTGTTGGATGATCACTATATCTCTATACGGACAGTGACGGGCATGTAAGGTCATGCTCAGATACATTATATCATGCTTTTGGTACATACAGAATATCTGTTAAAAAATGCTTTACTTTCATGTGTCTCTCCCTTACATTTTATAATTAATACATCATGTTCTTACATCCTAATCTCGTCATGCAGGTTATGATAACTGAAATAATTTGACGAATCAACCCGACAAAATTTAATGTGTGGAACAACAGAATACATGGCCCAGAGATCTTGTAGTATAAAGGGCACAATAAAGATGAGAATTGGTGGAGTACCGAGGTACTCTTGTATGAAATGTAAACTGGCCAGGTAAAATATTTTTTCCAATATTTTGTAGTTAGTAACCTTCACTATTTGAGTATCCAATGCTGGTTTTTATAATTTTAAAGTTAAAAAAGATGTCACCTGTTATCGTATAGGATGGGTATTGGAGATGGTGGTGGTGGCTTGAGGGTTAGAAGGTATTCCTTATATTATCTAAACATGTTGCAACTCTTTGTAGGGTATTATTGTTCACTTTGAACTCTAACATACTAAATGGTTGAAGATGAGGGGCATTGCAAGATGCCTCGGTATGCTTCTTCTGTGGTTCAACTTCACTGGAGATGTTTCAAGTTAACCGCAAGGAGTCACACATCTACCAAGGAAGAAATCATTGTTGTTGGAGAGTAATAAGTATTCAACCATGTAAATTCTTTTGATTGGAAGATATAATTAGTCATGCAAAAGGTGCTTGGTCCATTCATAGATTTTTATAGTGACTTATATGTTTTTTTTGTCTTCAGTTAGGAGGTATATACCCTGTAGTTTGGATACGAAAACCACAATGAATTCTCTAGATGGTGATTCAAAGTTGCACACAGAGGGATCAATTAGACACATCCTAGTAATGAAGTGCATGTAGATGGAAAGTTGTTAGTATCTTCAACTGCTAGGATTCTGAACAATTTTTTCTTGGTCTATGAATTTGCTAGGATATTGTTCGTGTAAATGTCTCTTAAAATCTTGTCAAATTTACCGTAGCAGGCACCCTTCATTTCTTTTCAGTTGATTCTTGGTAGGTGCCATTTGTCCATGAATCATAATTGTCAATGTTTCTTACAGAACTCTATTGTTTTTTTCAGGTATGGAAGCTCATTGCTTTTGCTACTTGTGAGACAACAAGGAACTCAATTTATCATTCTGGAATTCCCATTATGCCAAGGTTCTAAAATAGATGACTTTCAAGTCTTTGGCATTTAAATTTTCTGTTACTGATTATGTTCAACATCTTTTATTTCCTGATAAGTAACTTGAGTCATTTTCAACATCTTCTCTTGTATTCCAGCTTTCATTTTTTTATTTTTTCCTTGAAGATATTAAATGTTAAGACTTCATTTTTGATGGTAGTTTTAATATTTGATTGGGAATGGAATTGCGACTTGTATTGGTGTACAAAAAATTAAAACATGCAGGTGCAGGAAATAATTTTGATTTTAGGAATTCCCAACTGGAAAATTATGATTTTTTTTTAAAAGCTAATTTTATTTGAGACATATATAAGTGTAGCTTAAATTAATTATAGGTGTCTCTTAAAAATTAATTAACAGACACTTATAAGTGTCGCTTAGATTAATTAAGAGACGTTTATAAGCGTCTTTAAATTCGTCTCAAAGCATTCCCTACGCCAAAATTGAGACACTTGTATGTGTCTCAAAAAATCAGGGCAACATTTATATATGTCTCAAAACCGTCGATTTGGTGTAGTGATAAATTGTTGGGTTCCCAATTTACATAGATTTGTGTTTATTCATTTTCCTAAAATTTATAATAATATTTAATTCTTGATCCATTTGTTTTCTTGTCTCTTTACCTATTATCATGAACTATTTCTCAATCATGCATATTTACACGAAGTTGGGAAGAAATGACAAAAACATAAATCATGACAAAAAAAAGGGAATAAAAAGAGATGTGAGAAACTGAATTGATTACAATTAATTCACGCGTAGCCTTGCATAATCCCATGAAGTAGGGGAGAAATAATGACAGAAACAGAAACCAGGACAAAAAAGGGGAATAAAGAGAGATGTGAGAAACTGAATCGATTACAATTAATTCGCGCGTAGCCTTGTGTTTGGTCAATTTTTTTATAGGTTTCATTTTTCTTCATGCCCCTTATCCGTCAAATCTTAAAATCACAACATCTTCTTTTTTGGAAAAATCTGGCCTTTAAAAATTGTTTTAATTTAAAAATAAAAAAAGTAATTTGAAAACTAAAATCAAATTAAAACAAAACAAAGAAAAAATAACCGAGGTTGACTAAATAATTTACCTATCTTAGGACACATTTACTCACCCTACTACCACTACTTCTTCCACCACCACATTATCGTCACCACTCCACCAGTCTCACCAATACACACCACCATTATCCCCACCGCTGATCCACCACCACCACCCACCATTAGTGCTTAATTTACCTATCTTATGACCCATTTTCTCACCCTACTACCACTACTTCTTCCACCACCACATTATCGTCACCACTCCACTTGTCTCACCAGCACTGCCCACCATCACAACCACCATTAATATATTCATTTGATTAATTAAAGAAATATTATTATGAAATATCAATTGAACATTTATTATTAAATTTTAATTAAACGTGATCATTTATTTGGTGACATTGACATTCACATTCCGCCACCGCGGACACCCTATGGAACCACCACTTGATTCCATCACCATTTATAAACCCTAACCCTAAAGAACACAATCGGTTAGTGATACTGTCTGTCACAATCCACCACCGCAGAAACCCAAGATTCTGTCACCCTTTGTTGTTGAGAAACATATTTGATTTCGGCATCATCACTCTACCACAATGTAAATATATCGTAGTTGATAAAACCTTGAGTCCATGGTGATGTCCAAGATTTGGAGAGTGGTGGTGGATAAGTTCCGGAAATGGATTTTCTAGAATGGTGAGTATCCTAAAACAAGATCGAAATTGAATCTTCCAAACCTAGATCGATTCTTCCCAAACACCTGAAAGAAGAGGTATAGCTGATGACCACCACCAATACAGAGATCGATATTATTCAAACAACCTCACTGGTCTCCTCCACAATCCATAGATCGAAAACACCTACACCATCTACAAACTTCTAAAACCAAAACAGAGATAAAACCTTGAACACCATGTTGTGATGGATTCCAACAACAACAAAACATGGTTCCCTAACCTGGTTATCTCTTCCCACCACGTGAAAAATGGTAGTATGTCGCACCAACACAAAACACATGTCGACGTTGTAGTGCAACAACTCTAATCCTCGCCTCTATCATCCACCTAATGGAGGAGAAAAGCCCCAAATCTAAGCTAAGACCCTAGGGGGAAAAGGAAAAGAAAAAGCATTATGGATACCCAAATCTAAATCTAAAACACCTCACCTCCGATCTTGTCAGAGACAAAATCATAGGATAGAAGGGGAAGCGGCGCTAGGGTTTGAAGGAGGAGGTACTAGGGTTTGGAAAACACTACACCAAAACCAGGATTTTCTCACAGTGTAACCTGTCACAGTTTATTTTTCAGTCACTGATATACCTGTGATAAGTCCTGCAACAATTATAACTGTTGCTAAATTTTGTAATCGTGATAATTAATCTGAATATTTAACTTTTTTACTAGTCACAATTATATTTGTTGACAATTATCTAAACAATCACAATTATAATCTGAAATGATGTTTCCACCCAAAAATTCCACCACATCTAAAACAACCCCGAATTAATCACTCTTACAATTTTGGTTGTCACTACTTTCGCAACAGTTATACAAAATAACAATTTTATTTAATTTCTAAATATCAAAATTTATTTTTATTTAATTTTTTATTTTTCTTAATATTAGAAAAAAGGATAAAAACCAAGTCAACAAGCCATGACTTTGTAGGACTTTTGACTTGGACAAATACCACAACAAAAATATCTGCTTCTTCCGAAGACTGTGAAAATGACCAAACTACCCTTATCGGAATAAGTGCAATAAAAATTTCAAGATCAGAAAATGACCATATTACCCTTATTGGACATAAGTGCAATAAATATTATGGATACTGTGAAAATGACCAGAATACCCTTATTGAAAATCAGTAAAGTAAATATTACGGACTGTGAAAATGACCATTTTACCCTTATTGGAAAAAAGTGCAATAAATATTATGGAGACTGTGAAAATGACCAGACTACCCTTATCGAAAATAAGTAATAGTAAATACTTTGAAAATGACCATATTACCCTTACTGGAAAAAAGTGCAATAAATATTTTGGAGACTGTGAAAATGACCATACTACCCTTATCGGAAATACGTAAATTAATTCTTACAGACTGTGAAAATCACCATATTATCCTTATTGGAAAAAATTGCAATAAATATTATGGAGACTGTGAAAATGACCATACTACTCTTATCGAAAATAATTAAGTAAATGTTACAGACTGTGAAAATGACCATATTACCCTTATTGGAAAAAAGTGCAATAAATGTTATGGAGACTGTGAAAATGACCATACTACCCTTATCGAAAATAAGTAAAGTAATTCTTATAGACTGTGAAAATGACCAAACTACCCTTATCGAAAATAAGTAAATTAAATACTTTGAAAATGACCATATTACCCTTATTGAAAAAAAAAGTGCAATAAATATTATGGAGACAGTGAAAATGACCATACTACCCTTATCAAAAATAAGTAAAGTAATTCTTACAGACTGTGAAAATGACCATATTACCCTTATTGGAAAAAAGTGCAAAAAATATTATGGAGACAGTGAAAATGACCATACTACCCTTATCGAAAATAAATAAAGTAAATGTTACAGACTGTGAAAATGACCATATTGCCCTTATTACAAAAAAGTGCAATAAATATTATGGAGACTATGAAAATGACTATACTACCCTTATCGGAAATAAGTAAAGTAATTCTTACAGATTGTAAAAATTACCATATTACCCTTATTTGAAAAAAAGTGCAATAAATATTATGGAGACTATGAAAATGACCATACTACCCTTATCAAAAATAAGTAAAGTAAATACTTTGAAAATGACCATATTACCCTTATTGGAAAAAAAAAGCAATAAATATTATGGAGACTATGAAAATGACCATACTACCCTTATCGAAAATAAGTAAAGGAAATGTTACAGACTGTGAAAATAACCATATTACCGTTATTGGAAAAAAGTGCAATAAATGTTATGGAGACTGTGAAAATGACCATACTACTCTTACCGGAAATAAGTAAAGTAATTCTTACAGACTGTGAAAATGACCATATTACCCTTATTGATAAAAGTTCAATAAATATTATGGAGACTGTGAAAATGACCATACTACCCTTATCAGAATTAAGTAAAAGTAATTCTTACAGACAATGAAAATGACCATGTTACCCTTTGGAAAAAAGTGCAATAAGTATTATGGAGACTGTAAAAATGACCATACTACCCTTATCAGAAATATGTAAAGTAATACTTACAGACTGTAAAAATGACCATATTAACCTTATTAGAAAAAAGTGCAATAAATATTATGGAGACTGTGAAAATGACCAAACTACCCTTATCGAAAATAAATAAAGTAAATACTTTGAAAATGACCATATTACCCTTATTGAAAAAAAGTGCAATAAATATTATGGAGACTGTGAAAATGACCATACTACCCTTATCAAAAATAAGTAAAGTAATTCTTACAGACTGTAAAAATGACCATATTACCCTTATTGGATTAAAGTGCAATAAATATTATGGAGACTGTGAAAATGACCATACTACCCTTATAAAAAATAAGTAAAGTAATTCTTACAGACTGTGAAAATGACCATATTACCCTTATTAGAAAAAAGTGCAATAAATATTATGGAGACTATTAAAATGACCATACTACCCTTATAGGAAATAAGTAAAGTAATTCTTACAGATTGTAAAAATTACCATATTACCCTTATTTGAAAAAAGTGCAATAAATATTATGGAGACTGTGAAAATGACCATACTACCCTTATTGGAAATAATTAAAGTAATTCTTACAGGCTGTGAAAATGACCATATTACCCTTATTGAAAAAAAGTGCAATAAATATTATGGAGACTGTGAAAATGACCAGACTACCCTTATCGAAAATAAGTAAAAGTAAATACTTTAAAAATGACCATATTACCCTTACTGAAAAAAAGTGCAATAAATATTTTGGGGACTGTGAAAATGACCATACAACCCTTATCGGAAATAAGTAAATTAATTCTTACAGACTGCGAAAATGACCATATTACCCTCATTGGAAAAAAGTGCAATAAATATTATGGAGACTGTGAAATGACCATACTACCCTTATCGAAAATAAGTAAAGTAAATGTTACAGACTGTGAAAATGACCATATTACCCTTATTGAAAAAAAGTGCAATAATTAATATTATGGAGACTATGAAAATGACCAGACTACCCTTATCGAAAATGAGTAAAGTAAATATTACATACTGTAAAATTGACCATATTACCCTGACTGGTCATTTTCACAGTCTCCGTAACACTTATTGAACTTTTTTCTAATAAGGGTAATATGGTCATTTTCACAGCCTGTAAGAATTACTTTAATTATTTCCAATAAGGGTAGTATGGTCATTTTCACAGTCTCCATAATATTTATTGCACTTTATTCCAATATGGGTAATATGATCATTTTCACGGTCTGTATGAATTACTTTACTTATGTCCGATAAGGGTAGTTTGGTCATTCTCACAGTCTCCATAATATTTAAGTTCATCTGAATCAAAAACTCAAGTCTAACTCTAGTAATCTTCAAACCCGGGATGTTCAAATCTGATAAATTTCATCTTCCGTTCATCCGAATGGGAAACTCAGGTCTAACTCTAGTAAAATATTTGAACCTGTGATGTTTAATTCTGATATATTTCGTCTTCAGTTCATCCAAAAGAGAAACTAAGGTCCAACTCAAGTAATCTTTGAACCCGTGATGTTCAATTCTGATATATTTCTTCTTCAGTTCATCCAAAAGAGAAACTAAGGTCCAACTCTAGTAATCTGTGAACTCGTGATGTTCAATTCTGATATATTTCTTCTCCAGTTCATCCAAAAGAGAAACTAAGGTCCAACTCTAGTTATATTTGAACCCGTGATGTTCAATTCTGATATATTTTGTCTTCAGATCATCCGGACGAGAAACTTAGGTTTAACTCTAGTAATCTTTGAACCCGTTATGTTCAATTCTGATATATTTCGTTTTCTGTTCATTCAGACGAGAAACTCGGGTCAGACTATAGTAATCTTTGAACCCGTGATGTCCAATTCTGATATATTTCGTCTTCAGATCATCCAGACGGGAAACTTAGGTCTAACTATAATAATCTTTGAACTTGTGATGTTCAATTCTGATATATTTCGTCGTCAGTTCATCCGAAAGAGAAACTCAGGTCTAACTCTAGTAATATTTGAACCTGTGATGTTCAATTATGATATATTTCGTCTCCAGTTCATCCGAAAGAGAAACTCAGGTCTAGCTCTAGTAATATTTGAACCCGTGATGTTCAATTTCGATATATTTCGTCTCAGTTCATCCGAAAGAGAAACTCCGGTCTAACTCTAGTAATCTTTGAACCGTGATGTTTAATTTCGATATATTTCGTCCCGTAGTCCATCCGAAAGAGAAACTAAGGTCTAACTCTGGTAATCTTTGAACCTGTGATTTTCAATTCTGATATATTCGTCTCTAGTTCATCCGAAATAGAAACTCAGGTCTAACTCTAGTAATATTTGTACCTGTGATGTTCAATTATGCTATATTTCGTCTCCAGTTCATCCGAAAGAGAAACTCGGGTCTAACTCTATTAATCTTTTAACATGTGATGTTCAATCTCAAGTTCATCCGAAAGAGAAACTGAGGTCTAACTCTAGTAATATTTGATCATGTAATGTTCAATTCTGATATATTTCGTCTCCAGTTCATCCGAAAGAGAATATCAAGTCCAACTCTAGTAATATTTGAACCTATGATTTTTAATTCTGATATATTTCGTCTGCAGTCCATCCGAAAGAGAAACTAAGGTCTAACTCTGGTAATCTTTGAACCTGTGATTTTCAATTCTGATATATTCGTCTCCAGTTCATATGAAATAGAAACTCAGGTCTAACTCTAGTAATATTTGTACCTGTGATGTTCAATTCTGTTATATTTTGTCTCCAGTTCATCCGAAAGAGAAACTCGGGTCTAACTCTAATAATCTTTGAACATGTGATGTTCAATCTCAAGTTCATCCGAAAGAGAAACTGAGGTCTAACTCTAGTAATATTTGATCTTATGATGTTCAATTCTGATATATTTCGTCTCCAGTTCATCCGAAAGAGAAACTCAAGTCCAACTCTAGTAATATTTGAACCTGTGATGTTTAATTCTGATATATTTCGTCTGCAGTCCATCCGAAAGAGAAACTAAGGTCTAACTTTGGTAATCTTTGAACCCGTGATGTTCAATTCTGATATATTTCGTTTCCAGTTCATCCGAAAGAGAAACTAAGGTCCAACTCTAGTAATCTTTGAACATGTGATGTTCAATTTTGATATATTTCGTCTCAAGTTCTTCCGAAAGAGAAACTGAGGTCTAATTCTAGTAATATTTGATCATGTGATGTTTAATTCTAATATATTTCGTCTCCAGTTCATCCGAAAGAGAAAATCAGGTCTAACTCTAGTAATATTTGAAACTGTGATGTTCAATTGTGATATATTTCATCTCCCGTTCATCCGAAAGAGAAACTCTGGTCTAACTCTAGTAATCTTTGTACCTGTGATGTTCAATTCTGATAAATTTCGTCTCCAGTTTATCCAAACAAGAGACCCAGGTCCAACTCTAGTAATCTTTGAACCAGGAATGTTCGAAACTGATATATATTTCTTCTCCAGTTCATCCAAATGAGAGACTCATGTCTAACTCTAGTAATCTTTGAACCTGGAATATTCGAAGATGATATATTTTATCTCCAGTTCATTCAAACGACAAAGTCAGGTCTAACTCTAGTAATTTTTGAACCGGCGATGTTCGAAACCGATATATTTTTTTTCCAGTTCATCCGAACGCGAGACTCAGGTCGAAACTGATATATTTCTTCTCTAAAAACACAAGCTTCTCAAAAAAACACACATGTTGCTCACACACTCCCTTAATCCATATGAGAACCTCAAAAAGATTTGTAGTCGTCCGTGTTTTTAGATGGAAAAATCTCAACCGTTAAACCTTTCATTTCTGATAGACAAAGCTCAACCACAGGACTTGGCCTTATCCCTTTCCCAACTCATCCCAATTCGCTCAAATCATCTCGTCTCTCTGTAAGTAAGAGAAAAAAACTCTATCTTTCTCAAAACCATTTTCACTCAAATCCTCTCGTCTCTTTAACGAAGAAAAAGAAACCCTAACTTTCTCTAAATCTAAATCATTCTCTGCTTCCCTCACCCCATCTTCTTCTCCTTCGACCGAAACCCTAACTCACTCACCCCTAAGTCAAAACTGCAGCCTCCTGAATCCTTTTTTTTTTATCTCTATTTCTTTCTATTTGTTGAATTAGTAAATGTATTTCACCAAAGAAAATTGAATATGTGGAGCGATTCATAATATTTTTTTCTTTTGATGCTCCGATCTAAGATGAGTTTGTTTCTCTTATCTATGTAGATCTCTATCGCGTTTCGTTGAATCTTAGTGTTTTAACACAACCCGAGAAATCTGATTGTTGTTTTGGATGATTGAAACAGGATATTGAAAAGAGGGAGAAAGTTCTGCATCCAACTGATATCAATTTTATGTGATAATGTTGACAAACCCCCGATCCTGAAGACCCATTTTTGTATTTTAATTTCCCTGATCTCATATGGTTTATCTAGGTATTCTATAATTTTTATGTTTTTTTTTTTTTGAATTCCTTAATCTCGAATTCTTTCTCAGTATTCTCTCCCCCTTGCTCAACTAGGGTTTAAAAATTAGATTTGATTATTTTGTTCTTCAATAATTCTAATGTTTGTTTGTTAACAGAGAATGAAAAGTAGGTTTTCCAATTTTCCATTCTAATTGTTCTTAATTTTTTTTTTTTTTTTTTTTTTTTTTGCTATTTCAAATTAGGATCTGAAATTAGTATGTTTATTTTTGGTTCTGTTTGCTATTTCAAAAGAGTCTGAGAATTAATTTGGTTTTTGGTTCTTCAACTGTGATGGTGATTCCTGAGTTGCGCGATTTTTCGCTTTTGTCTTAATTTTGTGGGTTTAAATCTTAATTATTTACGGAAGTGGTTGTTAGGGTTTACTATGATAGGTGACTACTCCAGCAAAATTTGGTGCTTTTCTTCTCTTAACTTATTGGTGATTTTCTTTACTAGAAACTATTCTGTATTTTTAACATAGAATCCTTCTGAATTTCAACAATTTTGAGTTGCTCATATGTAAATTTTTACGACTTCAATTGTTCCCTTGAAGCAATATTAATTCATTGCACTAGATACCTTTTATAATCTCGGTCCCTCAATTGTTGTGATTGAGAAAATATTTGGAGCATAAATCTTCAAACAGTATATAGATTTTTTGATTTATTTTAGTTTCAATCAAAATTTCTGGTTGATTTCCGATGATGATTAAACATAGACCTGTAATGATAGCGGAGATGACCACAAAATTATAACATCTAAGGGGCTGAGGCATATTGAATTGATTTGTTTGATTTTGTGTTATTTGCTTCATCTGTTCTATGAACATTGTTGTAGCTAGGTTAATCAATTCTACTGGCATAATTTTGTGGTGAAGCGATAAAAATTTGTTGTCCTCGCTATCTGGTGCTTGTTGCTATGTTGCATTTTATTGTCTGTTTATTAGGATTTATGAAATTTTCACATGTCAGACTTCATTGGTTTTGGATACAAGATATATGAGAAGACATTTCATTATTCTGAGCAGGCACTAATCTTCTGGAATATGTGAAATGTACAACCACCCTATCCATATTTATTCGTACATCTCAGGTACCGATCTATTTAATGTTAATGATCTATGGTCCTATGTTACAAATTCCATATATTCTCTTCGGCTAAGTTATCACCATGGGAACCACTAAAAGTCACTTGTTGTTCCTCGCAGACTGGCCATTGGTGCTGGCCTTTGGTTGAGCAGTCTTCAGGGGGTAAGTAGGAACTTTTTCTGTCTCTTATTTCGTGTGTTGGAGTTCTCACTTGGGTCTATGTTGGTGTGGAATTCGCACTTGGGTTTGTGTTGTTGTGAGTCGACTCATTTCTTATTTACTTGTTTTTAATGTGAAACAGACAATGTTGATAGGGATCAACTAAAGGCTGCTATTAAGGCTCAATAGGACCATCTTTTCTTATATATCAAACATATAGCTATTGGTAGATTATCTGTGATGAATGTATAGTTGTTTTTATCCCACTAAGGATGGTAGTGTGGTAAGTATGTACTTATAGATCCATTTCTTGTATATTCTCGTTTCTTTTTGTTTGATAGTCATGTATTCATAATGTCCTCATTCTGTGATGGTATAATCATTGATTTAGTTATGTGTTTTTCAGGAAAGAAGCATTTGGGGTTGCAAGTTGAGGCATAAGAAACTCTGAAAGCATGTCATCTTTTTTAATATTAATTCTTGTTGTCGAACTCACGGAGATCAAGGGTCTTTCTTTCTGTAAAAGTTTAAGTGCGTCTCTACTGATCTATTTATCGATTTATAAACAAATTGTTAACTACTTGTTAAGCCATATCCTTATGGGTGAAATCCCCTCCTATGATGACGATGGTTGGTCACTGTGAAAACCAAGGGTCGAGCGGCTAAGCTTTGAGTTGCTTTTTCGACTTGTTGAAGTTGAAAAGGTTAGCAAGAATTATAATACTAGTTTTGAATGTCATTTATAAGCCAAATTGAATTCAAAAAGCGACTTCATTTTTTTGAGCAGTTTTTTTATTTTTTGCTTCTTGCTTCTGATAAGAACTTTTTTAATTGTTATATATAAAGTCTCCCCTTTGGCCCTTTCTATTCAGTATAGCTTTGCTAATATTTGATTTTGGTCTACAACATTACAGGTTCAAGTTGATTTTGGTCATAGAGTTGCGCCTATATTTTATGAGGCCAAGTGGGAAATTAAAGAAAGTGTCTTTGGGACAAAGAGATGGTTATTCTGGAGACTGATGGAAGATCTTAGAAGTATGGGTTGATTTTTATTTTTTACTTTAATTTTTATGTATATCTTGTAGGTGCTGTCAATAATTTTCATGTATATTGGTATGTGAACTAATTTGTCCGACCGTTTTTTGTAGGAATCATGAAGATAAGAATAAAATCTCAGTAATATAGAGCTTTTAATCTTGTTGAGCTTCTGTCAAGGTATACTTGCTCACTCCGAATAGTTTTCTGTATGGCTAATAATGCAGCTGATTTTTTCGTCACTTTTGGATTGTTAAATCTGAAGTTTTATTTGATCTCTGTGACGCCTACATCCCCCTACTAGTTATTCTGGGTGGTGCTATAATAAAACATTCTTGATGTTTTATTATTGTTCCTGATATTCCTTTTTTAGAAGTAGCTGATATGACCTTCACATATAGTAATGGTCATACTTCACATCTAGTAGTAGTTAAATAACATCTAAATAGTATGTTGATTGTGTCATTGACTGATATATATATATATATATATGCTCAATCTTTATTGTTGGACAGATTAGTAATACCAGATGCCAATGCTGAAACTGGTGCAGCTAAAGAGAAAACTTGGTGCTTCTGTTCTTGACCTTGGTTGTGCACTTTAGGTATTTCTAGTGACAGACTTTGTCATGCCTGCAACCTATAGTCTTGTACCAAGTAGCTGGAGAATATTTTTTGTGTTGTCTGGGAGAGTACTTAAATAAGAAGATTGAATTATTTTATTTTTTTGGGTAGATTTCATAATGAATCTAGATAGTTTGCAGATTGAGATCGTGTCATAATGAATGTATAAATGGTAGATTTCATAATGAATCTAGATAGTTTGCAATTGTGTTTTAGGTTTATTTGTATTTCTGGCCTGTAACCTGAAAGGGTAGGTCCCTGATAATGACCAGTATTGCAGGCATGTAAACTGGAAGGCCAGGTCCATGAGAAAGACCTGGGCTACCCATTTTTTTTATTGTAATTGAAAGAATTATCACTGGTTTAACTGTGACCAAAACTGTGATGAAAAGCAACACGTGTCATCATCTTAATGTTGTTACAAATAAGAGTAACAATTTAAACGTTACAGTAATAGTGACAAACATAAGATAGGTGTCCATTGAGAAATTGTTGCAAAAAGTAGGCAACACTTATATGTGTTACAATAATCGTTACAAAAAGTGACATGTGTCCAAAACCAAATAGTTGCATACCTGACACGTGTCATCACCGAATTGTTGCAAAGTGAGAATAACAATTATATCTGTTATTATTACTGTGACAAATGAGCCACGTGTCGCTATTCTAAAATTATGTTAACTGTTACTATTAAATAACGTAACAGTTTATAAATGTGACTATAACAAAATTTTGTCACGGTGAAAACTGTTACAAAAAAATATAACAATTAATATCACAGCGTTTCTCTAACGGCGTATATGTGTTACAAATTTTTTTAGTAACAGATATACCCAGTGACAAAATCCAGGATTTGGTGTAGTGAAAGAAAGAATGTAATACATGGAACATTAGTATATGCAATTGAGAAGGTGATACGGTGCTGCCGAAGTTTCCCTGCAACATAAGACTCCTTAGTTCGTTCATTGCAATTTGGGCTTTACTTGTTGGTTCTGTCGAATCCAATAAAGCTGATGTTATTGCATCTCTTCCGTCTCAATATATTGTAAGAGGTTTGCTTAGATTGAAAGAGAACACAACACAAATCAAAGATGCAAGGAGTCCAACAAACGGATCACCAAAAAAATAAAGGATTTATATGTAGACTGTAGGATCGAGCAAGAGAGAGGAGAGCTCAACACGTAAGCAAATAAAAGACTAAATTGACAATTAAATTCGGTGTACAATTCTTATGGCTCAATAGCCTACTTATAGTCTCACAAACTTGACAATCACTCAAGAGACTTTCCTAATGAAAACAAACTCTAAATAAAACACACATTCCTAAAATAAAATAAACTCTAAATAGAACTCTTTTAGAACTCTCTAGAACACCTTGTTTCTTAAGTTAACTCCAATTTCCAAATATGACACGTTGTGTCAACTATTCCTGTTGATATGACTTAACTGCGTCAACTGCAGCAGTTGATCCATACTCTTCTTCACACTGTGTCAACAACACTTGTTGATCCGTTAAACCAACATAAACCAAGATATTATTCAACAAGAATTTTGTAACCTCTTCTACTCCTCATCTTCTTCCATTGATCGACATTTGCACGTCCTTGTCTTTTCTCATTTTTTATGCCTCTTCTTCCATTGATAAACGCCAACATACAAAGATATGTAGTTGTACGTTCTTGTCTTTTATCATCTTCAAAGATACCACCAACAAACCCTTACTCCTTGATACTCGATTATAGCTTATCCCAATTTCATGATCCTACCGAAATTCCGTCAATCAACAAACTTAATTCACAAACCTCTTTTATTCCTTCACGTTCTTCTTCATCCCATCGGAACACCGAGCATTGTAGCTCATCTTCATCTCTTAATCTTCTCTTCATATGTTGCTTTAACAAGAGTCACAACCGTCAGTTAGTGATGTATGCTAGAACTGATCTTTTCACAGTTCACAAACCTTTCTTCTCTTCTAAAGTACATATGTTTCCATATATTCACGATCACAACCTTGTTAATTGTTGTGATGTTCTCATCAACTCATAGGTATTATAACCTCCTCTTGTTGGTCACTCTCTTCTCAAATTCCACACTGGAATTGCTTCACTTCTCTAGCCAAATCCCCATACTGGGATTGCTTCACTACTCACGATCACTACCTTGTGACGTCTCTTCTCTTCACACTCTCATCACCTCCTGGTGATTAACTTCTCTTTATTCACAACCTTAATGTTGTTTCTTCTTCTTTTTTCTTCTTTGTTCCAGTCACGCTTGTTAAAGTCGGAATTTTCATACTTCTTTGTTCTTCAAGATTCTCTCATAATCTTTTTCTTGTTACGCTTTTGCCACAAGCATACTTCTTTACAAAGTCTGTCACACTTTGTAGGATTTCCAAGTTTCTGCTACAAACTCTTCAACCACCATGTTTGAGCTTAACATGATACCATCCTTCCTTAAGCTCAAACATAATTACCCAACATTCCTTGTCATCCTAAGTTTCTGAATTCGATCATCTTAATCAAACTGTATCAGTCCTTCCTGATTGCAATACCAACTTTCATCTTCTGTTGCGATTATTTCATATCCATGACTTAACCCTTTGAATCAACAACTCACCCTAAGCTTCTTATCTCAACCAACATCAAATCTGCTTTCTGCAACACCTCTGCCAGAATACTGTCACACTTCTTCAGAAAACTGTTACGCTTTTGTAACAATTCTTTAGTAACACTTAACTATGACATCCTTTTGTCACACTACTCTTTATCTGTAACAATTCTTCTGCAATTGTGACATTCATCTTTGTAACACCCATACTGTTATTATCTTTCAATAACACTTTTGGCCAACTGTGACGATTATTCAGTCACACTTCTGTATCTTCACACGTAACATCCATACGTCCTTTTTTTAGGTCATGAAACCTCACCTATTCCACACAATCACACGTCTAAAGTTCACTCGACAGTAAACACTACCAGAACCACCTTTTTTCATGTCTAAGACAAACTAGTCAATCACGATCAATCACCAACACAGACTCAACTACGATCACCATACTCTGTTCCGTTCCAACATTGTCTTCTTCATCAACCATGAATCACAGTAATCCCATAACTCATCCCCTTTCTTCTCAACTGCATGATTCTTCGGATATAATGACTACTTCAACCCGTGAGCATCACCTTTCACAACCAGGGGCGGAGGCAATGTAGTGAAAGGGTGTGCAATTACACATCCTTAAATTTCAAATATCCATATTGAGTATTAGTTTTGCAAGCCTAAATCAAGGGCTAATTGGTTTTTGCACCCCCTAAAATCCCAAGAGTCCAACTCTCCAAGACCCAATTACAATTAATTTTCTTCCGAGTGTAATTAACCCTTGCCTCTTTCTTCTCAAATTCATTTATTTGATCAAATGAAGCATACTTTCCCATCCAAGACCTCTTCTTGCTGGTTGACGTTGACGTGCAACAAAATTTTTGATGCGCAACGGAATTTTTAATGTGCAACAAATTTTCTATTTTGTTAGTCTTTTTATTTTGTGGCGTACTTATTTTTCTTGCACCCCCTCCGTTGAGATTCTGGCTCCGCCCATGTTCACAACATCACAAAGAATAACCATCAACAATTGTGATCATCATCATCAACTCCATTCTTAATCTTTCGATCACAGCCATACGTTCTTTCCACAGTCACTAATCATCATTATCGTCCATGGCAGCAACAATCTTCGTCAGCAACAAACTCCGACAATCTTGTCTTATTTGCTACTATACCTCGTCTAAAACTTTTCATCTCTACGCTAATGAAAGCAATTCTTTACATCAATGGCAGCAACTCTTCACACACTTTGTTTCACCACAGCAAAACAAACAACATCAATTCTTCTTCACGGATTTACTTGATCAAATCTGATCAAAAATTCCAACTTAGTCGTACCAAAGTTTCCTTGTTTATCTCAACTTCCAAATCCAACCACACAGTTATGTTTCTTCACGGTAACAACAAACACACATCTATATCACCTCTTCAAACTTTAATATTTTCTTCACGGTCTTTAACCGCAATTACCATCTTATTTAAAATCGACCTTCTAACCTTCTTCTTTATCTTCTTATGAACACCGGCAACAACAACTCTATCTCCGTAATTTCTTCTTGCAGTTTTGTCATCACCTATACTTCATAACTTGGAACATCACAACAACTGACTTTCTTCTTTCTGTTTTTTTAAGAACTCTCAAACCCTAAAAACACCAATACAGAAAAAACACAATCAAACGGAAATTCTTTATCACCGAAAGCAAAAAACATCTCTTCAACTTTTTTCTCCTTCTCCTTTATCTTCCTCTCACCTTGATCTAATACTAAATGTAGGATCGAACAAGAGAGAGGATATCTCAACGCGTAAGCAAATAAAATACTACATTGATAATAAAATTTGGTGTACAATTCTTATGGCTTAATAGCCTACTTATAGTCTCACAAACTTGACAATCACTCAAACGACTTTCCTAATAAAAACAAACTCTAAATAAAGCACACATTCCTAACATAAAACAAACTCTAAATAAAACTCTTCTAGAACTTTTTGGAACACCTTGTTTCTCAAGTTAACTCCAATTTCCAAATATGACACGTTGTGTCAACTGTTCCTCTTGATCCAACTTAATTGCGTCAACTGCAGAAGTTGATCCATACTCTTCTTCACACTGTGTCAACAACACTTGTTGATCCATTCACATCGCGTCAATTGTCATAGTTGATCCACAAACCAAATCACCATATCTTGGTTTAACTTCCAACATAGACACTATGTAATTTTACCAATTTTAAAGTTGGTGAATTCATCACCTTTTACACCATCAAGTTGTGTCAATTCAGATTATTATGCGAAATTTGACCACTCACAACTTTTTTTTTTTTGCATCAACCTTACCACTCACCAAAATTGTTGAATAAATTAAAAAATATTGCTCCAAATTTGAAACATTTTATTGTTTTAGATAGGGATAGGAGTGTAACTGTATATAATATCCGAAAAATACTCGGCCTGCATGTACCCGCATGAGCCTGCCTGTAATCGAAATAGCCTAAAGCCTGTTATGGCCCGTCGCGGAACGCCTGGCCTGGATTAATTTTGGGCGGGCTCGGGCTTAGAAATTAATTATGATGCCCATCCTGAAAGCACTCTACATGCCATCAATCATTTAGTATCTTCTTAAAAAGACTTAAAAATTACCATTTTATAATTTTCAATTTGTGTTGGAGCCCAGCTGGTGGCTCGGCTACCAACACCCCCTGTGTAAACATTTTATATATATTCCCATATTGTTATAATAAAAAAAAATGTGTATCTAGAAAAATAAAATATATAGTTGTTTTTACTTATAGTTAACATTTTCAAAAAATTAATGGTAATATATTTTCTTATTTAGAAAATTTATTGTACTCTAATTATTTATTTATTATAGGCTTTGTCATTGTAATTTAAATATAAAATAATACTAGTAGGAATTACCTATAGGTATTATTAGTTTTTGGCAGGTTCATCCATTAAAGCCCAGTTCCCGAAGGTCCATAATTAAAAGAAAAGAGAAAAATGGACCCAAATTTTTATTCTCAGGCTCTAGACACGTGTGAGAATTGGTGTACATATTTATAATACCCAAATTAACCTTTAGTGTAATAAACACGGGATTATTTTTTCCAGATTTGTTTTTTCTTTCTCTTTCCTCTCACTGTTGCTGCTGGATTTTGATGAAATCCAATTCATTTTCTTCATCCTCTCTGGTTTGTGTATTATGACAAAGTTCTGGTGCTGAAGATTTTTATAAGGCCATGATCGATTCACGAATCCAAGATCGATTCTTTATATGGAGCTTTTGGTAAGTTGATCTAATCATTAATTAGTTTATGTTTGATTATGTTTTCCGGTCTTCGTGCTTGATTAGATTTGATATTTTAATTTCATTTTGTTGGCCTTTCATTTGTTTTTAGTTTGATTTTGTATATTAATCATCAGTACATATATGATCTACTTGTCGTTTTTGATGAAAATAGTTCAGATCTAGTTATAAAATCATGTTTTATGTTCATTTTGTTAGTAGATATGATATTTTTAGTTTCATTTTGTTGGCTTTTGGTTTGGTTTTAGTTTGATTTTGTGTATGAACCATCAGTACGTATATGACGTACTATTTTTATGTGTTTACTATGCATCTATAAGTTTGGTTTCAGTTTTGGTTGTGTATTAACCATCAGTATGTATATGACGTACTATTTTTATGAATCTTGATCGTAATTATTCAAAAAAAATTTGGTTCGATTATGATTTTTTTAGTTTATTTGAAATTTCAATTTGATTATCTTGTTATTTTCGTTTCTTTATTTTCTCAAAATCATGTTTGTTTGTTGTTTCACGGGTATTATCCGACAGTACATATGTTGCATACTAATATGAACTACTTTTGATTTTGTTTTATTCTTAGTTTTATCACTTGTTGTGGTTTTATCCATAAGTACATATCTTCGATACTAAAATAAGACTCTCGATTATGTTTTTTTGATAGATTCATTACATGCAGTTATTTTTTTGTTCATGAATCAGCAGTACATATGTGGCATACTGATACGAACTGCTTTTGATTATTTTTTATTCTTAGTTTTATCATTTGTTGTTGTTTCATCCATAAGTACATATATTCGATACTGAAATAAGACTCTCTCGATTTTGTTATTTTTCTTCATGGAGTTGTTTTAGATAATGAATTAGCAGTACATATATTGAATACTGAAAAACTGCTTTTTGAATATGTTTTATACATAGAATTTAGTCTGTTAATTCTTATGATTCTGGCAGTACATATATGGAATACCTAAATAAAACAGATCCATGAGTACGTATACGAAATACTGAAATATGTGATTTGATTATGTTATACTCATGGATTCATCAATTCCTCTTTACATGCAATTGATTTAAGTTCATGAATATGCAGTACCTATACGTCGTATTGATAGAAACTTCTCCCGATTCTGTTTTATTCAGATTTTGCCCATTTTTTTGTTTGATCCATGAGTACGTATGCAAAATACTGAAATATGTGCTAGTTTTGTATAGGTTATTATGTTTTTACTGTGCATATATAGGTTTTCCTTTATTCTTTCTATGATTTAATACTGTATTGAATTTTTTTTAGAGTTTAACTGGTATGATCCTATAATATATGTGATGTAATACGTTCTCTAATTTATTTTTCATTGATTCTAACAGACATATACTCTACCTGTAAGCAGTGAAACATATATATATACTCTAATTTGTAAGCAGTGTAGCAGACATGTACTCAATATAATGAGGGTATAAGCAGTGCATCAGATATATACTCGAATTTTTTAGCAGTGTAGTATAGAAGATATGTACTCAAATTTGTAAGCAGTGACTCGGATTTGTAAGCAGTGTAGTATAGAAGATATGTACGCAGTGCAACAGATATGTACTCGAATTTGTAAGCAGTGTAGTATATAAGATATGTACTCAAATTTGCAAGAAGTGTTGCAGATATGTACTCGATATAATGAGGGTGTAGGCACACACATTTGGAAGTAGGTGGTATTATGGTCATTTCGATGTTTTCAATTAATTTTGGACCTCCAGAGAAAAGAAAATTCCGGTTGGACCCTGCTTTTAGGGGTGAGCATGGGCTTGTATGGACCGGTTTTTACCTCATCCGCATCCAATCCAATCCACTACGGATTTCAAATTTGGCATCAGCATCCAATCCAACATCCAATGGATGCATGGATGAACGGATTGGGTGCGGATAATCCAATGGATTTGTGTTAGTTAAAATATATAATGAAAAAATAAAACCAATATATAAAACCTACACATTTTATGTATGTATATAAAGTGTCATGAACAACACTCAAAGCAAACACCTTAGAAATTCCAAAATTATCTATATATTTTGTAGAAAAAATATAAATTCCCTTAATCTAGCTAATGGATATGGATGTCCAATGGATTTTCAAGGTTGCATCCTGGCCCAATCCGTAATCCGTTGGATTTAAAAAAATTCATCCGCATCCAACCAATTAGCGAACGGTCCAGGCATCCATCCGCAAAAATATGGTTGGTCCCGGTTAAATTCGCGGATTACAGATAAAATGCTCACCCCTACCTGCTATAAATAACTATATGGGTCTAGGACCAACCAATAAATTTTCCACTAGTACTATTACTTATGATATGCAATGTTAGAGCATTTCCTATGGCAATGACCAAACACAAAACTCTATTCAGCCAGGTGGATGGCCAAACTGGGTTTTCCACTATGGGAAATTAGTGAGCGTTAGACTAATAGGCGCACGATATGGCTGAAAATGCTGGCGCTCACAGGTAGAACACATGCACTAGAATGAATAACTCTGTCGTCAGAAGAACCAACGTCGCATCACAATGTATGTCGCCGGTGTTTTTGCTTCTGACGCCAACGGGTGGTTTTTAAAATTTCGAATTTCACTTTTTCCCTCTATAAATTACCACCATCTTTGGACAATTCACTACCACCAAAATTCACTTGAATTTTCTCTTCTAAAATGGTTGAAAAGGCGATCACACTTTTTTGCGATGTCAAACTTGAAGATGTTGTTTCTAAGATATGTGGGAGTTTTAAAAAGATTGAAAATTGTAAAAGGAAAGTGCAAGTTTTAGAATTTGCTCCAAGAAAAAGTTCCGTTAAAAAGCAAAGAAGAGCTTCAGTTTTGAAAGTTAACAACAAAAAATTCAAAAACAAAGGTGAAATTGTCAAAGAGCGCGTCGAATGGAAAATACGTCAAATAAAGATAAACAGTAGGCCAAAACTTGTACTTGATTTTTATTGAAGTTTTTATTATTGTCTAAAGTTTATATCTTGTAAAATAATTGGCAGTAATATGAATGAATGAAAATGTTTATATTTTAAAATAGATTTCCACTTCAGATTAAGTGAAATTTATTACAATTTAAACTTGCAAATAACATCAAACTACATTTTAATAAACCACAACAAAAACATCAAACTACATCAAATCCAGCGACATTCTCTCTGTAGAGTTCATAACATTCAAAATGCTTAAACTCTCTTCTGGTTTCTTCAGTGAACTTGGTCAGAGCAATAGTTTTCTGTAAGACATAAAAAAAAAATAGATATTTATAATGCAGTTCATCAGTGAGGAAAAAGGGAAGATACTCACCAGTTCTTCGTTGGATAATCCAAAATAACTACGGTGAACCATCCACAAAACTTTCGTATAATGTTTGATTTCATTAGTGATGAATGCAATTCTTAATTCTAGGCTCTTAGTGTTTCTTATGCTTGCGTTCCGCGATGCTACAAACTGTCCCAATATTGTTTCCCAGAAATGGTCATTGTTCATTGGTCTCCTCAAATGATGTATCCAACATCGACTGAGAGTAACATCTTCTTCCATTGTAAATACCGGAAGCGGCATTCAAGTGCAATAACAATGTGCTTGAGATGGACCATCTTTTAGAATTCTAAAACACGCTTCGTAACGAAAAGGTTTTCCCTGAGCTTCCTCCCAATTATCAAGAGCTGTTTGGATGACTTTATCTTCAGTTACACCGATGAACTTTTCTCGATCGATTTCCATTACCAGAGAAACAAATGGCTGGAATGTAAGCCTAACAGATTGAAAACGAGCACGCAATCGACGAGCATCTCTGTTTCATGGGTTTCCCGTCAGTGAGACGAACATTGAGAAAACGTCCTCCCAAAAATAAGTGTCTTAATGAAAGCCCATACCAGTTATTACCCTATGAAAAAAATATTCTTTGCATATAGTTATATCCTCTTCTTCAGTGACTTTGGTACCTCGATTTCTAACAGACATTTCTTCAGAGTGGGAGAGATTAAGGAGATATGAAAAAGAAGAAGAAGTAGATTAAGAAGATTAAGATCTTAAGGAGAAGAAGGAGATGTGATTTTGGATATGGGAGGAAAGAAATTTATAGGTCAGAGAAACAAAATGTAGCCGTTGGAGTTTGAAGTAACAACGCCCGCGACATTCTTTTGAGTGCCCATTTGAATTTCCATAGTATTTGGTGTTTGAAGTAAAACCGCGCGACTTTACTAAAACCGCCCGTTTGAATTACCAACCCCTATTTTCTTGTTATAAATACGACACACTAGGGGTGCCTCTCAACCAAACCAACGGATTTCTTTCTAACAATCCACCATGTCTAAAGGAAAAGCGAATCCAATATTTTGTGTCGAAGCAAAAGAGGTTTGTTCGTTATGTTTCATGGATAACCACAGTCTTATGCAATGCCCCTGGATGTATTCAAAGTGTCCGCGGGAAGGTTGTTCACGCATTAGAATGGTGATTGAATCACAACCGGAAAAAATCAGGTATTTGCAATGTCAATATCCCAACTGTCCAGAGGAACCACATATGCTGGATGATGCTATGAAGATTTAAAAAGAAGAAGAAGAAAAGATTGCAACACTCTGCAAAAACTTCAAACTTAAATCCAAATTGAAGAAGGAGCTATTACACTGCACCATCAATTTTATAAATAAAAACAAAATGCATTGAACAACCACACCATACATGAGAATAAAAGAAATACATTAGATTAAAACAACTACTACATAGGCGGCGTCAGTTCTCGGCAGGTGGTGGAATTCCTAGGACGGTGTAGGGATCGTTTTTGATGAGCACCCTAAGAATGTTGAAACAAGCATGTAATTCAAACTGACGACCGCGGTGAGATGATCGCCACATCACTAGAGTTCTGGGTTCCACTTCATGTTCCGCTTTACCGTTGAGCTTATTTTTGTGATTATCCATTAGTTGAGCGATGAACTACGATACATTACAACTAATTACACTAAAACGATGTGCCAATCCATGACAATCACGCATATTAATATTCATCGTTTCAGCAACGAACATTTCAAAAACTTTCGGCTAGAACGTCGATTGTGATACATTCCTACTGGTAGCAATATCAGCGGCAACATATTCTGTTTGAAAAACGTAGGCTCTGCAAATAGCTAAATCCCCTTCTTTAGTGAATCTAGCGGAACGAACTCTGGGAGACGTTTTTGTAGATGATTTGAGAGGGAAGAATGTATAGAATTTGTGAATTTAGAGTTGAAATGAGGAGTATTTATAGATTTGAGGAAATGTAGCCGTTGGATCAAATAGTTCCGGAGCCTTTCAGATTGAGCTGTTGGCGTCATGGTGACTGACGCTGGCGCTATTTTTTCTGACACGCGCTAGGAACAATAATGCATGCGTTATTATCTCTGACGCCAACGTTTATATAAATGACGTCCGTCTTTACCACAGACGCGCACTGGATGTTCCGCCTCAATGTTCAAACCATCATATTTGTTGATTTGAACATCCATTTTTCATGTTTGTTCATTCTATAGTGGGAGCAAAATGAACAAACTTGGAGTTTGTTCATCCCGTAGGAATTGCTCTTAGAAAGAAAATGATACCGTATTAAAAATAAATAAATTTAATACCATCCATTTGAAAATTTAAACATAAAAAAAAATCAAAATCAAAATAGTGGCATGCCCGTATAAAAAGCGGGCTTTGGGCGGATTTCGGGTAGCAAATTATCTAATTTTGTCCGGCCTGAATTTTTTTAAGGGCTCACAAATATAAAGCCTGACCTGCCCGATCTGTCTTAGTTTTCGGGTTGGGCGGCCTGGCCTACCCGAATTTACACCCCTAGATAGGGAGTGGTATTTTGGCCCCGCGAACTTTTTGACGCATTGTCTGTTGCATTGATTGAAAATTTGAAATATACTCGATTTTGCTAAAAACCTGTCGGTAAAAATTTAGGCAGTCCATTTTCAGGGCAGTGATTCCTTACCCTTATTTTTAAGATACTAATTTATGAAAAATGAGAAAAATAAGGGTAGTGGAGTATCTTAGTCCATTTTCGTGAGAATGTTTTTCAGAACTCACAACCATAAACCTGTGAGCACTAGAATGCTCAGGATACCCTATAAAAACACAATCAACGGTTTTGGGTCCTATCTTATTTTTCTTAGGAGGAGGGATGCCCACCTTTTCCAAGAGCCCCCACACTTTGAAGTATTCATAAGATGGTTGTTTACCTTTCCATAACTCATATGGAGTTTTATCCGATCCTTTAAAGGGTACTCTGTTCAGGATGTAATTGGAAGAGAGGATATCCTCCCCCCACAAATTCGAAGGTAATCCTGAACTAATTAACATGGCATTCATCATATCCTTAAGGGTACGGTTCTTACGTTCAGCTACACCATTGGATTGAGGTGAATAAGGGGATGTAGTCTCATGTATTATGCCATGTTCTTCACAGAAATCTCCTACGGGAATTTCATACTCACCACCACGGTAAGACCTAATAGTTTTAATGGTAGTATTCAATTGGTTTTCGACTTCACTTTTATATATCTTAAAGGCTTCTAAGGCATCATCCTTCCCTCTAAGTAAGTAAACATGGAAGTACCTCGTACATTCATCTATAAAAGTAATAAACCATTTCTTACCACCTCTTGTTTGAACTGACTTCATATCAACTAGGTCTGAGTGGATTAAATCTAAGGGTTTAGAGTTTCTCTGGACATTATTATTGAATGATTTCTTAGCATGCTTAGATTCTACGCAAATCTCACACTTATGATTTTTATCTAAAGTGAATTTTGGTATGCAGCCTACCCTAGCCAATTTATGCATTGATTTATAATTTACATGACCAAGTCTACCATGCCAAACATTCAATGACACACACATGTAAGCAGAAGAATCATTCAATTTCAAATCAGGACAGGTTACATTAAGTTTATAAAGACCCCCAGTCTTATAACCCTTACCCACATAATCATTGCCCTTAGTGACTCTCGTTTCAAAGGAAAAACATTTTCAAAAAACACAGCATCCCTAGACTCCATGATAGTATTCAACCCTATGTCAGAAATTTCAGAACTCACAACCATAAACCTGTGAGCACTAGAATGCTCAGGATACCCTATAAAAACACAATCAACGGTTTTGGGTCCTATCTTATTTTTCTTAGGAGGAGGGATGCCCACCTTTGCCAAGCACCCCCACACTTTGAAGTATTCATAAGATGGTTGTTTACCTTTCCATAACTCATATGGAGTTTTATCTGATCCTTTAAAGGGTACTCTGTTCAGGATGTAATTGGCGGAGAGGATAGCCTCCCCCCACAAATTCGAAGGTAATCCTGAACTAATTAACATGGCATTCATCAATGTTTCCTTTGTTAATAAGGTAAAGAACGGGCCCTAGCTCAGCTGGTCATCCCCGTTCCCCGAAGTTTCATGCGTTCCAGGAGGTCCCAGGTTCAAGTCCCCAATGGCGTAATATTGCAGGAATTAACATGGAATGTAGTGTTAGTTTGCTCCCCTTGTGACACAATCTCGCCCCCCCCCCCTTCGGCTCCCCTTGGCAAGGTTACCCATGAGGCTCGCTGGTAGGCTAGCACATCAACATGTTCAATTAATGTAGTAGTATGTCGTTGGAGCCTAGCTTGTTAGGCTTCCAACTAGTTTCATGTAATAATATTTATCTAATATAAACATTTTTAGGGTAAAGATATAATTTTTGTTGTCAAAGTGGTCAAAATTGTTATAGTGACACACACGCGCTTTCCCCGACCAGCCAGACTTCTATACGTTGAAAGTTTCAATCAACAGCTCAAAAGATTTGTACATTTTTGTACAGTGCCTTTGTATTTGGACTCTTTCTGCTCAGTAATTGGTCAACTTTAGAGTGTTCACCATCTCATTGAATCAATCAAAGACGTCTCATTTTCATCATGAGACTCATCCTCTACCTACCCGTCCTATTCAGGGGTTATAAGATTTTTCCACGGTGCAAGGCAGTCTAAGATTTCAATTAATCTTCCACGAACCTAGAAGAAAAGAAATGAGGATGTTTTTCATACAGTTGATTCGTTTGTTATTTTTGATCCTCCTCTTATCACCTGTCTTTTGCATAAGGTATGTAATAAATTCTGAAAATCTAATTTAACTGATAAACTTTGAAAGTATAACAAATATGTCGATTGTAAATCATCTCAAATTCTTGATCCAAATTAACTGTAACATATCCAATTTTCATTTGCAGAGGTGAGTACGGTCGCAAACAAGATAAACCAAGGCCAGGACCACCATCTTCAGGAAAGCCAGGAGGGCCACGTCCATGATGAACCTCAACGAATCTGTACCACACGAACAAAAAGAACATGATATATCTCAGCAAAGGGCTACACCAGTTGGATCAGTGTTGCTGCTAAAATTTTAGTATGTATTCTATCTTATATTCGTTGCACGGGTAGAGTTTTCTAGATATCATCCAATTGTAAAAGGAAGACCTTAAATCTTTGATCTCAAGTAAGAGTACTCAGGCTTTTGGTCAACTGGGGGAGCCATTATTAATTTAATTTTGTATGTTTTATTTTTGCTCGGTAATTTAGTATGTGTGATAGTGATACACAGTGACATGAATCATATTTGTTTGGGTTTCTTGAAAATCATAGACACGTCACGGCGGAGCCAGCCCATTGCAATGGGGTGCTCTTGCACCCCTGGTCAGCTGGCTCCAAAGCCTAATTTAGGCCCAACAGATTTTTTTTTTTAATACCCAAGCCTAATTTTGCATTTTTGCACCCCCTAAAAAAAAATTTGCACCCCATAATAAATTTTGCACCCCTTAACCAAATTCTTGGCTCCACCCCTGAGACACGTATAAGAAATTGTTATGACTCAAGAAAACAAAGTAGAAAAAAACGTAGAATAGAAATAAGCATTAGAAAAATATTATTTATGTGTGTAAAATACAAAGATCTATGGTTCTATTTATAAAGTTCCTATAGAAAAAATATATATATTGAAAGTGTGAAGCGTTTTTCATTTTGAACGCGTAATTGGGGGATATGAATTACTTCCCCCCAACCCATGGTGTGTGCTAAGGGGTGACCATTTGGGGGTGACCATTTGGTATGAAAATACCAAAATACCCTTTGGTTAATTAAAAACTTTATGAAAAGACTGTTATGCCCTTTCCCCTAAAACAATAAAATCAAAACCCAAATCAATTTATCCCCATTTCAATTCACTGCCGGCATAGTTAGGGTTCTGGAAAAAAAAATTCCTTCATCTTCTTCGTCGTTCTTCATCGACGATTAATCGTTAAATCAAAAATTTCTTCGTCGATTAACCTACCCGAATCATAACCATGCCTCCACGAAGGAAAACAAAAGCCAAACCGAAGACCAAATCGATTGGTCAACAAAAACACGAACAATGAATTGCGTCGATTGCTGAAGAACAAGGAGAGGACGAGGCGGCGAACTCGGACGATCAACCACTCGCAACCATGGCTTCTCTGAGAAGGTTAGTGGCTTTGAACTCATTTATGATTGTTTTAATCGATTTATAGCAATGGGTTTAGGTTAGAATCGCCAAACATAGCTGAAACAGTCGAGTTACACAGAGTACCGGCATTCTATCTGGGATGAATACCACGCCGGTTTTAAGACCCGGCATTCAATCTGGGATGAATACCATGCCGGTTTCAAATCCTGAAAGTGAATTAGTAGTACCGGCATACAAATTGGGTTGAATACCATACCGGTTTTAGGTTACCGGCATACCTTAATAGTAATTAGTGTATGCCGGTAGTATACTTAAAACACACAGAAATATTATGAACTTTGTCACCGATCTTAGGCATTGAATCTAGGTTTCATGTATGCCGGTATAGGAGAAACGGCATAGATTTGATTTAATTCGTGTACGCCAGTAGTAAACTTTAAACATACAGGAACATGTATGATTTTATTTATCAGTACCGGCACAATATTTCTCTTCCATTGTATGCCGGTACAATATTACCGGCACGGAATTGATTTACTTCGAGAGTGCCGATAGTTGTATTTTGGTATCCAGAAGAGACTCATTTATATACCGGCATTCTCGATAGCTAAGTTTGAACGCCGGTAGCACTAAACCGGCTTGGTCTGTTTAAGAGTCTCAATGCCGGTACTTAAACTTCCAATATGACTTGTCTTATTTTGGTTTCGTGTGCTTATGTTATAGGTCAAAATCCAAGGAAGCTAACAAAAGAAAAAATAAAGATGCTTTCACTAAGAGAAAGAGGAAGGACGGTCTTAATACTCCTCAGTCTCTGCCTCCACGAGGGAAAGATCAAGGTTCACCCAAGTCAATTAGTCCAAAGCGAAGTTGGTGGGCCGAGTGAACAACCAACACAAGGAAAGGGTAAGGGCAAGGGGAAACCCAAAGTTAAAGGTTGTCACCTTCCTCGCATTGATGACATGGTACCCGACCTTGAACGTGGTAAAATTTGGGGTGAAGCTCCGGAACCGAAAGTACTATTTGGATACAAGCACTCTTGGGCTCGTACTATCTATCAAACCTATGTAAGCATTTTCTATTTTGTGCATATGTATTGTTTTGGATTTATGCAAAATCTCTTAATCATATTATCTTCTAATTGTAGGATCATACTAAGGTTGTTCGTGTTTGCCGAAACCAAGCCGCGGCTCATTGGGATTTGTCTTTAGAGCATGATGATGTCCAAACAATAGTAAAAGATTCTGGTCTATATGCTTTGGTTGAAAATTATGTGAAGCCAAATATTGTGACATTCAATTGCTTCGTCGAAAGGAATCATGGTGAAACTGATACAATGCACTTCCCATTTGGAGAGATGACCTTGATCCCTGATGATGCTCAGAACATTCTAGGCTTGAACTTTATCGGCAAATCAATTGCAGAAGGAGTTGATTGTCTGGACCTTGAATGGTCGAAGTTGCACGCTTTGACTAACAAGTTATTTGGTTGGGACTTCAAAACTGCTACGCAGAGATTTTATGAATCCCAGTCTAGTAAGACGAAGACATTCAAGTTGACGATGCTTAAGAAGAGGTTTCAAAATACAAAACAAAGAAGTTTGGAGGATGGATGGGACCCTGCACAGATTTGTTATACAGTCATTGCGTACCTGTTATACATCTTGGGCACTTGGGCATTCCCTAACACTAATGGAAATATGGTAAGTGCAAACTTTCTTTAGTACTTGGATCCGTTGGAAGATGTTTATATCTATTCTTGGGGCACCGTGTTAATGGCACATTTGATGGCGGAGATGAGAAGGGCCTCTTTGGCTAAAACAAACCAATTTGTCGGGAATTTCACTCTACTCTAGGTAAATTTGTTTTCTTAACTTATTTTCTTATGTATATATTCATCATGAACTTAGAATAAAAATTTACTGCTTCACATTGGAATAGGTGTGGTGTTATGAACACTTCCCAACCTTGTTCAAGAAGTTCCCTTTATTGAAGACCATTTACCTTCCCGGACCCGATACTCCTAGAGCTAAGAAGTTCGAGTATAATAGCATTCCAAAGCCCAGTAACAAAGGTCGAATGATCGAGATGAGATTGGCTCTCGAAGAAATGAGTAAAGAAGACGTTGTGTTTGACCCATATAAGGAGGCTAGAGAAAACCGTCAACTTGTGAGGTTTGGTAACGTTGCATTTTACAATGGGATGTTATTCCACCCAAAAGGATATATCATGGCTGATCCATGCCGTGTGATGCGCCAACATGGATAGAAGAAATTATCACGTTTTGAATCGGCCTCTGATGATAATTATCTTCTTCACTTTTCTCTGTACAATTCAACTCCCAACAAGTTGCATGTAGTGTATGATCCATATCCGGAACCAATACACTGGAGGGATAGGGAGCCACGTCGTTTGGTAGATATTAGTAAGTAGGAGATTGCGTAAAATGGTGATGAAGTTGATAACGACTACATGGAAGATTACCTGGAATGGTCACATCCTTATGTCGTGCGCCCTCCTTCCGTCGAAGTTCCACCCCAGAAAAAACCTCATGTTGAAACTCCTACACCTCCACCACCTACGACGGCCCAACTTCATAAGACCGTTGGATTGCTAGTAAGTTTTATTAATTGCTTATTCGTTTAATGTAAACATAATGTTATATATTAGTATATACTAATTATGTGTTTCATGTATTAAACTAGCGTCGTCGTCTTGGCAACTTGAAGAAGATGTTTGGTTGCAAGTACGATGAAGGAGTGGTGCTATCCCTTCAAGAAATCAAGGAAGTCGAGAAAAAGCTTGATAGAATTGAAAAAACCGACCATAGTGCAAAAGCTTTGTTTGGAGAAACGAGAAATGTGCCCGCCAAAAAGAAACTAAAGACCAAGTGAACAATTGGTGGTTATTTTGTTACGTCTTGAACAATTTCGAACTTGTTTTCGTTTGACCCTAAGGGTTAACTCTTTAGTTGTTTGGTTTGCTTTTGGTTTATGCTACTGGATTAAAAACACTTAAGCAGAATCCAGTTGTTTGGTTTATGTTGAACATGTCTAGATTTCTAGTGAAAGATTATAATTTCCAGCATAGATGATTTCAATTCCAGAAACTCCGGTACTTATACCAGCATTCTAGAAATTTACAATTCAATGTCGGTTTCTTAGTCCCGGCATTGAAATTGTTTCTAATTCTATTCCGGGAGAAGAAGTTTAATATTTTCATGTTCCTGTATAGATATTGACAACTACCAGCATGGTGGTATTTTTTAAATTCTACGCCGGTTTCTAATTTTTCCTACACTGTTGACAGAAAACTGGCATAGTTATGTCAATTCAATCAATGCTGGCACTTTGCTAAAAATTTATTTCAAATGCTATTTTATTTCATTCCTAAGTAATCTATTACATTGGATTGGATACTTTAAATTAAAACATGATAAAAAAAACATTCAATGGATTACACTTGGTTAGAGATAATCTATTTCCATCCCTTTTCAACAATTGAGAACCTTTGAGCCTTTCCCGAATCTGTTCAAAGACATCTTCCAGGATGGGGGTGTCAAGGATCATCTTCGCTGGTTCTTCTTCTTTTTCAACATATTCCTTTCCCTTCATATAACACCCATCACACCCATCGATAGGCTTGCATTGGCCCTTGTGGTTTTCTCTTAACTCTGCTAGTTCAACAGCTTTGTCAAAGCATTATAACTCATCGCAATTTGGGTGATTCAAACACCTTAGAAATATTCTTCCATTTTCAGCATCATCAGTTTTTGCAATCCAAAACCGGCGTGTCTCATCACAACTTCTACACTTTGAATAAATAAAAGGGAAGTCCATTGCTAGATGAGATGGTGACTTGCAAATTTGACACTTGCAATGATGACTCTGTAAGAGAAGATTATATTAGATATGCATCATGGTAGTGAAGATTATATTGTTAGTAATGATTAATCTACTCTCTTTTTTTTTGATAAATGATTTAATCTACTTACTTTGCAAATAGAGCTAGATGATGAATCTCCCATGGCTTGTGCAGCTTTAACCGTGCTTGCTTTGTTGAGAGAAGGATTTTTGTTATTTTTTGGGTGGTTTGTGTAGATTTTAGCCAAGGAATGGGGGTATTATATACAAATGAATCTCCAACGGTCTTTTTTTTCAAAAAACTAGCCGTTTTTTTTTTTATTTCACAAATACCGGCATGTTCTATATTGAAGATTCAATGCCGGTATTGGTTGAATATTTGGCCGAATCTCTGTGAATAAATACCGGCATTGTAAGCTTATGGAAATAAAAACCGGAATTTAGTGCCGCTATAGTTTTTCACAATGACATCAATGCCGGTGTTGGTTATTTTTAAAAAAAACTAGTCGTTGAGATGTTTCACTATATAAAGAGAGCTAATACTTGGACCCAAAAGTCCAAAACCATTGTGTTCTTATATATCTCCTTTATCCTCTTAACTTAGAAACCCTACACCCTAGAATAATCATCTATAAATAACTTAGTATAGTACCTAACCCCACATTCAACAAATGGCATCGTTTGACTCGGAGGAAGATTTAGCAATCACCCAAGCATGGTATGCCGAAACTCATCCTTCAAAAACACGCGGGATTCCATGTGGTTGAAGATTTTTAACAAATTTGTTCACGATTATGGTAACCCGAAAGGAAGAACTTCTAAACAAATCGAGAAACGACACGACATCATCCTAAATGTGGTGGTTGAGTATCTAACCTTGAAACACCGGATTGATCAAGCTAACCGCAATAGATTTTCTCCTCAACAACTTTTAAGTATTTTTATGATTCATTCGACATAATCCACTATTTTTGAATTTGTATGTAACAAATTACATAATTTGTGCATTGTTTTTGTAGCATGAAGCCGTGAAAACGCGTTACTTAAAATAAAATGGAGAAGCATTCATGTTTGAAGCCAACGTCAACCATATTAAAACCAAGGTCACGGAGTACCACCAGCCGGGTGAATCAGAGACTGATTTTTCTTAAGAAGATTGATAGTTTAGTGGTAATTGCTTAGGTTTTTAGGGTATTCGATTAGGTTTTTTCTTAAGGTTTTGTGGGTAGATCTCTATGTAAACCCTCACGAGACTATAACTCGTCCACTAAGGTCTCCTAGGGGTCCAAAGGATTGATGCACATGCTAAATGCATTCGTTATTCTGTCGGCAAGGATTACATTTGAAATAAATTAGAGTTCCGGTATGCAAAGTTCATATAGTTCAATGCCGTAATAAACTGCCGGCGTTGACTAAAATTATATTTGAATGCCGGTAGTCGGTGAGTAATATTTTTATGTTCCTGTGTACAATTAACGTATTTCTGGGACACTCTTTTGATATTATGAGATGGCGGTACAGTGTGCCGGCATTCACGTAAACCATAGCTCAGTGCTGGTACGTAAGATTCAATTCCCAACGACTATTTTTTTCAAACTATAAACCTATAAAGTAAACTGCCGGCGTAGATTTGAGGTTACCGACAATGCCGGTACCATAAAGTGGAAAAGAGCCATTGTGTACTCATCTATTTAAAGTGGATACACCTATTGCAGTTGATACCTCAAAAAAAATAAAAAATAGGTGAGCTCTAACACATTTCTATGATGGCAAAAAAATCACCGACTACCGATTTCAGAGAATATTTATATGAAACAAAAGTCTCAACTCCGATAGGGAATCAATCATCATCCACCACCAACTCAATTCACATGATACTAGAAAAACTTAGAAGGAAGGACCAAACCACCAAGTCAATTTCCGCGATGGAAGAAGAGATACTTAGAAGGAAAAGAGAAGAAGAAGAGGCAGCAAAGGAAGATTACTATCGTGAAGAAACAAAGAAAATATACGAACGTGTAAAAAAAGCGAAGATTGAAGCGGATGTTGAGGAAAAAATCAAATGGATCAAAAATTACTACATAGTATATGATTTCCCGTAAGATCACCGCCTCCACACCTTTTTTGGGGTCTTGTTGTGAATGGTCCTTATATGCCGAAGTTCGTGGACGGTAAGTGCAAGAAACACAAAATAGATTACGGGGATGAGTTTGTATCGCATTGGAAAATTGCCCTCATAAAATTATGTCACAAATACAACGAGTTTCTCACAAGATACCGAGATAATAGGTTTAAAGCTCAGGCCGCATACACCAAATGGAGAACAGAGCATTTTAGGCATTTCGAATCTGCTTTGTTTGTTGAATCTCGTACCAAGAAATGATGTTAGTTGCAATTAGCTTGAGATCTTTCATTTTATGTGTAAGGTTGTTCAAGTGTTTAACGTTTTCAAGTCTATTTCCTTATGATTAATATGAAGTTTCTTTGGTTTGTAGTTAATGTTGTTTATTTCATCAAGTTTCTTTCACATACTGGCATTGATAAATACACCAAATTCTATACCGTCCCAGGTGCCGGCATTAAATGGTGCACCAGATATTATGCCGACATCATATTGAAGATTTATAGTTATTTTCAGAGTGCCGGCATTGAATTGATTCATGTGTCCATGCCGGGATTCTGGCGGTTACAATTGAAACTCCTTCATTCCACTTGTTTGACGGTTACAAACTACTTCAACCCAGTATTTGGACGGTTACAAAATCCTTAATGCGTCGGTTACAAACTTATCATTCTATTTAAGTGACGGTTTTGGATACCAATCTCCATTTTTTTTTAAATTTTCCTTTGTATTCAATCTCCATATTTTTTCATCTTCTATACCAAAGACAATGGTTCGTCGCAAATCTCGTGAACAACCCATTCCACAAATACATGTTGATGAACCGTAACAAAGTCCTGAAGAGTCTGTTGATGAGGCGCGCATAACAAATTTGATGCGGTAAGTGAAGTATTTGTTGAATTGAAGTATTTTTAGGGTTTATCCCATAATATATAACACGAAGTCAAACTTTCTGGTTTAGTCTTTATACTACACTAAAATAAAATTTTGAAATTACAATCTAGTCAATTGAAACTCTGTTCTATTCGCAGTCGAATTCAATTTGAAAATTATGTGGGATTATATGTCTTGAATCCCTATTGTATTGCATGAGCTTGCCGGAATATAAAATTAGTCAAATACTATGCCGGTTACCAGTGCCGGCTTTGTATATTTGATCAATACCATGCTGTTTTTATTTACATGTTTTGTTAAAAACTCTGTACAAAAATCCCTCAGTTCCGGCATCATCAGAAATATGTTTTACAATGCCGGTATCTGTTCCGGCAATCTCGATATGTTTACAAAGCATGCCGGTTTGGTTTCCCTAGAATTGTTATTCTCCGTATAGAATTCAGGAAAACCGGCATAATATTTATAATTTCTTAGAATGCCGGATCCAGTACCGGCACTCATATTTGGTTCTGCTTGTATGCCGGCATCCAGTATATAACTCAGTTTAACGTATTGGAACATAGGTCTAAAGCATCAAAAAAGGACAAAGGAAAAGGAAAAGCTATTGTAGATTCAAAACCTAAGTCTTCTCGATGTAGCCATCCTGATCCGGCTACTTCTAAGGTCACAATTAGGGATCAACCTATAAGTGACTCAACCAGCAGTGATGATGATGATGATTATGAGTCGGAAACTACGCATGTACTAGAACGAGCATGTGGCTCATCCTCACAAGCAGCTGATGTCAGAGTTGAAGCCTCTAAGGATGATAAAAAGGCACCCCCAGCCCACCTTCCTGATAAATATGACATGATTCCAGACCGCATTGATGGAAAACATTGGGGTCAACCGATAAACCCGCAACTCTTATTTTCCTACAAAGACTCTTGGGCGCGTTGGATCTATCAAAATTATGTAAGACATTTGCATCTTGTTGTTATAATATTTATCTGTGATCAAGTGAATTTAACTAAGTTTGGTGTGTTTTTATAGGACCACAAAAAAGCCTTATGTGTTAGCCGCCATCAACAATCGGATGTATGGACTTTGAAGAATGAGTGTGCGGCTATTAAAGCAGTAGTCAAAGCATTTGGGTTGTATCATGCGATAAAAAATTATATGGACACTGATACCGTCACGATAAACTGCTTTTTGGAGAGGTTTTATGGTGAAACTGACACCATGCATTTTCCTTTTGGCGAGATGACCATTATCCCTGAATATGTCCAAAGGATAATAGGTCTAGAGGTTCTTGGGAAAGACGTTAAGGTAGGAGATGATTTTAAGGACCTAGAATGGGACAAGATCTATGAGCTCACTGAAAGGTTGTTTGGATGGAACAAGGAAACCACTTTGGAAAATTTGTAAAAGACAAGGCATTCCCAGACAAAGACTATCACATTCCTCAAACTCATTGAATTGTTTGGGGATACGAAGAACAAGGTATTGACTCCCGAACAAGTTCATCAAAGTGCCGCTGCTTATATGTTGTTCATCTTGGGCTCCGCTATATTCCATGACGCTAATGGTAATAGGGTGCATATGAACCTCCTACAATACTTGGATCCGTTGGAAAAGGTTCATGAGTATTCATGGGGAACTGCTTTCTTGGCACATTTTTTGGCAGAAATGCGTTGAGCTTCTAAGGCGAAAGCCCGTCAATTTAATGGGAATTTCACTGTAATTCAGGTATAGTGAACTACCTATTTTGTGATCGTTATCATTAAATTTATTAGTTTCCAATTATTTATTTTCTTACACATTTCATTGAAAGATCTTTCATGGGCACACTGTGGGCTTATAAACACTTCCGAAGTTTGTTCGTAGGGTAAAATGGATTGAAGACTGTCCGTGGATATGAACATAATAAGGCTCTAGATCAGAAATACTACTTCGACAATACCCCGAGGCCTAATAACAAGAAACGGTTAATTGCAATAAGGATGGATTTGGACTCGGTGGCTGTGGAAGATGTTTTGTTTTACCCATATAGTAATGCAAGAGGAGTTCACTTACAAAGGCGTGAAAATGTTTCATTTTACAACAGACCGTTATTTCATCCAAAAGGATTTGTTATGCACAACCCTCTCCGTGTAATGTGCCAACTAGGGTACAAGCAGAAAGATCTCATGGATACATCATATCAGAAATTCTCTCATATCTCTCCTCAATGCCATTCACATAAGAACCATACTCTCATAGTTTATGACCCTCAACCTATTCTTGCACATTGGACTGAAAGGGAAGAAAAAGGACTTGTGTTGAATAGGGATGATTGGGAATTGGATGAGAATGGTTATGAGAGTGATTCAACCTTCCTAAGAGGCCATCGTAAGTACTTGAATCCTTATGTTGTGCGCACGGATACCATAGAAGTTCCTCGACAACCATCACGTCCCTCCATAACTCCGTCAATTGTGTCCGAACTTCTATAGCTCATTACGTTGTTGGTACGTACGTCATGTGCATTACTATTCTTTTAATCTATATCTATGAACTTATACAATTGTGCATACTAAATACATGTTGAAAAATCCCTTAAAAGCGTCAGCGGATTGGAAATTTGTCAAGGTTCTTTAAGAAGAAGACCAAGAGAGGAGAGTTGTTGACCCAGAAAGAAATGGAGAACGTCGTCCAAAAGATAGACCAAATTGAAGATCCTGAGGCAAAAGACTTGTGGGGAGAAAGGAAGAAGAGGGTACACAAGAGGCCAAGAACCGAGTGATCGTGTGTTTCTTTTATAGTATTATTTTGGTTTGAACAATCTAGAGTTAGTTTATGTTTGTTTGTGTGTCTTGTTAAACTTTGAACATATTTCTTTCACTTGTTTTTTGTTTGAAACATCTTAACTTTACATTTGGTTTGGTAAACAATCTAGTCTTTGCTTATGTTATTTTATGTGTCTTGCTAAACTTTGTTCGATGTTGATTTCATTTGTTTTTGGCTTAAAACATAATATGTTAGTTAATATATATGAAACTTTAAGTTTTGTTTAAAATACCGGCATGGTATAAATCGTGATAACTATGCCGGAAATCTGTTTTGTTTTCAGAAAAAAATAATTAGAATTCCGGCATGGATTCTGTTTTGCTGTCAATGCCGGTAATCTAAATTTTCCTTGTGAATAATTGATCTGTGTATAATACCGGCATTCTCAGTAAGTTATATTCAATGCCGGCATGAGTTCCGGCACAAAAGAGAAAGTATATTTTCCTTGTGAAAATTACAAAATTATCTCTGTGTACTTACGGTGATTTTTCGGCACAAAAAGAGAAAGTATATTTCAATAAAGTTTGAATTAAATCATGCCGGCATATACAAGGCATATGGTTTAATGATTACAACTCAAACTTCCAAAAAAAAAAAAAAAAAGGTTGTGTATTAACGAACACCAGATATCCAAATTACTCATCATCGCCTCCACACGTATTAACTTGAATATCCTCATCTTCAAGAGGTTTCTTCGATAAGGCCAACGCATCCCATAATTGGTGATTCTCCTCATACAATTCCATCCATCCCTTCAAGATATTGGGATATATATCCTTGTTTTTAACCATCCCACAAACATGGGGCAATGGACAATTATCCTTGAGTTTTAGAATAACGAAATGATTACCGTTCACGAACGCCAAAACAACTCTTCTCTTCACAAGGGATCCTTCACATTTTTGCCACTTTGGTGTAAATTTTGTGACTACGGTGGGGGTAAAATAATGAACAACACAGTTAAATGTATCCGCTACTAGATGCCCACAAAGCGGCATCCTCATCCAATATTGAGAAGGAAGAAATGCCATCTCCTGCTCGAGTCCTAACATTTGAGAACATATATCATCAAACCCCTCGTCGTGACCAACCAATTGCTCATAAAAGCTCATCTTTTTCACAAGTTGATCGGCCATCCTCATTCTAGAATATCGGAATGGTGTCATTCCTTTACTAACCGCCGTCTCGAAGATTCCTAATTATCCAGTCACGGCATGATCCCCACAATTTCCATCTCCATCGACATCATCCGTGTACACAATAAACTCGCAAATAACCTCAGGAATTTGGTCTATGTAAGACTGTAGCTTCGTATGATAACTTCTAATGGTCCTACCTGTTTTGGGATCCTTATACATCTTCATATAACCCTTATGTTGCTTAATTATTTCCAATCCATCCTATCTAATATCTACATTATCAATGTCTTCAGTATGTGATGGGAGATTATACTTCCTTGGCCTACCCCTTCCCCTTTTCCTTGGAAACTCCGATACATCGACTATGGGTGTAGCTTCGGAATGCTTACCTTGTTGTCCTTGGTAGCTTAATGTTGGTACCTTCGGCGGCCTTCCCCTTTTCCTAGGAACCTCTGATACATCGACTATGGGTGTAGCTTCGGAATGCTCACCTTGTTGTCCTTGGTAGATTAATGTTGGTACCTTAGGCGGCCTTCCCCTTTTCCTAGGAACCTCCGATACATCGACTATGGGTGTAGCTTCGGAATGCTCATCTTGTTTTCCTTGGTAGTTTAATGTTGGTACCTTTGGAGGCCTACCCCTTTTCTTTGGAACCTCCGATACACCGACTATGGGTGTGGATTCGGAACCCATCGTTTGTTGTTGACTTGATATCGGTTCCTTCTTTAGCCTACCCCTTTTGTTTGGAACTGGCGCTTCCGCGAATCTTGCTTCCGAAATCTCACTTGCGGATAGATCTCGTTTCTTAGTTTCTGCGAGTTCTTCTTCACGTCAAGTCATTTCTTTCAATTCTTTCCTTTGTTTTCTCCTTGCAATTTTAGTTTGTGGTCTACCGGGCGGATCTCCCTTTGTTGGCTCTTCACTTGGTGCTATCCATGGGTATGTAATTAGCCTTAGTTGGCTCAACAATACTTGTCAAATAGACAAGTTTCCACGTGAGTAAGCTTCATATAATTCCTTGGCCTCCTTTGTATCCCATGGTGATTGTTCGGGAGCTTCCGTAGGGGGAAGGTCGAAAGATAGTTGCTTCCAAAATGGATCAATAACATCAATAGGTATCACTTCTTCATACTTCACAAGCATATGACGACACGGAAGCCCCAATGAAGACATGTCGGGACAAATACACACATCACCCAGTTTTCCGTAATTTTTCTCATATTGAATTTGTCTCATCATATGTTTTATTTCCCAACGGGAGATGTTGAACTCTATTCCCTGGAGAAACTTAGTATATTGAAGAAATTGAGTCATCCTTTCCATTAAGCTTTTCTCAAAAGCCTTCTTGATCCTATCGATATCAGCCTTAAAGTGTTGCTCCATTGCCTCGGTGACCGTAACCACGTTTCCTTGGAAGGACTGGATGAGATCTTTAAATATCCCATGAGAGGACTCTGCTATACTAGTTGTTTTATTCCAGTAATGTCTATAATGATTTGTCCACACACGCACAAATTTTTCCTTGAACTTATCCAACCAATTATCCCGACAATATGAGACGGCACTTGGATACACTTCGTTATATTTGGCAATAAACATGTTCAATCTCTTTTCATACATGTCCTCGGTAAGAGACCAATAAAATTTATCCCAATCCTTTAGAAATTCCAACCACCTTTTATGATTTTCATCGTGTTCTTTGTCGACTTGCTCTTTAATCTTTAATCTTTCCTTTTTCATTTTCTTCTTCTTCGGGTGATATTTTCTCTTTGCGAACATCTTCCTCTAGTTGAGCTACCATTCTCTTCTTAATATCCGCCTTAGAGGGTTCGAACAAAGCATGACAATGTTTTTTCACATTTTCACCTATATGATATGTGCATGGGAAATTTTGTGCATCCGGATATACATCGGATATGGCATTCATTAGTGCGTCAAATTGATCGGTTATGATGACCTTCGGAAATCGATTTTCCGGGAACAATAATTTCAATTGTCGCAATGCCCAATGATAATTATAATTCCTCTTGTTTTCCATTAAACACCAAGCCAATATGAATGTTACCTTGTCCGATGTTTGCCGCACGATGTTGAACAACGGAATGTTGTATTTGTTTGTCTTGTAGGTGCAGTCCATCATAACAACATCACAACACGTATTGATCCAATTGTGAAAGCAAAGGATGCGAAATGAATATTTGAAGGGGCTTCTCGTTCGGACCTTTTTTAATGATACACGTGTAGTTGTGATCCCAAACTCTCTTCTCAAATTCTTGCATAACGGTTCTCCCTTCCCATTCCAACCTTCTAATGGTTTCTTGTGCGCTATAAATTGTACTTAAGGAAGAAACATTCGTCTCATCCTTTTCCTTGAAGCCTCTAAGAATCACTCTTGGTTTGATACATGCTTTGGTCATTATCTTTACATCCTCTAATTGATGAGGTTTTAGCTTCGCAACTACGGAGTGACCAACAAAATCTTTCGGATCCCGATGGTTATGACGGCCAAACCACACCGTACAATCCCATTCTTCTTCTTCTTTTCCTTTGTCTCTTAGATGGAATACAAGTTTAAAGGGGCACTCATCCTTCCTCGTATTAGTATTGTATACCCTATTAGTCTTATTTTCATATACACAACCCTTTCTCTTATGGATATTCTTCTCCTTGTATTTTCCGTTTCTCTCACAAACCATCTCAAAACGAACATCTGAACGCTGGTTATTCCTCACTAAGACACACATGTTCGTAAGAGCCGTCTCTTTTTCCCAAGAAATTGCCTCCTATGGAGATTTTATTCCCTACATAAGGACAACAATCGGAGATTATAAGGTTAATTACAAGCAATCCCAACATAAAATTGTAAAAACTAGGTGAAAGTATTGTTTGGTAACATACCCGAGGCATTTTATAGTATTCGGACGTATCCCGAAAGAGATGTTTGGAATTTGGATTGATGTATGTCACAACCTAAGGCATGAATGAAAAGAAAATTGAATTAGTTCCACATAATAATGTTCCGGCATTGTATGTTATTGAACTGCAATGCCGGGATTGCTCAAACCGGAATTGTCGAAAAGTTAAAATCCGTGCCGGTATCAAGTGCCGGCGTGCACGATAATATACATTTGACGCATGTATTGAAGTTCAAAATATCATTAACTCATGTATGTTTTTCTTGTAAAACCGTCATAGTATATATGTAAGGTTCTAAACCGGTACTGACTATCGACTTGTCCCATAATATACAAACTATGCAGGTACTTAGTGTCGGCGTTTACGAAAAATTAAATAGGAAGCCGGTATTTAAGTTCGAAAATCAAAAACTCTTGTATGTTTTTCTTGTGGTACCGGCATAGTTAGTTAAGATTGAACCATGCCAGTATGGATATTCCATGGAACATTCGGTGGTAGGTAAAAAGTGTAAATGTATACCGGCATGGATTTTTGGTTTGAATACCACGTCGGCATACTTTTAAAATTTGAGGTATATTTTGTACCGGCATACACATAGTATGAATACGATGCCGGTTGTATGTGTTCCGGCGTAGTATTCATACTACGAGTGTGCCAGCACTAAGCTTTTTCAGAGAAAAAAATGGCGGTTTGAAAACGAAAAATCAAATTTTCGACCTCTTTGAAGCATTACATGTTTGTTGGGGTTGCTTGTATGATGAACATGTTTACTTTCTTGGGTTGGTTCTTCACAAAACACTTCATGCTCACCAAAATTATGATCCAAGGGTGTTGGTTCATCATATAACTCCAATTGTGAGTTGTTATCATTAACCGAAGATTGAAGATATGATTGTTGTTGTAGTTGAGCTAAAGATTTTGCAGCTGCAAGTCTCTCATCACAATCATCTTCCATTTTCAAAAAAAAAAATCCTCTCAAATTTTTTTTTCCCTCCTTCACTCTCAACTAACCCACAAATTCAAATAAAAATAAATACACACTAATTTATCCCCCAAATACTTAACATTTTACTAATTTTAATTAATCACTAATCCTGATTAGTGGGGTCTAGATTAGGAATTAAAAAAATAATTATATAGGGGGCACCCAGAATTTCTATTGGGACACCGTTTTTGTGCTGAAGCTATATCCCCCAATTGTGCGTTCTTCATTTTTAGGAAGCGATGCGTATGTCAAAGCGTGAAGCGTCGCTTCATGGTTGATGTTTGAAGCGAATGTTTTCTTATAAATAAATAAATTAGTCGTAACTAGTAATTATAAATTTATTAGGATGAAATTATCTATATAAATTTTATATAAGTCTATTTTTTTTCAAAAACAAAGCGTGTGTACATCCGTTCAACCTACTCCAGACGAGTGGGAGGTGGGGTGTTCAATTCTATCTTAAAACATTCATAGTTTTCTTTTAAAAGCTTTAAAAATTAGGAGAAATTTTTAAAGCTTCATGAAAGATGAGCTTCACATGACCGCTTCGGAGCTAAATACTAAAATTTGAAGTGAAGCTTACGCTTCATGAAAGATACGCTTCACATGACCGCTTCAGAGCGAAATGCTGAAACTTGAAGCGAAGCGTACGCTCCGAAGCGTGAAGCATACACATTTAAAGACCATGGTTCCTATACTTGGTGCTTAAGTATAAACTTCCGCACACTCATATTTAAGTTAATTATCTCGTTAAAACTTTGTCAGGAAAATTCGAAGGGATAAATTTCATTGAAGGAAACAAAAAGTATAATTGTGAGAAAACTTAGAATAGAGTTAGACGTGTTGCCTCGTTAAAACCTTTGACAAAGAAAACTCAGTGGGGAAAACCTTATATCTTTAGTTGTTCATTTTGAGGACAATAGTGTGTTTACCCGAGATCCAGAGTGATGCTAAGGATCTAATTTAGATGAAGAACATGAAGAACACTTCGATTAAGATTTTTTTCCTAACCGAACTCTTCTTTCTGTAGCCAAGTGTTGAGTTCGGTTAAGTCGCAATTTTTTTTTCCCTTAACCTAACTCCTCTTTGTATGTGTAAAGGTTAAGTTCAGCTAAGCCGATATTTTGTCTACTAAACAGTACAGGAAGTCCGGCTATATAGGCAACTTTGCGAACACGCCGAATAAATATTTTTCGGAGCTTGACATGGAAAAGGTAGTCGAACTTAATACTCGGGTGGTGAAAACTCCATTAAATGTAAGTTCGTCTACCTGCGTTGACTAAAAAATTATCCGAACTATAATTACAATTCTTCAGGTGTTGTAGCCGAATTTTTTTGACCTAACCGAAATCGATTATAATATTTTCATTTTTAGGAAAGTTTGAGCCAATTCAAGCATCATTAACTAAATTTGAAGTATGCCTAAAAAATCATCCTATGGTTATGGCTCTTTGAAAAATAAAATATAATTTTTTTTCCAAAGCCCTCTTCTTCTTCTCTCTCAATAATTCTTCTTTTAGAAAAAAAATCAACTTATTAATCTAATCTCACTAATCATTAATTAGCAAAACTTAACCATATAGTTTCTGGAGATCCTTACACGGACTTAGGATGGATCAAACTGCGAAAGCCTTGCATTGGTTTTATCTTTGACATCTCAAGAAACTTTATATCCTCTTTGGTTGAATTGCAAGTTCCTCGGGAAAATGTTGCGCATAATCTTAGTGTATATCCTCGGGAAAATGTTGCGCGATTATAATCTTAGCGTATATGCATGGACTTTAGACTTTAATCAAAACACCCATCCTATTTTCAGTCATATTTTGAATCTTTGATATCTGTTTCTCATACTTCCTGTTTGATTAGAAATTTTGAAACCCTTTTTAGTTTTAATTGCATGTTTGGGGAGAATTCCATGTTCTCGAGATACTATTCTCATTGTTTGGTTTTGATTAAACTTGTTCCCTCTTGCATCCGTACCAGAGCCTGTTTTTATCAAATAAGAATTCCTAAAATTATCATCATGAAAGTCATGTCATGGAACGTGCAAGGATATGGTAACAAGCACACTGGGTATCATCTTAGGGATATAGTTAGGTCTAATGATCCAGATATAATATTTCTTAGTGAAACAAAAAATCAGGATAAGAAGATGATTGGCTATACAAAACGTTTAAACTTTTCAAAGTATTATTTTGTTAAACCCGTTGGTTTATCTGGAGGTTTTTTTTTTGTTGTTGAAGGAGGAAGTTCAAGTTGTTGATATGACTTCTAATTTTATTGTTTGTCTGGTTAGCTTTGTTGCTAGGTGTGAAAATTTTGTGCTTGTATGTATGTATGGAGCTTTGGATGACTTAGGCATAGCTAATTAATAGAATTTTCTGAATAGTGTTGCTAATAGGTTTCAAATGCCTTTAGTAATCATTGGTGATTTGAATTTTACTTTTGGGCAAAGTGAAAATCAAGGAGGTAGCAGTCACAGCTTGATAGTGTGAAATACCAACTTAATTTTCTAGGCGTTTCTAATGTTAATTACATAGGCAGTCTGTATACTTGGTATAATAAAAGGACCGGAATATTCTTGAACATCTAGACAGAACTCTAGTTAACAACGAGTGGTTTAATTCTTTTATCAATGCTATTGTGTATCACTTAGTCATCCTAGGAAGTGACCACCTTCTCATATTGTTAGTCAATTCTAGAGAGGAGAATCCCACTAGTAAGCCATATAGATTTAACAGATGTTGGTTTTGGGATGATAGTTGTGAATCTCTTATTGCTAATATGGGACTCATACTAATAATGGATCTCATGCATTCAGATTAACTAAATCTTTATATAATATCAAGCATGTCAGACTCAATTTAATATCATTCAGAATCATCTTGATTTAGTTTTCCAGAATGGACCTAGGGATAGTAATTTGGCTGAAATTACTAATCTTGAAAATCAGTTGAAATATTGGTATGAGGTACAACATGATTTTTATATGCAAAGGGTTAAAGATGATTTTCATGACAAGGTGAAATTTAGGAAAAGAAGAACCCAAATAGACTCTATTCAGTCTAATTTAGGAGTTTGGCTTTTGGATAGAAATAATATAGCGTGTGAACTAAGAGAACGTTTCTTTAAGGTTAGTAGGACTACTTAAATCCTCATAACCATGAAGAATTTCTGATGAATATAGACCCTTGCATTACTGAAGAAGAAAATGCTACTCTTATTCAGGCTCTTTCTCATGAGGAGATTAAAACTGTAGTCTTTCAGATGAAGCCGTGGACATCTCCAGGCCTGGATGGCTATCGACCTATATTTGTCAGTATATGTGGGACGTGGTAGGGGACGACATTATCAAAATGGTAAGATCTTTTTTTCCACTTTAGGTATTTACTTAAACAAATGAACCACAACTTTGTTAGTCTCATACCAAAATGTAGTATTCTTAATAGTGCCTCTGATTATAGACAAATTAGTCTTAGTAACATAACCTACAAAGTTATCTCTAAGATCTTAGCTAGTAGGTTAAAAAAAGTCATGGATAGATTTATAAGTCCTTGTCAAGCTGCCTTCCTCTTTTCTAGGTTAATAACCGATAATATAGTTATAATATATGAAATTGTAGACACGATGAAAAAGTGTAGAGCTTGATATGTGAAAAGTGTTTGATAGGATTGGTGGAATTTTTTTATTGCAAGTCGGAGTTTGATAAGATCTCCTTTTATTATCTTTGAAATGGAGAGAAAGAGGGTCTGATGGAAGTTAAGCTTGATATGTGAAAAGTGTTTGATAGGATTGGTGGAATTTTTTTATTGCAAGTCTTAGGTGAACATTGGTGTGAAATGATTTATGAGTGTGTTTCAACTATTTTAGCTTCCATTCTTCTTAATATAAGTATTGATGATGTGGTTTATCCCACAAGGGGTCTTAGACAAGGACACCCCTTGTCCCCTTATCTCTTTATAATAAGTGTGGAATCTTTGTCTCGTCTTTTTATTAAGTTGAGCATGATGGTGAGGTTACAAAGTATTCAAGGTATCAGCGTACGTTACTAAGAAGCTGGGAGAGAAAATGAGGGGGACGAGACACATAACCTAACAAGACTAGAAATTATCGACAGTCTCTTGGCGGCGGAGTCAAATGGTTCACAGAATGGTATTGGAAGTGGAGAGTGTATTAGCGTTTTAACTAAAGATGGTATGGGTGTGGAAAGTTAATAATAATGAATCGTAACACTGCAAAGTTTGAATGCACACAGAACGTCCGTTAAGTAGTCATTTTTTCTCTGTGGATGGTTGTCTAATATTTACTAGGACCACTATTTCTGGAGCTAATCATTTAGTGATAGATTGGTTCACGAGTTGGCTTCGGAGCTGGGATGCAAGGTTGATGTGCTTCATATTACCTACTTGGGTCTGCCAATCGGAGGGACAAAAAGGAGTGCTCATATTTGGGAGGTGGTGATCGAGAGAATGAAGAAAAATCTTGCAACTTGGAAGAGAAAATACTTGAACAAGGCGGGTAGAGTGACTTTAATCAAAAGTTCTCTGGAAAGCATAGCTACCTACTTCTTATCGGTTTTCTACATAGTGGTGGAAAAGAAACTCACAACCATAATGAGAAAATTTCTATGGGGCGAGGACGACGACAAGAGGAAGATGACGTGGGTCTCCTGGAAGAAATCTGCAAAACTGAAAACAAAAGGAGGCCTAGGCATAAGAAACCTCAGGTACATAAACAAGTCTTTAATGGGGAAATGGTTTGGCAGGTATGCTATTGAGAAATCGGCGTTGTGGAGGAGGATAGTTTGTGAGAAAACGGCGTCGGATTCTTGCTCGTTAAAGTGAAGCATCCAATTAAAAGAAGCATGTGGTTCGAAATCCTTCAGGCAAATAAGGAGTTTTATGATGTGGTTTCTATTCAGGTTAAAAATGGATCGAGTGTACGTTTTTGGCAGGATTGCTGGCTCGAGAGAAGATCTTTGGTTGATAAATACCCTCGTCTATTCAAGTGGTGAGATAATCCATGTACATATTTTTCTTTCTAATTATATAACCTTTTTTCATCAAAAAAAAAAAAGTCCTGCTGATGTGGTTTATCCCACAAGGGGTCTTAGACAAGGATACCCCTTGTCCCCTTATCTCTTTATAATATGTGTGGAATCTTTGTCTCGTCTTTTTATTAAGTTGAGCATGATGGTAGTATTCAAGGTATCAGCGTACGTTACTAAGAATAGCCCGTTAAGTAGTCATTTTTTCTCCGTGGATGGTTGTCTAATATTTACTAGGACCACTATTTCTGGAGCTAATCATTTAGGGGAGATAATCCATGTTTAGTAAGTTTTCGAGACAATCAATCAATTTTGAAAAGTCAGCTAAATATTTAGGGGAGATAATCCATGTTTAGTAAGTTTTCGAGACAGTCAATCAATTTTGAAAAGTCAGGTCTCGCCTTTAATCCGAAGACTAATCCAAATAGTAAGAATCAAATTGCTAGTATTCTTAATATTAGGAGATTGGCCTTACAAGATAATCCATGTTTACCCTTGATCACTTGAGCCTGAAGCATATACCGTGTACGATGATACTAATAGCTGAGTTCATCAATTTGACCTTATGATAACATTAAAAAAGAATAAATTATATAGATAGCTAGTTTAATAATGATAAATAATGAAAATGAACGTTTCTCTCTCAAAGTGGTTTTTATCTTTGATTTTTGGTTTTGTAAATTTCTGCGAGGAAGTATGGGAGATAAAAATATTTCTTTTCTGCAACAATGAGTATTGCAACGAAAACTCTTTTCATATGGCAACACAACAAGTGGACTATTTTTTCTTTTTTTTTTCTTTTTGCACAAATCAAGTTGTGGTAAGTCTCACTTGCTCTCCAAAACCCCAACTAAACCTCTATTTTGTATGTTTAAAAGTTTCAAATAACAGCTCAAAGTCCTAGCAAAGGAAATAGCAAACAAAAGAACAACTCAAAAAATATGTATAGCTCGTTTGCATAGCAGAAATATAAGTCAGAACCAAAGATATTTTGCTCCCCAAAAAGTTAAACTTTTTATTTCTAAAAATTTATTACTGAAATTTTACACCCAAAATAACCTGGCGAGATTGGGGTATACCCAGATTAATTGGGGTATACCCAATAAGACAAAATAGGGTCATTTTGAAGTAAAACCAAGCCACCCCTTAACCTTATACTTTCTAAATGGCAAATATGCCCTTGATTAATTAACACTAAAATTCTGATTAGGTTAATTAATTGAGTTTAGATTAAAAATTCGATTTTTTGAAGGGATAATTGGTGTTTGATACTCGGGTTTAGACCAACACTAGTGTTTGGTCTAACATTTGTCCAACGTTAGGAGTTGGTACCTGGATCAGACGTGGACCTACGTTGACTGTTTACGACCTGACTTTAATCAATTTTATAAAATTAAAAATACTCTAGAATTATGAGTTTACAAGTACACCCACGATCCATCATACTTGCCATTTCTATCGTCTTCCATTTACACCACAATCGAGTCATTCTTCCCATTGCCACCAGCAGTCACCATCATCCACCATTGTTGATCTCCGTCCTCTTTCTTTCTCAGTTATCATCAATGTCATTTACTCGTTCTCCAACAACTGTGCAGTTCCCCCATCTACACCTTCCAGTGATCCAATGGAAACAACACCATTGTTGTGTTAAAATCCATTTCAATAGAAACCAAATCTTCACCAACAATTATGACCAATCCTGATTTCAGGAACCCTTGTTTTTCTTTAACGCCATGTATATGGAAGTTGCAGTCGCCGGAACCCAAATCTCACAGCAGCATCAACTTCATTTCTTTCCCCGATTTTTGGTTCTTTACAGAAACCACAAATCCCCAAATCTTCACTGACCACAATAAAACCAATTATACATTGTTCTTCTCGGCTTCAAGAACTCTTCCCAAAACTTTATGGATTCAATCATTCCCCTGTCCTCTCGACAGCATCATCGGTTTCTCAGTCTCTGCTTCTCCTCCCTCATCTTTTAATTTCACCAAACAATCATCTGAGACTCCAATCAACAACAAATTAAACCAGCAAATTAAACAATCATCTCAAATCACCGTCATAAATTTGATCAAAAATTCAATACCCCGTAGAAAAAAAAAACCAGCCCCAAATTAACGAAATTCTCGACACCGCCATAATATTTGTTGAGAAGTATAAATTCTATTGTAAATCTGATTCAAAAGCTTAATTTCAATCCTTTATCCCAAAATTTAGATTTGTTACAATTGAATGAATGTGAAATCATAGAGAAAGAATGTTACAAATCATCAAACACCCACACCGCTTCTCCAAGTGATTTCTTGCATAAAACCCATGACAGATTCAGGTTCTTCGCCGATTGTTCTTGCATATAACCCATCAATAGATTCAATATCAGCAACAACAAAAAAATCAAAAAAAATAAATCAAATACCTAATTGTATCGATTCCGTCGTGTTGTTTGATTTTGATTGTGTTGGTGATTGCATTGGAAGCGTCGGAGAGATGAAGGGTGGAGACAACCGTGGTGGTGGTGGTGATGGTTCAGAAAAGGAAGAGGAAGATAAATTCTCTTCATTATTTAATCTGGGAATTTGGTAAATATTAAGAAAATGGAGGGTGCGATAGTAAATTTGTGTACATATTACATTTTATATGAATTTTTAATAATAACTAAACAGACATTAGAACTTAACCTAGTCAACGAGGGTCCACGTCTGGTCCAGGTACCAAGCCCTAACGTTGGACAAATATTAGACCAAACACTAGTGTTGGTCTAAACCCTAGTACCAAGCACCAATTATCCCTTTTATGAATTCAATGGATTAAACCTTTAACCCATCTTATGAGTTTGATTTGGATCAAAAAAAACTAGTTTTGAAAATGTGAAAAGCCGGCAAGGTATTGGTTTGAATAAGGTGCCGGCCGTTCTTCAGCCGGCAATGTCCAATTTGAATAATTTGTCGACCACAGTGCGTCGGCAAGGTGGACTTTGAATAAGCTGCCGACCCTATTTCAGCAGGCATTGTCCTTGGATGAAGAACATGCCGGCTATCTTGAGCGGCAAATGCATGATTGGTCGGCAAGGTTTTAATTTCATAACCTACCGACTGAAATATAGCCGGCGAGGTACAAGGATGAATACCATGCCGACCCTGTAAAATGTTAATTTCAGAAATAAAAAGTCGGCAAGTTCTCCAAAAAAACACCCTGCCGGCTAAAACTAGCCAGCAAGTTCCACAAACAAATAACCTGCCGACGTATGAATCATACAGGGTTTGAAATTGGGTATAATTTCATACCCAATCTCAAACTGTTTATAAATTTTTAAAAGATTTGAGATTGGGTATGAAATCATACCCAATTTCAAATCTCGTGGACAATTTTTTTTTTTTTTGATTGATTTTTGATTGAATGCAACAAAAATGTGTTGATTTGGTTTTGATTGACTTTTGAAAATCATTTGGTTCATCAGTCGGCCGGCAGGGTATAATAGTAAGGATAATTTGGTATTTTAGCATCTTTTAGACACCCCTTAGCACTCTACTTTGGATGAGAACAAAATAGGTATACCCTAATTAATCTTGGTATACCCCAATCAAGCCATACAAAATAACTTGTTACTTTTTGACAATTACAAATCAAAAAGCTACTTTTTAAATGTGTGCCTAAACGCGTTGTTACATTACAATTATTTCAAATACGTATATTACTCTATACAGTGCCTTTGAATTTGGACTTGTTAATTAAAAAATCTTTGTCAACTTTTGATTTTCATCACTATCCCATTGAATCAATAAAACACGACTGAATTTCCTACTTATCATTTGCTCACGAGAATATATTCTCATCTTCTAACTGCTTTCGAACTATCCTCTACCCTTTCCATTCAGGGCTTATAAGGTTGTCCACCGTCGGCGGCAGTATAAGATTACAATTAATCTTCCATCAATCTAGAAGAAAAGGAATAAGGATGTTTTTCTCGCAGTTGGTTCGTTTATTATGCTTGATCCTCCTCTTATCTCATGTCTCTTGTGCCAGGTATGTAATAAACTTTGAAGATTTAATTTATAGCTGATAAGCTTGAAATCTTGATCAATATAGAAGGGAACAACGAAAATTGTAAAAAGCAATAGGATGTCGTAACTATCCTTTTTATTGTAAAAAGCAACTATGGTTGGTGAAGTTGAATATCTGTTTTCAATTTTTCCCTTTCAAGGTATCATAGCAATTTTTATTTTCAAAATGGACTACCAGCAAGGAAGAGGAGATCCGGAAGAAAATACAACAGAAAATTAAAGGATACAAAGAAAAAAAATTTAAAACAAAAATGCTCTTGTTGGTAAAAAAAAACTGGCGAATTTAGGGGCCAGCCAAACGGATTTAGGGGCCAACACTAAAAGACAAAAAAGTCACCCAAACGTAAAAATGAGTCATCCCTTAACCGATTAAGCCGTATTGGCGAAACTACCCTTATACATTCGGAAGTTAATGACCAAAATTATCTTCCGAATGTTGTGGTTCAATCCTCGACGTGCCAAGGCTCGATGATGGTTCGGTGGTGGTTCCATAGTGGTCAGTGCATATGGTTGGAGTTTTTGGCCACTTTACATTCGGAGGTTATATCCTTAATTTATCTTCCGAATGTCAATATTCCAAAAAATACAAACTATGAGTTTTTTCGAAAATCAGAATTTTGGGCCACTTTACATTCGGGAGTAAGAGTTTTCACTTATCTTTCGATTGGCCCGAAATTCTGAATTTCGAAAAACACTAATCTTTGGAGATTTTGTAATTGTTACATTCGGAGGATAAGTAAAAGCTTATCCTCCCGAATGTGTGTTGACTAACCTTGTACAATGGCCCTTGGAACCGCCTAGAGTCATGGCGTGGTTGGTTTCGAACCAAGAATATTCGGTAGTTAAAAATCTATACTATCTACCGATTGGCCCGAAATTCTGAATTTCGAAAAACACTAATCTTTGGAGATTTTGTAATTGTTACATTCGGAGGATAAGTAAAAGCTTATCCTCCCGAATGTGTGTTGGCTAACCTTGTACAATGGCCCTTGGAACCGCCTAGAGCCATGGCGTGGTTGGTTTCGAACCAAGAATATTCGGTAGTTAAAAATCTATACTATCTACCGATTGGCCCGAAATTCTGAATTTCGAAAAACACTAATCTTTGGAGATTTTGTAATTGTTACATTCGGAGGATAAGTAAAAGCTTATCCTCCCGAATGTGTGTTGGCTAACCTTGTACAATGGCCCTTGGAACCGCTTAGAGCCATGGCGTGGTTGGTTTCGAACCAAGAATATTCGGTAGTTAAAAATCTATATTATCTACCGATTGGCCCGAAATTCTGAATTTCGAAAAACACTAATCTTTGGAGATTTTGTAATTGTTACATTCGGAGGATAAGTAAAAGCTTATCCTCCCGAATGTGTGTTGGCTAACCTTGTACAATGGCCCTTGGAACCGCCTAGAGTCATGGCGTGGTTGGTTTCGAACCAAGAATATTCGGTAGTTAAAAATCTATACTATCTACCGATTGGCCCGAAATTCTGAATTTCGAAAAACACTAATCTTTGGAGATTTTGTAATTGTGTCATTCGGAGGATAACTCCGAATAGGTAGTTAAAAATCTATACTATCTACTGATTATGGATGATGTTCTTGGATTTACACTAGCAGAAACATAATCGGTAGATAACGACCTACTTTATCTACCGATTATGGATGATGTTCTTAAGTAACGATGATGTTTTCAACGTGCTCGAAAATTGGGTTACTCTGCCGGAAGTGGACTGATTAGAACACAAAAAATAGGTTCTTGAAGATCAAAAAAATCGTAACGAGACAGTGGCAGCAATATGCTCCTGAACCACTACATTCGGAAGATAATTTTGGCCTTTAACTTCCGAATGTGTAAGGGTAGTTTCGCCAATACGGCTTAATCGGTTAAGGGATGACCCCTTTTTACGTTCGGGTGACCATTTTTGTCTTTTAGTCTGGCCCCTAAATCCATTTGCCTGACCCCTAAATTCGCCAGTTAAAAAAAAAAAGTTCCTCCCTTTCCACAAAGACAAATCTTATCTCACACGACTTTGCTGGATGGCTTCCCACAAATGATCAAATCAACGGTTAGATACACATTCAGGAAAAGACCAATCACTTTCAGGAAAAGACCAATCACTTTCAGGATATGACCCACCATTTTCAGGATATGACCCACAATTTCCCCTAAAGAGTCCAATGCTGTTAGATAAATATATATATATATATTCTTGTTGTTAAAAAAAATAATAGTTCCTCTCTTTCCACAAAATCCAGAAGAATGCATAAATCATGATGTTCCCATGTCCAGTTCGTGTTTGGTAGAATCAGTTCGTGTAAGTTATTTTACAGTCACATTGAATGGTCTGCAAATCCAGGTTCTCGCATTTGCATCTCCTGCGCGCGCATAGTACATGCACGACCCCTTAGTTCTTGACCCAAATAATTTATATGTGACACTTAATTGATTTTCAATTTTTATTTGCAGATTGGGTCGCGATTACGATGAACCAAGGCCAATACCACCTTCTCTACGAAGACCAAAAAGGCATCGGGGTCCACGTCCATGATGATCCACAACGAAGATAGGATGCTCACTCACAAGAACAAAAATATAACAGTTCTCATCTTTATGTGTTTTTTATTATTATTTTTTGAAGCGTGTATTTATTTAATTAACAAAGCTATAATTACACGAGGGTATGTAATACCCAAAGAGTCATAAAGAGTAATTTGATTAAGGAAATTTGGGATTGCCTGGTCCCAAATTTTTGTGGATAAATTTCCCGCGTGACTTCCATCCGTCGCATGATTTGCCATGTCATCTGCTGCCTAATTTCCTTCTCTATAGTTGTGCTGGATAGCCGCTTACGGGATTTGACTCATTATCTTCTTTATTTCATCAATCATATCATAGATATACCAAGGAGGTGCAGCCGGAGAGAGAACGAATCGAAGGAGGTTTTCTGAATCTGTTTCAAAAAGAAGTTTTGGCCATTGCCTTTCCTTGGCGGTTCTAGTTGCCAGAAGTAAGTCCCAAGTTTCGGCAGTTAACACAGTCGTTATTCCTAGAGGTGTGTTTATGGGAGAAAATTGCCTCTGCCGAATTTGGTAAATTCGATGGTGGAGAGACTGGTTTAAACCCTTAAACAAATGTGTTGCATGTGAACACTTTTGATTCGAGATATCAATCTGTACAATTCTGGCCTAAACCAAGAAGATGGTCGTTCCAGATTTGATTTGGTCACAAAGTGGAGGAGAAGGGTTGATTTGGGGAGGATAGCGAAGAAGGGTGATGAGACCAGAGAGTTCTGGCTAGGTAGTATCTCGACTTGTATCAGCAGTGTAGAAGCTTGCGGAGGCTTGCTAGTGATGAAAGCTTTTGAGAGAGCTTGCAAAGTGGATATCTGATAGTATTGTATCTTGCCTGACCAAGACTTGTCTTTTGGCAGAATAGGTGAAACCTATTTATACAAGTGAGATTGAACGTACCATGGCCTCATTAAGGAATTAAGTAAATGTGCCAATTAAAACAGAGGAGGTGGAAACCGTTGGCTTTATGGTGAAAACGTTTTCACCATAAATTTCCTTATTTAATTGACCGTATTCATTCCTTGCACGCCTGCTTTATTGCGAGCGTAGTGTACGCTGCACGCTGTGACCGCCAAACCAAAACCTCAAGAAAGCATCCCCCAGTTTGTGTTGATATCTCGAGAGTGGGCGCAAGTGGCAATGCCAAAGTTGCTAGTGAAGCGTTGCGGCATGTGCCAATGGCATGTGCGGGATATCTCGACCGCAAGTTGTACTTTGAGCGCGGATGACAATGCCAAAGTCGCTTGGTGGAGCATTTGGCATGTGCGAAATGCCTTGGCCGCAAGTTACACTTTGAGTGTGAATGGCAATGCCAAAGTCGCTAGTGGAGCATGTGTGGCATGTGCGGAATGCCTTGGAAATTGGCTAGCAGGTTGGGGATGAAAGTGGCTAGTGGTAACGTGTTGGCATGTGCCAATGGCACGCACGTCCACCTTGGACAAGTTGCGGGCGCTACAACTGGGTAGCGGCTTAGAATAGAAAGTGGCTAGTGGTAACGTGTTTGCATGTGCCAATGGCATGCACTGCCACCTAGGCCAAGTTGCGGGCGCTACAACTGGGTAGCGTCTTGGAATAGAAAGTGGCTAGTGGTAATGTGTTGGCATGTGCCAATGACACGCACGGCCACCTTGGCCAAGTTGCGGGCGCTACAACTGGGTAGCGGCTTAGAATAGAAAGTGGCTAGTGGTAACGTGTTGGCATGTGCCAATGGAACGCACGGCCACCTAGTCCAAGTTGCGGGCGCTACAATTGGGTAGTGGCTTGGAATATAAAGTGGCTAGTGGTAACGTGGTGGCGACTTAGAATAGAAAGCGGCTAGTGGTAACGTGTTGGCATGTGCCAATGGCATGCACGGCCACCTAGGCCAAGTTGCGGGCGCTACAACCGGATAGAGGCTTAGAATAGAAAGTGGCTAATGGTAACGTGTTGGCATGTTCCAATGACACGCACGGCCACCTAGGCCAAGTTGCGGGCGCTACAACGGGGTAGCGGCTTGGTTTTGGCATAGTTTCCATGGTGCGCAGTATGCGGCTTGGTTTAGGAATTAGGGTTATGTATCGAAAACCCTAATCTGGTATTTTGAAAAAATACCCCTATTAATTATTGACACCTGAATTAAATGCTCTTAGTTAATGTGTTGCTGGTAACACTAGGTCATGGGGTTTTACGATTTTACCCCTTGTCTACCATCGACAAGGTTGAGCCAAAGCCATTACCGTTCTAGCTTCCGAGTCTCTACAGATGAAACCTGCCCCTGCGAATCCCGGGTGTCCCCTAGCATCCCCATCAGTGTTGATTTTTATCCAGTTCATGGTAGGAGAGGACCACCCGACTGAGATTGTTGTCATCTTTTTTGTACCTCCTAAATGGTTGTACGATGGTGAGTACCCTGGTAAAACAGGAGGCATTGCTTCCATAGCCCAAGAGTACTCATGTTGTTGCTTTAAGGCCCATGATAAAATTTCTTCTGATGATGTTTGTTTATGACAGTATATTAGCTCATTCCTGGCTAGCCATAAGGTCCAGAAAAGGAAACAGATTGATGTGATAACTGAAGTTGACGTTAATTCATGTAGGAGATGGGAAATGGTTGTTTGAGGAGTTATCACAATTGTAGAACTTTGGTTTGAGTTTGAGATATTTGATAGTCGAGAGAGTAGGGTGTTCCAAGATGTAACCGATATTGGAAAATGGAGGAGCAAGTGAGTCACTGATTCTGGTTCGGAATTACATTGGGGGAAGAGGTTGGAGTTGGTCAGATGGATGCGATTAAGGATATAGAGGGTCGGCAGACCTTCATTGATTGTTTTCCACAAGAAAAGATGAATTTTTGGTGGACATGGTAAGGTCCACAGGAATTTGGTAACTGGGAGGGGGTAATGGTGAGATTGACCAACTTCTTGGGCTAAACATTTGTACCCAGAAGCAGTAGTGTATTTTCCGGTTACTGAATGTGGCCAGATAATTTTGTCTTGGGGTTTATCTTGGGGGAGATGAATGCTTATGATTCTTTGGGCTGCAGCAGTTGGTGAGTTGTTTATTTTGTCATGCATCCAATTATGAGAAATAGGATCGATGATATCCGCAACCGTCTAGATGGGGTAACACTGTGATGGGTCGAGGTTTGGGCAGTTCGGAATCCAATTTTCCTGAATAGGGGTTGTTACACCATTTCCGATGCGATGAAAGATAAGTTGTTGTACAATAGGAACAAGAGATGCCAGTTTCCTCCATTGTGGGCTGGATGAGGATGGAACAGAAACAATGCCTTGAAGAATTGGTTGGTGTTTAAGATATTTCTCATTGCACATACTTCCATAGATGGAATCAGGTTGATCATGTAGACTCCATATTCGTTTCATGAGAAGGGATTTATTATGATCGACACTTTTCCTTATGCCTAACCCTCATTCAGTTTTTGGCTTAGTTAATTTATCATAGCCTATAGGATGAAGTTTTTTTAACTGAAGCATCATGTCCCAAAAAAAAAAATCCTAGTGATACAGTCTATTTCTTGGTGTACTTTGGTGGAGAGGAGTTGTGTTTGCATAAGATGGTTTGATGTGGGTGTGAGGGAAGTTTTAATGAGAACTAATCTTCCTGCAGGGGTTAAGCATTTCGTAATCCATCCTTTTGCTTTCCGTGCCAGTATTTGAAGAAGCGGTGCGAAGGTGTGAATAGATGACCTCCCTTGTTTGAATTGGACTCCTAGATAAATAGGGGGGTTTGACGTGGTTGGCATGCTGAAAAATTGCTTCAAATTGCTCACCGCATACGGTTCTAGCCGAGGGTGGTGAATAATTACAGATTTGGATATGTTTATTACATGTCCCGCTGATGAACCGTATGATTGTAACAAGTTCTTGAGATGAATGTTACCTTTGGCAGACGCTTTATATGTGATGAGTAGGTCGTCCGCATACATTAAGTGAATAATAGGCTGGGCCTTCTGAGATATGCGTATCCCTCCTACTAGCTTATGGCTTTGGAGGTTTCCCAGATTTGTAGATAGTATTTCTGCACAAACTATGAAGATAGAGGAAGATAGAGGGTCTCCTTGTCTAATACTTCTTGTTGGGTTGATATATCCATGCGGTGTACCATTTATGTTAATCGAGTAAGTCACCGTTGTGACGCAGAGCATGATGTAGTCCACAAAGATAGGTGGAAATCCTAGCTTGGTGAAAGCAGTTCTGATGAAGCCCCAATCTAAGCTGTCATAGGCCTTTTGAATATCCAATTTGAGAGTTATTTTCAGATCTTTGGTTTGGTTTGATGTTTTAATATGGTGGAATAGCTCCCCAACAATTGCTATGTTATCATGAATTGATCTTTGTGGCACAAAGGCACTTTGATAAGGGCTTATTAAAAAAGGGAGGATCGTCCGAATTCGATTGACTAGAATTTTAGCAATGATTTTATAAGTGACTTTGCACAGGTCTATTGGTCTAAACTGAGAAGGATTTGATGGATGGTACACCTTAGGTATTAGAGTGAGGTTTGTGTGGTTCATGAGTGGATGAATATTAATGGAATTAAAAAATCTATGGACTATAGCAATTAATTGTGATTGAGTGGTTTCCCAAAAAACTTTGAAAAACTTACTTGTGTAGCCATCTGGGCCAGGGGCACTCTCAGAGTTTATGGAGAAAAGAGCTTGTTTGATCTCCGCTGGAGTTACTTCCAGAGTAAGCAGGGCCGCTTGTATGGAGGATAATCTGGGGGTGATTGCTGCGAAAAGATACTTCTCTATCACCGTGCTTGGAGATGTATATTGCTCCGTATAATGGTCAAGAATGAGTTTAATTACGTCATCCTTATTAATGATCCAATTATTTTGCTGGTCCTGAAGTTGTTGAATATTGTTACAGCTCCGGTGGATGCTTTCTTTAGTGTGGAAAAAGGTGGTGTTATTGTCACCCGATTGAAGCCACTGAATTCTGGATCTCTGTTGCCAATATGTTGCGTGACATTGGAGCAGGGTCGTGTGTTAACTTCTGAGCTGTTTTTATTGCAGTAACCAATATTCCAACTCATTTCCATTTTGAGTAGCACATTGATGTTGCGCTCTCTTTATCTCTGTCGTCGATTTCTTGATCATAGTAGGGATATGGCCAAAGGTTTGTTTATTCCATTCAGAGAATATTTGACTAGTTGTGATGAGCTTTAATTGAAGGTTCAGGGTAGGTTCAATATCTTGTTGTTGTATCCATGCAGATTCTACCACCTGATTGAGTTGTGGGTGAGTGAGCCAAAGATGCTCGAATTTGTAATTTTTAGTTCCCTGCCAGTCGATTGCTTTTGTTTGCAGCAAGATTGGGGCATGATCAGATGCAATTCTTGGGAGATGAGTAACGAATGAATGAGGGTTGGCAGTGCGCCAATGCTGAGTGTCTAAGGTTCTATCTAGGCGCATCAAAACATTATATTTCCCCAGTTGATTGTTTGTCCATGTGAATTGGTCACATCGAAATCCCAAGTCTATAAAACCCATTTGATCTATCATTGTGAGGAAAGGTTGAGTTTGTGCATAAGTTACTTGCCTTCACCCCTTTTTTTTTTGATTGATCCAGAATGTCATTGAAATCTCCTAGCAAAACCCAAGTTGAATTTGGGTTGATGTTGGGGAATATTGTGGGAAAGTCCTGCCAGAAATTCTTCCTAGCATTCGGGTGCGGTGGGGCATAAATACCCGTGAAAAACCAGGGTTGTGCAGGAGGTGTTGGGGCAACAATTGCGTGGATAAAGCTTTGTGATTGAAGTAGCACCTGAATATTGAGGTTATTGTTCCACATTAGGCACAATTCTCCCCGTCTACCAATCTTAGGGACAGTGGAGTGGTTTTGGAAGCGTAAAGATTGTGCTAGGTTTCTCATGTGATTTTCATTTGCTAAAGTTTCAGAAAGAAAGAGGATGTTGGGCTTATGAAGGGATACCAAACCTCTTAGATGTTGGATTGCTGGTGGTTGATTAATCCCTTGACAATTCCATGCTAAGATATTCATTATACTTGACTAGATATGAACAGAGTTTATAAGATTAAGATATGGATGTAATAAGGGAAGTGGGCAGTGCAATTATAGGAAAATGACAAATTAGAAATACAAGCTGAAAATAATTGTGTAAGAGATTAAAATTGTACTATGAGAAAAACAAGTTGAACTAAGAGATTAAAATTAGAGTACACCAGTTAGTATGTTGTATCTCTCATTTTTGTTATAAATCCAGTGGAAGTGCGCAAATATCTCATTTTTATTAGACGAACTCAGTTTTTCACAATGGAAAATATAATAGTGGTTGAGGTCGCGCCGATCATCGTCCTCAACTCCTCAACAAGACCGGTTTTCCAAATTTGAGCAAGAGATAGGAATATAGCAAGAAACATTAAGATAGAATTTACAACAGAAAGCTTAGAGCTTCTCCAATGATGAATGCGAATTTTTCATACGTGGTATCAGTTTTAAGACATCATCTGGGTATAAATTCCTAAATATTATATGAAAATAAATTTTATCTCCAACCCATAAAATGTTGTATCATTTCTTTTACTTAATTGTAGGCATATGATTGGTTAAAATTATTGACATTTTTGTTTTTAATGATTTTTATTAACAAAAATGTGACTAGGATGGGAAGACATCCTCTAAGTGAATGTCTAAAACTAGAGGTTGACTTAGAGGATGTCTAACATTTTTTTTGGCCACATCATCCTCACATCAATGCGTTGGAGACTATTTTTTATAAAAATTGTTGTGTATCCTATGTGGATGAAGACTTTTTTCTTCACACACTTTTCATTGGAGAAGCTCTTAGCCATGGATGCAGCCTGCTGGTCTTAACAAATTTTGTCCATATAAATTTATTTGTTTGACCTTCTCATTTTCCTCATGAAGCGCAAATTCAATTTTATAGAGCAGCTGTTACATTGCGCATCAATAGTAATAACCCAAGATGCATCATTACCCAAAATAAACTACTGTAACATTGATATTATCCAAAAAATCGAAATTTGTCCTATGACCCAACTCCCAACATTTGCTTAAAACCTATCAATTAAGATTTTGGTGTTCCATTTTGGAAGTAAATTTGTTAATGTTCCTAAGTGGCTCAAGTAGCTGACTGGCCAAAATTGTTAATAGTCACACGGGTTTTGTTATCTTGTATATTTATGCATAAAATAAAAGTCAATCATTAGCATGGGAAATTGAAAAAACAATATAACAAAACCCTAGTCACGCTTACCTCTTAATCCATTTTCTTTCGATTTAAAGAATATCCTCAACTTCCCTTTAGCAAAGGCAATGACTAAATGCAATCCACAAAATGACTAAATGCAACCGGCCTAAATTATTTTTAACTTCATTGACGGGAGTGAACAAAACTTACACTTTTCATCTTCTCTTTTCTCCCTCTATTTCATCTGGTCTCTGGTATTCTCAAATCAATCATTAACCTTAATTTAAAATCAATGTCAATTGATATTTCAATTGAATGTTTCAACCGGGTACTTTTACAGTAGAAGGTTATCCCGTTTATCATCTTCTTCATTTGAATCCAACTAGTAAGTGCAAGGTAAACCCCAATAATCTAATTCTCACCAAACCCTAACCAAAATTTGAAGATGGATACTGATTTTTTCACCGAATTTTAAAATCTATGCTTTAATAATTTACGGTAACAATTAAGTGAAGGGTTTCGATTATTGATTTGCATAATTAAAGGTAGTGTTGGATTCTCAATTATTTTTCAAGGGAATTGATGGAACTTGATTGTATTTCATGGATTAAAGATGACGGATATGAAATTTGATTCGATGGGTTGAGATTTAATCGGATTCTTTATTTCTTCTCTCAATCGGGTGGTTTTGATTACTAAGGTCTTGTTCTCTAGATAAACTTCTCACAAAACTGTTTCCATGATCATCGATATTGCCATTAATTGAACGCCTGCAAAAATGGTCGGGTACCGGTGTTAAAGATGATAGTGGGTTTTGTTTACCCATACTAGTAGCGTTTATAATATTTTCTCAAGGGTTGTATTTAAACTTAGTAGGGGTTGCATTTAGTCACTGCCTTAGCAAAATATAGTAGTATTTGTTTTGAAGCCTGAACCCAAACTAGTACGTTGTTAACGTTTATAATATGATCTTCTCAAGAATTTCCTAATTCCATAATTAGGTTGTAATTATCAAACTTGAAAATTTAAGTATTTATAGATTTTCCCCATATTTTTGTATATTACATAGAGAGCCTTGAATATTTTACTATACATTCTAAAAACTGCGATATTAGGTACTTATCATACAAAATTTGGCTTAAATATCAAAAAATATGAAAGTAGAAAAATATCAAAATATTAAATCCAACCATAAATCTAAACATCTAACAACTTTTGATATTTTGATAACATCATTTGAAGGAAAATACCAAGGCCTAAAAAAAACTAGTACGACAAAACTAATGTTAACATATTTGTCCCCCAAAAACATCAACTGAGGTTACTCAACTACTTTTTCTCGGAAGTTTGAACGTATTTAGTATAATGTTGTTTGTATGAAGGGATGCATAATGCATTGAAAGTTTGAAATAAAGGACTCATTCTTCAAAAACTCTTGGTCAACTATTGAGTATTAAAACAAATAAAGGACTAAATTTCTTGCTTACCATTTGCTCATGAGAACTTCCAACTGCTTTCGCTCAAAACCATTCTTCACCCCTCTCATAATTCATGGCTTATAAGGTTATTGTCTAATGTGTGCGGCAGTTTGGTATACCAATTAATCTACCACCAATCTAAAAGAAAATAAACTAGGATGTATTTCTCGCAGTCGCTTCGTTTTTTATGCTTGATCCTCCTCTTATCTCAAGTCTCTCTTGCATTAGGTATGTTAAAAACTCTCTTGCATTAGGTATGTTAAAAACTGCTAATCTACATCAGTAGTTAAGTTGAATTACAATTACAAATATGTTGACTCCAAATCATCTGAACATTATATATGCGCGCCTATAAAGCTGAGAACTTGTATGCTGTTATTTTCTCGATCCACTGAAAAAACTAACTCGTATTTTCTATTTCATTTGCAGACCTTCACCACCTCCCAGGAAGGGGTCGACCTCATGATCTTCCGAGGCCAGGACCACCATCTCCAGGAAGGCCGAGTCCACGTCCATGACGAGCAATCTAATTTGAACCCATAAAAAGAAAAAAAGGAAACCGCGCGGTACAATTGGTACATGCAATTGAGAAGGTGATGAGGGGGTTCTTTTCACCTTTCCTCACGGTACTACTTCGCTATGGGTTACCCAGGAGTACAACATAAGACTCCTTTCCTTGTAATTGGAGCTTTATTTGATTTAACTGGTGGTGGTAGTTCTGCTAAATCCTGATGTTTTTTGCAGCTCGAAGTGTTGTTGAAATTTTGGTTAAATTCATAACTTATTGTATTCAATTTATTCATGCGTAGTTGCAACTGTAAAGAAACTTTTTATACCTCTGTAATTTTTATATTGTCTAGTAATGTAAGTACATATGTATTTTGCAACGTACAAAATGTGAAATATAATTCAGCACGTCCTTCCATTGTTTTCAGTACTTCTGTGTTCCTAGCATTTCTGCGCTATTTGACGGCTTAGGTTGGATTTGAAGTGGAACTTACTAATGTTTTACTATTTCACTTGACGAATTTGCTAATTTATTTTCTCTAAGAACATCTCTAATGTAAGGGGTAAAGGTCTTAAATTAGTATGACACCTAGGATTTAAAATATTTTTCACCAAAATTTCATCTCCAATGCAAAGGTAAGGGTCATAAAAAAAAGATGACATGACTAAAGTGGGGGTAAAAGAGAAAGTCTAAATAAGACTTTTTTCATGACCTTGGGTTATAAGTCCACATCATCTTTTGTCTCTAAATTTAAATAAAAAGTGTTGAATAAGACCCTAAGGATTGGAGATGGAATTTAGGAAGAGAGTGTTATCTTTATTAATTTTTTTATCATGTAGCAAATTACTCACAACCAAAAGATATAAATAAGACCTCCATATAGAATGACCTTGACCTTGATACGAAGCTAGGTGACCTTAAAAATTAGCGAAAACATGAAAGACAATCGCGGAAAACAAAGATGCATGATTCTTTTTTGGCACGTAAATTATTTTATTTAGTTTGAAATCCAACCACTGATCAAAGTATGTTATCTTTAATTAAAAATTCATCCTCGAAATCTACATCACTTCAACCCAGTGATGTTGGTTAACCAGAGATAAACTTCTCTATTATGAGGTTATACAATTGCATCAAATTTTTATCACAGATTTCTCAGCATTATATCATTCATTATTACTAAGATGATACAAAACTTCTAAAATTTCTAAAATTTCAGACAAAATGCCTATCTCTAATCTTTAATCTAACAACTAATTATCAACTCAGACCTATTCCTATGCACATGCCAAACTCATATATTTGGCATATATGCACCCACTATGGGTATGCCAAACTCATATGCCAATATGTTATTTCTGGCATATAGGCATACACGACAGAGTTTCCAGCGAGCGACAGAGTCTTGGTCGCTCGATGGTCATGTAATCGCTCGATGGTCCTCAAATCGCCAGCGACAGTCAAGCTATTGCTCGCTAATATGATAATCGCTCCTCAGATCTTCATCTAACGGCTACAATTTCCCCCCTCTATAAATACCTGATTTTAATCTCATTTCAACTCACACCAGAATTTCTTAATCTAGAGTGCATGGATGATAATATGAATCTGGCTGAGTGCATGGAAAACCATCGTATTATCCAAAATTGAAGAGCCGCTTGTCGTGCAATTATAGACAGTGAAACTAGGAGAAGTCAAATTAGGAAACGTCAAGTGAGGCAAAACCTAAAATTCAAAACTGCGGAAGATGAATGTATTTGCAGGAATTATATTGATATTACAATGGAGCCAATATTTTATCCCGAACTATCGTGGGAAAGGATTTTTGTTAAATTTCAAGAACAAACAATGACCATACGCGATCATGATGTTTGATTTGGTTCTAGCGCTCGATATAATTAGGCAGGAAGTTACTAGGTACGTTGCTTTACTTCAGCGAGAAGGTCCAACCTTGAGAAGTGGTGAAACCACGATGGAAGTTCAGGAAAGGTGTCGTGTGAAATATCGTCGCATCTACGGGAAAAAAATTCATTTTGAAAGTTATTTCGAGATTTTAAGATATTGTCCAAGATTTATGTTATAATTTCTCAATTGTCCACTTTTAAAGTTTTAATATTTTTAAGTTTTTTTATACTTTTAATGAAATGTAAATATAAATATTAATTTAAAAGATAGTATCCATTAATCTAAAAAAACAAAATTACATTTCACATATCAACTAAAAGAAAACATTTAAACTACTCATTTCCTTGTCCATTTCCTCCCGGACCAAAGATCCAATTGCCTTCATTTTCTGGATCCATAGAGTTGTTCAACAAATTAGTTATGGTGCCGGTCTGAGACTCAGTTGGTGGTTGAGTCTCATCAGAGTCACCATAACCTTGAAAAGCAATGGGAGTACGGGGTATGAGAACATTATACAAATATTGAAATACGTGTGATTGATATTGTTGCTGGAATGGTTGAAATGATGATGAGGTTGAGGCAATTGGGGTATACAGATTCGTTTGCCTAACTACTTCCATGTTCACACCACCACCTGGAGTCAGTATGTCATGCTACAAATGACTAAACATACGTGTAGGAGTTGTATCCATGCCAATGTTTTCTTCAACACCATGTATTGCTTAACTTTCTAACACCATGTTTGGGGTTGAACTTTCTGGTACCTCCTCCATATGACGACGTCTCAATCTTATTTCACCACTTTGCTAACTTCCACGACTTTGCTGACTGTGACGACTTTGCTGACTTCCACTTGGACTCATTCCTCTACCAGTTCCAACACTGGGACTCAATCCTCTACCATTTCCAACACTGGGACTCAATCCTTTACCAGCTCCAACACTGGGACTCATGTCATACATCATGCTTTCCCTCAATCTTTGCATCTCTTCTAAGTGCATATTATGATTTCCTTGAACAAGAGCATCATAATCGTTACATCGGGTCTGATACTCCAAATTTGTAGCATTAACCCCGAGGTATGGATAAGTCCGAGTAGGTGCACTAGAAACAATTGGATAAGTAACAATCTCTCCAGATGTGCTGGATATAGTCTTTACTTCCCAGTAAAATGGTGGCATGTATGACGATGAACTTTTAGAAGGATATGCAAATACGTCCCCCGTCTCTAGTGGAGGTTGGGAAGGAAGAAATTCACTGTCAAGTGGCAACCTACCTAAAGCTGGGAAATCCATCCGACCAAAACTTTGCGGTGTCATGAAAATATTTGGCTTGAAAATAGTATTAAACCAAGATAGGTACTCATTTCTGTCCATCGGCTCCTGGATCAATTCATCAGCTTCTTGCCAACGATGACCTTCCCTTATCAATTTGAAGTAATCGTCTGCTAAAACGTCTGAACTGGGATAAGGGTTGACAGCTATCACTGATCTCCCTTGCAACAGAAGAAGCTGTCTTTCACCATAATACCAAACACCCTTCTCAGAAATAGGGTTGTATAACACCATCCTTCTAAGGCTTAACTCTACCACTGTCTGACCTAGTTCTTCTTGGAACTCATGTACTACTTCATATGGTTGTGAGATAAGGTTATGGCTTGTTCTACTCAACTGCTGAATCTTATGAACAATAGCGGCATGTTGACTATCTTCAATCTGTGAAGCTTCCAAATTCTCAGAATCATACTTCCGTATGATCGGAAATACATTCGTATAATTCTTAAGACAAGGTTCCGAAACACAGAAATATGTATACCACCAATACTGAAAATAATAACATTCAGTAGGTTAATAACTTTTCCATATGAAAATGACAAATAAATACATAATGTGAAAATATTGGTTCTTACTTCCAGAACTCCCCAAAAATCATTAAAGCTATCTTTAGCACACGTCGAGTTATCACTTAGGGAAATGTAAATCTCTGATAAAATCGCAATCCCCCAATCATATGTTGGTGCTTGCTCTAAATCTTCTAATGCTTCGAGAAACCCAATTAACACTACTGAGCTAGCATTTGGAAACAGACATTGGCCCAGTGTCCACAATACAAACAAACGTTCTAGCTCCTCAAAATGGTCGGGGATCAAATATTGATTACCAGCTGCCCTGTTTTTATTCATTCTTACCGCATAACGCTGGAAAAAACTTTTCAACGCAAACACCTTCAACCCATACGCTTTTATTTGTCTATGTGTATGATTTCCTCCCAAATCATTTGAGTATAAAGGAAGTCTTTCTTTCCATCTATCTTTTGATAACCACTTTAGTATATTAAATGGAAGTAAGTTCCCTTGGCATGGAATTCCGGTTAACATGTATAAATCTATCGGTGTAACTCCTATTAACAATAATTATTCATAATTAGAATTTGTTGATTTTTATGAAACAAAACACATACACTAAAAATTAAATTACTAGAAAAGACTGACTTACTGCATTCAAAGTCCTAGAAAAAGAATGTGTTTGTAGTCTTCCACCATCGTTCTAATATAACTTGAACACCTTGAATCATGTGGTTTCTAGGTTGTATTTGATATTGATTTCGCTAAGGATATCTTCTCACTCTCTCTTGAACAGCAGGAAGAAGTAATTGAAAAATTGTACATAACTCAGTCCATCCACCTCTTAGATTTATCGCGTTACATCGCCCCTCAGTATCAGAAAGGTGACTAGAGAATACACCTTCACTGGATACTAGTCTAACATTATTAAACTCATAATTTGTATCCACAACAAAACTTACTCCATTGCCTGAGGTACTAGTAGATCCTTTCCCTTTTTGGTTTCTTCTTTTCTCTCCAAATCTGCTTAAGATAATCGTTTTAGAACAAAAGTTTAAAGAAAAACAGTGGTTTTCAGAAGAAGAATTGATAAGAGTTTAAAAGAGGTGGGAGTATAGTTGCGGTATTTATAGGCGTCAGAAACTCAAACGGTGGCGATTGATTATATCGACAGCGATATAGTGAATATCGCTCGCTAGGGATTCGATCGCGGTTTCCCCATAGTGGCGCAAATGGTTTGGCATGTCAAATACCATTTTTTTGGCATGTGCATAGGAATAGGCCTTATAACACAAGGTTGTTGATCTTTAAAAAATAAATCAAAATCTGGTAATTATAAAGCAATTTTATACGTGTCATGTTGTCATTCAACCAAAAAAAAAAATTATTATAAAAATCAAAGGCAGAACTGCCTAATTTTAGACAGGAATCACATGTTATTATGCCATCAAAATGTGCGATTGAAATGATGAAATAGAATCTTTATCTCGTAAATGTGTAATTCAAATGATTCACAAGTATACTTGTAGATGGTATTTCATCAAAAAATTGAATTTTTACAAACTGATGCGACTATTCAGTGTTGTGTTCGGCTATAAATTTATCCGCCGAACTTTTCATGCGAAGAACGGTTTGGTTGTAAACTGTACAGCCGAACCTAAGTGTTTGAAAATGTATTAATTTAGTAGAAAATGTAATTAATACATCACATGTTCGGCTTATAACGGCTAAAAAGTGATACAAGTTCGGCTATAAATAACATGGTTTGTCTAATTATTCAAAATATTTGAACAGCAGTACTATGTTCGGCTAATACTTGGACATTCATTATAAGTCGAACCTAAAATTAGCAACTTTATGAAACCTAAATCTTAAGTTCGGCTGAAATTTAGCAAATTTGAATCAGTCGAACCTAAATGTATTCCAAACATTATGTTATTTGTAATGGGAGATCAATTATTAGCCGAACGTATGACTAGTAGCAATTTCAAGCAACTCAAGTCAAAAGTTCGGCTGAAAATATAGCAAAATCGAATCAGCCGAACTTAATAATTTTTTAAACTATAAACTAGGTTTTCTTAAAATTGATATTTGTGAATCAGCCGAATTGTTCTTCTGAAACACAAAAAAATGAGAACGAAGGTAGGTTCAATTAGGGATTTTGCGATAGTTTGATATCTCTAGCCCAACACTTCGTTTTACCGATGATTTTACAATTGTGACTTTAATCAACGATCAAAGATTTATGAGCGAATGATTAATCGACAACGATAAAAAAAAAAAGGTTTGAGAGGGAGGATAAGAAAAGAATAATTAAACCGATCTTGATTTTATTAGTTTAAGTTTATGTTTCTAATTTTGTTGAATGGTAATTAAGTAATTTAAAATAATTAAAGGTAACTTGGTAATCTACCTTTTACTAGGACACCCCTTATAAGCATACCCTATATAATATCATCATTTGATATGCCTCGAAATAAGAGTATGCCTCAAAACAGGTTTCCAAAATAAATAAGGGAAACGAGAGTGTGGGCTTATAGTTTGGCCCAGTAGCTAGTTATATTCAACTAATTGTGTCGGATTCTAATTCGTGTATCTTGGCAAGTTTCACGTATTGATACTGAAGTGCATTCGATTTAGTGCCGGCATTCGGTGACCAGTACGCTTCTTTTTTATCTCTCCTAAAAAATCTCTGCACCTCTCTTATCCCCTGTTTACGGTTATATTCATCTAGATTCAGTTATCTTCAACAACCGTCATCTTCAACCTATTTTCATCTAAACTTTAAGGGGTTTCTTATCTAAATTAGTTTTCTGCCCGGATCTTGATTTTGTTAGGATCTTGGCAGAGTAGTTTAGGATTTCATATGTATATATATCTTAATAAATAAAAGTGGATGGCATACTATTGCAATCCAGATTTCCAATACACCGTTTTGGTGGTTTATCTTAGCCTTGTAGGCGTATTTTGGTGGTGCTGCTTTGTCATCGATCACTTTATCAAGGATGATCTATTTCAACAACTTATTGATCAGTTCTTCTGGAGACAAGATCAACAAACATCAAAATCGATCGGAATAATCTAGGCATATCACTTTCTATTTATGGAAGCATCTAAGTTCTACGGTGAACATCAACTGCAATGGTTTCGAACCATTGATGATCAAACAAAATGGGTAAATCCCATTAAAATTTCACTTAATTCCTTGTCGGATTATATGTATTTAGTCAATTTTTCATTATTCGTATCTTTAAGTTTCGAATTATGTAATAATTGTACTCTACTTTTTAATGCGTCCATTGATGTAATCGGTGCTATTGTTAGCAATTTCATATTAATGAAAATTTGAGGTATCATCATCTTCCATCAAAAAAAAGATATTGAAGTGCATTCGGTGAATTGCTGACTAGGATGGCATGTTGGCACAACATTAATGGAGCATTTTTAATGTGAATTACAAAATTAGACAAGAGACCTATGTTAAACAGTGGTATGTTTATGTTTTTTTTCCCTCAATGGGTTTGGTTTGGAAATGGTCGACGAACAAAACGAAAATTGTATTGATTGATATTCCGTACGACTTTCCTTTTCATTTTTTAGTGAGAATGCCCAATTTATTATCACGAGTTATTACATAGTAGGCAAGCGAGCAACAAGCTGCGCCGCGAGCTTTTTTTGAATAGCAAACCCTATCCTCTTAAACACAAACTCTCTCGAGTTGGGAGTCATGACATTACTGTGCATGACTCTTTGAACTCTCGCTAGGAGTCCAACAACATATTACATTATTAGACGAACAAAATGAAAATTATAGAGAAATGAAAATTACGTTACATTTGAACCTACACTGCTACCCATGATTACAATTAATGTTGGAAAATACAGGGTAATAGAGGATGAAAACAGAGATTGAAAAGAATGTTGTAACACAAGCTTCAAGCCCTTACGATTCTTTTCAGCAATTATTTCGACCCTTTCCAAATAATGGCGAGTACAATTGGTCAATGAAATATTGCCTTCAGGATAGAATGAAGCCCAAACAACATTGTTGAATTCAAGAGTTGTACTCCCTTGACCCAACCAGGAACACACAGTATTTGTTTCTGAAGATTCTTAGAGAGAAAGAAGTTTTGATTAAGTTATGAAACAAGTTTTGGGAGATGCTATTTATAGAGGGTTTTGCATATGTTGGGAAATGACATCTTTTCACCAACAGGTTTCTCTGAAACGATGAGTCCCTTCATCAACAGACATTAATGGTGTCGGTTGGATTTGAACTTTCTAGATATGTTTTGTAACTGTCGCAACAGTTTCGTACCCGCAAAAATTCTTCCAACAATATTCCAACAATTAAGACAACAAGGTTATGAATCTAACCAAAACCTAGACAACATTTTGAGCTGCATGAGAACCAAAAACATCAGCCTCATTGGATTCAGCAGAACCACCACTAGCTAAATCAGACAAAGCCTCGTCACCTTCTCAATTGCATTCACCAACGTGTCATGATTAACGGGATTTCTTTTACAGGTACTTCGATGTTGTTGTTCGTCATGGATGTTGACCCTGTTCATCCGGCCTTCCTGGAGACGGTTGTCCTGGCTTTGGTACATCCCCAAATCGACCAAGCGGAGGACTGCAAACAGAAACGAAAAAGACATTAGTATTACGAGTTGGTTCTTTGATATTGTATCGAGAAAATAGCATATTCGTTTCGCTTATATACTGAACTGATACAGATTAGCAGTTTATTACATACTTAGCGCAAGAGACTTGAGATAAGAGGAGGATGAAGCACAACAGACGAAGCAACTGCGGAAACAACATCCTTATTTCTTTTCAGAAAATAGGTCATATGACCATAGACCCCTAAATCATGGGAATAATGGACTTGTAAAATATAGGCCTGGGTTAAAAAGACACGAGAAAAATTTAGTCATGTATACCCTTTATTCTAAACTTTCTTATTTACTATATCATTTTTTTTTTCCTAATTATTTTTTTTTTCCAATTTAAAATTAATAGCGAGAAAAGTCTTAATTTGCTAAATATAAGTCGGATTTTAACAAAATTTATATTTTTGGAAAGGGCTCGAAAATCTCTACAAAACAAGATCCATTGTTGATATGAAATTCGTAAAAAAAAAAAATTAAACCAGGCCGATAATACATTATGCACCCTGGTGCAACCTGACCAAAATTAATTTCTTATAAAAATATGCATTATGCACCCATGTGCAACTTGACTAAATTTATTTCATATAAAAATATGCATTATGTACCCAGGTGCAACTTGACTAAATTTATTTTATATAAAAATATGCATTATGCACCCAGGTGCAACCTAACCAAAAATTATTTTCTATAAGAATATGAATTATGTACCCATGTGCAACTTGGCCGAAACAATTTTTCTATAAAAATCAAAAAATATACATTATACACCCGGGTGCAACCAGCCAAAACCTATTTCCCGTCAGGTTTAGACATTATGCACTCGGGTGCATTGTGTACTTCGCGGATAAATATAGGTTTCTCCTAGTAATCACCTACAATGTATGATACACAACCAAAATTACTAGTTCATGATCTCCGAATATAATACCACCACGGCACCACCATTACAATCACGTTCACTATTAAAACATCAACCAAATACACGTAGCAAAGAACAAAAATAAGACAAAAAAACAAAAAATTCAAAAAAAAATATATACATTGTGCACCCTGGTGCATCTACGCCAAAAATTATTTTTTCTCAGAATATACATTATGCACTCAGGTGCATCTTGAGTATTTCGTTATTAAATATATTTTCAGTCTAGTAATCACTTGATCATTGTACACCAGTAGAACTCCATATGAACCCCTATGTTCACAACCACGATTCAACGGCATTAGCAGCATCACCACATGGGCATTCACAAATACCAGTTACTCCTTGAAAGCTTGGTACACATCCATATCTTTACCTCTCAAATCGAACACAATCCATTCTCAATCGAGTACTACGAGCTTCAATTTCGACCCAATCTGAAATTGTGTACAAAACCCCCAAAACAATTCATGTCAAGACCCCCGATTTGAACTCAATTTTAGCCTAAATGAAGAACCCCATATCTGTTGACATGCACACCTTCATTTCAAGTCTCAATAATAGCCCATACTACCACCACTATCAACACTCTCAATTCTTGATACACAACCAAATTGATTCATGGGAACAACACATAAAGTCTTCAATCTCTGTCAGCTTCATCTTTTGATTTGGGAAGAATGGATCGAACTCAGTTCAAATAAACCTAAAAATCAACTAATTTAAGCCTGAAGTGGTGATATTCAAATAAAATAAAAAGTAAGTAGTACACGGATTGAACAATATAGAGAGATTTAAGATCTATAAGAGATCTCTACTGATTGATTCAACTTTTACAAGTTAGATTCCGACATGAACCGACGTAGCCCCCGTATATGATTCTTTACCGAGCGAGATATGAAATTAAGAAGAACAAAATTAAACAACTTAGTATCGGAAAGAAATATGAGAAACTTAGGATGGTGGTGTACGACGAAGCTGTCATGGCTTAAGAAATTGGAGATACAAGAAGATGAAGGAGCAGGTTCTAGTCGTCGGACGATGGAAACAGAACTTTAAGAAATTTCTTCCATTCCTACGAAGGGGTATTTTAGGCAGCTGTTATAAAAACCAGAACTTTAAGCTTGGTAAAGGGGCGTCATGAAATGGTAGAGGGGCGTCAAATGTGATAGCAATGTCCTTATTGGTTAGGGGGTGTCCTATAGGGGTGTAGATTGACTATATTACCCTTTCACCTTAAATTAACTAAAATCAAATCAATTTTTTTTAATTAACCAAAATCAAATCAATTAACCATAATCAAATCAGTTTTTTTTTTCATCTTCTTCTTCATCTTCTCTTCTCCTCCATCAACCCTAACCTCCATTAAAACCAAAAATGTCATCGTCTTGATTAATGGCGATTTGAAAAATGTTTAGAAAAACCCGAGTTAGGGTTTAGTTTATCGTGTTGGATTTAAGTTAATTTTGTATCAAAAATTAAGGTTTTGAATGAAAATTAAAATTGAAATTTACGGGTTTATGCTAGTTACGGTTGGTAATAACTCAAATACGAACCGAACTGTTGATTAGGTTGATGTTACGGTTGGTTTAAACTCAAATACCAACCGTAAGTTCTTAGTTTTGAGAAAATGTTCGATTCTGGTTTTTATTTGCATCATATTTATCAACCGTAATTGAGTTACGGTTTGAAACTCAATTAAACTAACCAAATAGTAAATCATCTGAATGTTAACAACTTATCAAATAGTTATGTACGGTTCAAAAGTTAAGATGACTTACCAACCGTAGGTTAGTTACAGTTGGTCTCGATACATTAGTTACCAACCGTCGTTAGTTACGGTTAGTTATAATCATTAGTTACCAACCGTATGTTAGTTACGGTTGGTTTCTATTCATTAGTTAGAATGTATCGGCTACCGATGACTTGAAACAAAGTAATTCTTGATGTCAGTAACTTTAAAACTTCATTTTTCTTTCTTCTATTTGACAAAGTGTACTCATTATTCTGTAAAGAAGCGTGGACTTTAGTTTTTGTGGAGACAAAGAGAGGCTGATGCATGATCATTGGTGACGATAAATGGTTTTCCTGCAACAGCAATACATGGGGATAAAGTTCAAATGGTATGCTTTTCTTTTAACCTTCAGTTCCTTTTCTTATTTGCTTACTATTGCATGTTATGAATGTTGTAACTTACAACTCATGTCCAGGATTGATTACGGTTGGTTTCTATTCATTAGTTACCAACCGTAAGTTCCCTACGGTTCGTAAGGGAACAAGCTATACCAACCGTAACTGGTTTTTTTCTGGGTTTTCCCCAACATGTAGTTACGGTTGGTAACGAGCTCCATTACAACCGTATGTTCTTCCGAAATTTTGGTTTTCCCAAAATTGAACCGATTCTGATTGGTAATTGATACATTACGCATCGTAATATATAGTTCTGATTTGGTAACGAGCTCAATTCCAACCGTATGTTCTTTGAAAATTTTAAAATTTTGATTTGTTACGCACTTTAGAAGTATGCCTAATCATTTTCAATCTTTGGGTTCTTCACTTTGTTGGTTAATTTCTTCAATTGGTTGAGATTGACCTTCACAAATATCATAAAAGTTTCTTTTTTCTTCTCTAATTTTTTTTTAATAACCTATTTTAGAGTTATGAATCATATGATAAGTGAAAATTAATTATCAACATTAATCTTGATTATCAACACTAATCTTGATTATCATTACTAATCTTGATTATCAACAATAAGGGCTAATTAGTCATTTCCAGATTTTATTTGATAAGGGACACTTGAAAATTACTTGTAATGACCTTTTTGTCTTATTAGGGTGACGCCCCTCTACCAAAACATGCCGCCCCTTTACCAAGCTTGTAAAATTTTGGGCAGAATATCCCAAGAGATATTAGAACTATTAAATTTGAACTCTTGGTTATTAAAGCGACAACCATATTTTGCTCATCTTTCTCACCCAGAAATTTAAATCTAAGCCTATTTAACCAACAAACTGTATTTCTTATCTTTTTTTGTATAGTGGTGGAAGATCAAGCGACAGTGGCCCAAATGAGAGAAGTCTGAGAGGATCGTCTGAAAGTAATTGGAAGATGGATCATTAAATGTGTGTCCCTTTATATATTGCGAGTATCTTTTTGTTTCAATGAGAGTAAAAATCAGAAGTTGACCGAGTACGTTTAAACCAGCCCAAATTCAAAGGTAGAAAAGAAATAAACATTTTTTCCTTTTTTTTTTTCTTTTTTTTTTTTCAAAAATTGGATAAATATTATTACATGAAACTAGTTGGAAGCCTAACAACCTAAGCTCCAACGACATACTACTACATTAATTGATCAGGTTGTTGTGCTAGCCTACCAGCGAGCTTCATGGGTAACTTAGCCAAGGGGAGCCTACATTAATTGAACAGGTTGTTGTGCTAGCCTACCAGCGAGCCTCATGGGTAACCTAGCCAAGGGGAGCCGAAGCGGATGGGGGGAGGGGGTGAGATTGTGTCACAAGGGGGCAAGCCAACTCTACCTTCCATGTTAATTTCTGCAATATTACGTCATTGGAGGCTCGAACCTGGGACCTCCTGGAACGTATCAAACTTTGGGAAACGGGGATGACCAGCTGAGCTAAGGCCCGTTATTCAATCGTGAATCGTTGAACGTATAAATGTCTGAGGAACCATCCTTTTAGAACTATAGATTGAGATTGAGGGGTCCCACCCTCACCAACGGCGAAGGGTCTTGGCTTGTGTTTGATAGAGTGAGTATGATGCAAGGTAGTTAATTTCGGATTTCGGTGTGTCTCGGCCGGGGCCGAGACACTGGTACAACTTTGTATCGGGGGAATTTCGTTTCCAAATTTCGGTTTAATTTCGGATTAAAATTTTACATTAATATTATATTTATGGTGAAAATTACACGTTGGATATGAAATAGGGAATAAAATAATATAAAAGAACAATTCCGGCCGAAATACACCGATTTTGGCCGGAATATATTGATTCCGGCCGAAAAAACCGGCATCTTTTCGTTTGGCCGAAATTTCGATTTTCGTTTTCCAAAACCCGAAATCCGAAATTCCGCCGAAATTGACTACCTTGGTATGATGACTAATTTACTATCATTACTCTGCAACTTGAGCCAGTTCGTGAACAGTGTTTTTTCCCCTCTTACATAAATGAGTTGGAGCTCTAGGCTTCCGGCTAACTCATTGTAATTTTCTTCTTTTTTTTAATAATATTTTTAATGAAAAAAAAAATGTGCTTAAAATAAACAACTGCAGTCGTATATATACGTACTTCACACGACGTTATCACGCGCATAGCTCTAATCACCGAGTCTCAAGGATTTTTTTTCTTTTTCTCTAAACCCGGTTTTCCTTAGATTTATTATTATTATCATTTCCTTTTCCCAAAAAAGTCCTCGTATATATGTTTTGATTTCCAAGAGGAATATAAACGTCTGGATTTTATTTCTTTGGTGATCAATACGTTTTTTTTTTCGGAAAAGAGATAACTCATTAAATGATACAGATTATTTTAGTGACTTATACGTTCTTTGGTGATCAATACGTTACGCTTGATCCTTGTTTCCCATTTTGATTTTATGATACAGATTATTTTAGTGTTAAAAAATCTAACATAATCCTATTCTTCCACTATTTAGAAGTAGTTGGAACTTGGAATATTGAACAGATTACATCATTAAATATATAGCGTAGTTGTACGTTTAAAATCTTTGAAAGTGGTTGGGTCCATATTCTCGTTTACTGATTCTCCCAAGAAGCCGATTATTAAGTTGATTTTTTTATTAACTACTAGTTTGTTACCCGTGCTACGCACATGCCAAATTCTCACTATAAAATATGAGCAAAGGGCAGGGAAATTTCCCATTTGTTGGAAAGGTCCGGGCAGGGACAAAGTTTATGAAAAGGTAACAAATGTGTGCGATTCCAAAACGCTTAACCCGGTGAGTCACTGTTTACCTGTTTATTCCTAACCCACCCTTCTTGGTCGGGTTAGTTGATTAACCCAAGTTAGGTTAGGTTAGGTTAGTTAAAGTAGGTTTAACATGGTTTTGGAGATTAAGAGTTGCTGCGAATATGGAGTCTCGGTGATTGAGTTTGTAATGATGTTGTTGATCATGGGGAATGGTAGTTGAACTGTGGTTCGAGAGGATCTGGTTGATGGCAGCGGATTATGGCAGTGAAGACGAGTTGGAAACTGTGGTCCTGATGATGGAAGGAGAAGCTTGGAGCTCGAGCAGGTGATTATAGAAGTTGATGCTTGAGTGATCATGGTTGTTTGATGTTCGTTAGTGAAGAGTTGAACAGATGGGAGAAGCTCGATGGATGAAGAGAAGATGGAGTTGCTGCCATCGGCAGTTGGCAAAGATGATGATGTTGTTGTCATTAATGGCCAGAAATGATGATGATCGGAACAATGATGGTTGATGCTGGCAGTAATGACGAGGTTATCACCGGTGATTGATGGGTTGCTGTCATGGTAGAAGATGGATTTTCAACAGCGAGCAAGTTGTTGCTGCCATTATCGGAAAGCAGTGCGTACTGTGTTTCACACTTTCATATAAAAAAATTTGGGTAACTCGATAACACGGCCGTATAAATATAACTGGGTACGTTATTTGTGAAGGTACTATAAATATAACTGGGTACGTTATTTGTGAAGGTACTATAAATTATGATGGGTAACTTCCTTGGTGGTAGTATAAACTAAACTAGGTACTAGTAAATGTATGTAACAATATTTTTTTGGGTCTTCTAGACCCAAGTCACTTCAGGAACAAGCAATGTGTATGACGTAGATGAACAGTTCTGTGCCAGTTGTGCTTCTAATTTGCTTCTCACGTACTGCTTAACCTTTTCTTACGGTATTTCACGCTCTTTCTTGCTTACAGGGAGGTCTCTTTAGCTGGATGAAGTCTGTTACTGACTAGTCTGCCGGATGATTTAGTACTGTTCTCTTTAGATCGTAAGGCCAAGTAGTACATATATCCAAGCCCTTTTTTTGTGAAAGTTTTATATAATCTAGCTAGTCATGTATATTGTAAAAAATTAGGAATGGGAAAACAATCTCTTGAACTGTAATGCTCTTGAAAGCATATATATGTATGTGTAAAAGTCTGAGATAGTAAGGCAATTGGCAACTTAATGTGCAGTGTGGTTTCTTAGTATCAATTGTCTCTTCTACGCGATTGCAATTTTTATTTTTTTTTGAATCTTTTCATCATATTTTCCTCCAACAATTTAAATGAATTACACAACACATTGGATCCTAACAGAGAACGAACACCAAAATGATTAGCTAAGGGCACAACTAAAGGTAAATATCGGGAAACGAACACCAGTTTAATTAGCAAAGGAACAATGAAAGATTAACGGGAAGAGAACAGGGGTGTACTCCAATATCCATACTATCACCTAGAATACAAACATTCATATGAAAGCCTACTCAGGACATAAGCTTTGACAGTTTTGACAAAAGCTTTATTTGCATTTTAATGAAATGCAGGTTCATCAGGCAGACGAGGGAAAGCTCTTTAATGAAATGCAGGTTCGCATTTTAACTTGAAGTACAAGCACTTATACTCTTAACAATAGTGAGTTAGCAAGTAGTGTTGGAATCGTAACAACAATAATGAAAATAAATTGAATAAGCACAAGTGATACTTAGCTTGATTTGCAGCAACTTGGTGGATGCATCACGTCGAGTAGTATGCAGAGCAAAAAATTGATAGAGGCACGTATATGATACGCTGAACTAAAGACAAAATCGCCTGCTATTCCTCTAAATAGAGAGATGCTATAGCTTCATTAGCGAGTTGCCTCCAGAATACAACTATCGTTAGCATTCCTTTTTGTAGCATACAAGAGAACGCCCTTAGAACTTGGCAGTGAAAACAACTCCTTGAAACCATTTTGTTTCACTCAAAAAACTCATAGAGAAATAATGGAAGAATAAAACTTGTTTTCTCTCCTACTCTATTTTTCTACTAAAAATAGAGGAGTTAATATTGAGTTGTTTTTCTTTCAAATATATAAAAACCAAAACATGAATAATTTCATTTTTGTTTTTTCACTCTCTACTAATCTCCGCTCCTCTGAGTTCCTCTCTAAATTAAAAAGAAAAACCCAGAAGAAAATAAAATGCCCATACAGGAATTGTTCTAAGTTCTCTGTCTAGAGAACTAAAAATTATTCTCTCGTCGTTCTCTCTACTAAGAACTATATTATTTTCTCGAAATTATAGTCGGAAAGATGTGAACGTTATGAGCGACAAAATGATAATTAAACGTTAGAAAAGATAAAGTATGAGAATCCCATGCGACACCAAAATTCTTTAACAAAGAAAAAACTAAAACATGCGAGACAGAAAATACTACAACTGTCAAAAGAAAACCAAGTTTAAAAGATGCATGCGTGAAACACTAAGATGCTTCACGAGGAATCCGTATTGTGTAACTATCGCCCCAAGCATGGCACTTATGAACAAGTGACACAAAAAACGAGAAGGAACTAATATACAATAGTTAGTCTTAAAGAACTAAAAGTAAAAAGGAGACAAGCAGTAAGCATAAATGTCTACAATGTATCGATTGAATATTTGTTTCATTTGATAATGTTTCCTTTAATTTTTGTGTGATGATTAGTCCAACTCTCACGTATGAAACTTTTAGAGATAGACATTTGAAAATACAGTCAGTAGCAATGAAATGAACCCACATGCTCACCCATTCCCCAACCCGAGCCGACCGATCGGACGACGTGCGTGCTTCTATGCGAAGCACGCGTGTATGGGAAAAGCAACCTTGCCATAGTCTAGGTCTTCCCCACACACAAAAGTGTAGAGACCCAAAGGGCCATGCCCTTTAACAAAACCCAGAGTATTTAAGCCTAAAACTCTTAAAATTTTAGTTTATGTGGACTATTGTTTTATCTATTCAAAAGAAAAAACAAGTATAGGGCCATAGGTCTAGGGATCAAATCATGGTCCAAGTTATTCAAAACCCCGTTTTTTCTAACAATCCCCCACATGAATGATAAAACATATCGATAAAACGCGAGAAAACTGAAGGCATCAAAATAGGCTAAGGTGTCCCAAAGATTGAACCTTAGCTTAGTGAGAGGTTACCGGAAATGCTTGTCGTAATGGTGAACACAATGTCTTGAACCGCCAACAATGAATGCAATTCAGAAATAACAACCACACTTGATGTCTCCACCGAAAGCTGCCAAGCTCTTGCGGTTGTGCCCATTTTGGCCGTGGGAAAAAATTCTGGACTTAATGAATGTCTCTAGAGAATCAGCTCAAATTCTCATAGGAAGCGGCCCCACTTCCAACATCCACAAAGGTGAGTCCATAAAGAGTGTCCTGCGACACCCCGCTTTAATCAAAGCCATGTAACCCATTAAGATCTCAAAAGATCATCCTGAAATTCTGCAGGCAGCACTATCACACGGTTACACCATAGGGAGGGACAAAGATAGTGCTTTCACGATATCACCATAAATTAGTTGTCTCATTGAACCTTGATCTTGGAAATCCAGTCACAAGGTTGAGTATCCTTCATGGTGATTTATTCTATGAGCTTAAGTCCCATCCCCCTCGATGTAAACTACCTTTCTTTATAAAACTTTCGTCAAAGGAACTGCAATATTATTCTTGGACCTTACAAAGTCAAGAGAGATAATACCAGTAGAAAGTAGTTGTTTCATTATTTCGTGTTTTCTCTGAAGCTATAGACTCTGACTCCATTGTGGATCGATATATACTTGTCTGTTTGTCTTCCATGACATAAACGCATCTTCAAGCATGAAGATGTACCCACTTGTGGATTTTGACTCATCTGAGTCCTACATACAGTTGGCATCACAGCACCCTTCTGTCGCAGCAGGAATCTTCCAAAACTTAAGCAAAAGTCTGAAGAGCCTCTCAAGTAGTGCAAAACTCTGTTGAGAGAATTCATGTTATCCTGATCAGGGTTGCAAGTGTACCTGCTCAAACTACTCACAATGTAAGCAAAACCAGGTCTTATACAATTAATCAATTACATAAGACTGCTGATTACGCAAAAAATACTCAAGAGTGGAGTAGCATCATCACCCTTGTTCTCACAATTTGAGAAACACCGTTACAAGTAGTAGAAGCAAGTTTAGCCAAATCATGATTAAATTTCTTTAATATGGTTTTAGCAAAATGAAATTGACTAAGACTATATTCATCAGACGTCTCTCTGATTTTCATCACTAAGACTACATCAGTAGTGCTTAAGTATTTCATGTCAAAATTCTCATTTAGTATGATTTTAGTGGTATTAATAAAATCAATGTTACTGCCTAATATGAGCATATCATCAACATACAGGCACACAGTAACATAAGCATCATCCTCATATTTAATGTAAACACATTAATAAGATTTATTAATCTTAATCCACTAAATATCATTACATGATCAAATTGTCATGCCTTTGTTTAGGTGCTTGTTTCAAACCATACCTAAATTTAATCAATTCGCATACTTTGTTCTCACAACAAAAAACCTTTTAGTTGGTACATATAAATTTCTACATATAATTCACCATTTAAAATTGCAGTCTTAACATCCATCTGATGTATATATTCAAAGCATGAATAAAAGCAATATTTATCATCATCCTAACAGAAGTGATTCTGGTGACAAGTGAATAAGTGTTAAAGAAATTTATACCTTAATTTTTGGTTATAACCCATAACCATACTAGGTATTTCTCTACAGTTTCATTTGTACAAAGGTTTCCTGTTGAAAACTATTCGGAAGAACATATAAATTCCCTGTGGGTTCAGTGTCCAAACTCTACCATAAAGGTCACATAGACGAGGATAAAACTTGTCTAAGTTCTAAATCTCTTACTTCTACTATGTCCAGTCTCAACAACTTGAGACGAGGTTTACTAGTCGAAGGAACATATGCGAAATTGTCATGGATCCTTTTTTTCGAGGTCCAATCCTCAAAAGAATTATATGATCAAAAACCAAAGCATCTCTAGATTGCACTACCGTGTTCATACCAATGTTATCGATGTCAAATCTTATGACCATTAACCTATATGCACTAACATGCTTATGATAGGTTAGGAATACAAAATCCATAATCTTAGGTCAAAAATTTGAATTGCTTGGGAGGCGAAATAGCCAATACATCACCCCACATTTTAGGTATACATGTCAAGAACACAAAAATAGGTTATGCACCTTGCACAATCTTCTTGAGATATTAAAATAAATATTTTTTATTTTACACCCCCACAATTATCAGGATTTCTCAACATGCTACGATTTTGTGTCTTTTAACACACGTCGCATACTAATATTATGATTTAACATGTTCATGTATTCATTATCAATTAATAGCATACAAGTCTCACTTTATCTATTAATTCCTCATGTTCTCTTATGTTAAGAGTTCAAAGCATTACATGAACTTATTTCCAAATATCATATCTCATAGTAAAGTAGATAACCATTGGAAATTATATTTAAAGCATAGTTCACATGTGGAGAACGAAAGTTTCCATACCTGAAACCATTTTACCTATTTTCCTTCAACTGTTTTGATAGTTGAGTTTCTCAAAGAAATGCTTTCATACCTTGGTTCTTTTGGTAGAAGAGTTACACACTTCTTCTAGAGCACACATTCTAGCATCCCGAACATTAACCAACTTTTTTGTTGGATAAAATATTGTACCTCAACATTATATTCAAGCAATCATTAGTAGGTCACAAAGATTGGTAATTAAACCATATGTTGTGTATTCACAAATCAATTTAAGCACACAATTTTTTTGTTACATCACAATAGTTAACCAAACATGTGATTTATGCAAATTGATTTTACACAAAACATATATGATCCAAGTGATTTTGAACATAAACGAAGTTGATATACAACTTATCAAAATCATATTATTCCTTGACAAAGTAATACAAATTTATCTCTACAAAAGATTATTGTTCGTGTCATAGAAATCGAATGCTAGCTACATGCTTAAGTTATCATGAGAATTAAATATCAACTAAATATCCTCCAAGTAATCACTGCTACATGTTCTCATTATATTCCCAAAGTGATAGCACATCATTAATCAAAGGTTGCTATACATAATCAAGAGATTACACATATTACTCATTTTCTGGACAGACATGCACAACAATTTTCCAAATACCTTATCTCTCAAACCGCATATCCAAATTAGATGAATCAAAAGGGGGTTTAAAGATAAGATCCAGAACTAAATATCTTATTTAGATCAACATTTCCAAAAACTCATAGTTATGCCAGAAAAATAAATTTTTCAGCGGAGTTTTTCCTGCCCGTCAAACATTTCCAGAATCGTATAACAGTTTTGTAAAATATCTAATAAATACTTTTACAACTCCAAAAATCATGAAATTTGGTGGAATTAACCACAAACATGTATATATCACTGTGTTAAAAGTATTCAGCAAATTTCGTCCTGGGTTAAGAGATAAACCCAAAATTATACAGATCATACAAAATTTTTATTTTTTGTTTTTTTGTTTTTTTTTTCACTTTAGAAAAATATGAACATCTTTATTTTTTCCAAAATTAATATCAACACCATTCATTCAATTTTTTGATTATGTAAATGCCTTATGACACTTTCCATTAAACTTAGTAGTTTAATTTGTCAACAATATTTTTCTTTATTATTGTTACAAAGAAATAAACTAGCATATATTTTGTCTTTAGATTGTTGGAATCGTAACAACAATAATGAAAATAAATTGAATAAGCACAAGTGATACTTAGCTTGATTTGAAGCAACTTGGTGGATGCATCACGTCGAGTAGTATGCAGAGAAAAAAATTGATAGAGGCACGTATATGATACGCTGAACTAAAGACAAAATCGCCTGCTACTCCTCTAAATAGAGAGATGCTATAGCTTCATTAGCGAGTTGCCTCCAGAATACAACTATCGTTAGCATTCCTTTATGTAGCATACAAGAGAACGCCCTTAGAACTTGGCAGTGAAAACAACTCCTTGAAACCATTTTGTTTCACTCAAAAAACTCATAGAGAAATAATGGAAGAATAAAACTTGTTTTCTCTCCTACTCTATTTTTCTACTAAAAATAGAGGAGTTAATATTGAGTTGTTTTTCTTTCAAATATATGAAAACCAAAACATGAATAATTTCATTTTTGTTTTTTCACTCTCTACTAATCTCCGCTCCTCTGAGTTCCTCTCTAAATTAAAAAGAAAAACCCAGAAGAAAATAAAATGCACATACAGGAATTGTTCTAAGTTCTCTGTCTAGAGAACTAAAAATTATTCTCTCGTCGTTCTCTCTACTAAGAACTATATTATTTTCTCGAAATTATAGTCGGAAAGATGTGAACGTTATGAGCGACAAAATGATAATTAAACGTTAGAAAAGATAAAGTATGAGAATCATGCGACACCAAAATTCTTTAACAAATAAAAACTAAAACATGCGAGATTTAAAATACTACAATCATCAAAAGAAAACCAAGTTTAAAAGATGCATGCGTGAAACACTAAGATGCTTCACGAGGAATCCGTATTGTGTAACTATCGCCCCAAGCATGGCACTTATGAACAAGTGACACAAAAAACGAGAAGGAACTAATATACAATAGTTAGTCTTAAAGAACTAAAAGTAAAAAGGAGACAAGCAGTAAGCATAAATGTCTACAATGTCTCGATTGAATATTTGTTTCATTTGATAATGTTTCCTTTAATTTTTGTGTGATGATTAGTCCAACTCTCACGTATGAAACTTTTAGAGATAGACATTTGAAAATACAGTCAGTAGCAATGAAATGAACCCACATGCTCACCCATTCCCCAACCCGAGCCGACCGATCGGACGACGTGCGTGCTTCTACATGCTAAGCACGCGTGTACGGAAAAGCAACCTTGCCATAGTCTAGGTCTTCCCCACACACAAAAGTGTAGAGACCCAAAGGGCCATGCCCTTTAACAAAACCCAGAGTATTTAAGCCTAAAACTCTTAAAATTTTAGTTTATGTGGACTATTGTTTTATCTATTCAAAAGAAAAAACAAGTATAGGGCCATAGGTCTAGGGATCAAATCATGGTCCAAGTTATTCAAAAAACCGTTTTTTCTAACAAGTAGTTTAACAGGTGGTTCCAGAGAACAAATTCCCCATCTGAACAGGGGCCAAGGTGGCTTAATCTTAATATTGACGTCTATGGAAAGTGCTAAAAGCTGTCGTCTTTGGTACAATACAACTTTACAAACTCAGTACAGCGGCTCTAAGAAAAATAAAATCAGACGCATAAACCTAAAGGACTAAATAATCTATTGATGAAGTAGGACATTAGTAACCCAAATTTTTTTATATGAAAGTGTGAAACACAGTACGCACTGCTTTCCGATAATGGCAGCAAAAACTTGCTCGCTGTTGAAAATCCATCTTCTACCATGGCAGCAACCCATCAATCACCGGTGATAACCTCGTCATTACTGCCAGCATCAACCATCATTGTTCCGATCATCATCCATTACCGAGCATCATCACTTCTGGCCATTAATGACAACAACAATATCATCTTTTCCAACTGCCGATGGCAGCAACTCCATCTTCTCTTCATCCATTGAGCTTCTCCCATCTGTTCAACTCTTCACTAACGAACATCAAACAACCATGATCACTCAAGCAGCAACTTCTATAATCACCTGCTCGATCTCCAAGCATCTCCTTCCATCATCAGGACCATAGTTTCCAACTCGTCTTCACTGCCATAATCCGCTGCCATCAACCAGATCCTCTCGAACCACAGTTCAACTACCATGCCCCGTGATCAACAACAACATTACAAACTCCATCACCGAGACTCCATATTCGCAGCAACTCTTAATCTCCAAAACCATGTTAAACCTACTTTAACTAACCTAACCTAACTTGGGTTAATCAACTAACCCGACCAGGAAGGGTGGGTTAGGAATAAATAGGTAAACAGTGACTCACCGGGTTAAGCATTTTGGAATCGCACACATTTGTTACCTTTTCATAAACTTTGTCCCTGCCCGGACCTTTCCAGCAAATGGGAAATTTCCCTGCCCTTTGCTCATAAAATATTGGATTTATGCTTTCAAATTAGTTTCATATAAAACTAATAATAATATTTAAAATGTAATAAAATTCCAGTAAGTTCTCATTTTTTTGAGTAAAAACTAACAAAACATGGAATAAACTAATAAAAAACCAATGCAATAGAAAAAATTCATGGACTCAATATTCTTATAAACTAAAATAAATAATAAAATTGTATTGTAATTATACGTAAAATCAATGTCATTAAGAATTTTAGTTTTTAGTATAATTGTGATATAAATTAATCAAAATAACGTTGGATATTTAGTGGTGAGTAATTAGCTATAATTTAATTATAAAAGAATTAGTACTGAATCCACATTTAGTAAATTTAGAACCCACATTTGGGATACTCTAAGTCTAAGCTAAGTAATTGCTAGGTATGATTAGGGGTGGGACTTTGATTGGTTGGTCGGGTTAGAAGGTTTGGCCGAGCGAGACCCGAGTTAGAATTCCTTTTCCTAGATTGCCCATCGAACCCATGAAACCCGTAGATACTTCTCAAGTCTTCCCAAGTAATATTCCTCGGGTTCCTCGGGTTGGCCCAAGTTTGAAATTTAAACCCTGATATCTTTCAATTTATTTAAATTTAATATGATAATAATGAATTTTTGTAATAATAAGTTTTAATTACTATATTTATCTTAAATTTTCAAATAACTTAAGATTATTTACAATAGTATAATGTGTTCTAATATTAAATTAATAATAATAATATATATATATATATATATATTCTTTATTAGATTTAATATAGTACTGTTAAATAGAGTAAGATCTCAAAATATGATCTCAGATAATAAACTCCAATTAAAGTGCACCGACCTATATACTTCCACCTGGCAATGGAGAATCCAATGCTCCAGGAAGAAACAAACCATCACCAAATGCATAGAAAATCACGAATAAAGGAACCCATTACTAACAATCATTAAATATACCCTTTGTTAGCAGGAAAAAAAAGTACATAAAATATGATGGATCTCTCCTTGGCAGTCGAGTCTCTAAAGAGCCTCAATTTCATTAAAAAAAGTTTATTATTACAAAACTTATAAATATTTAATAAAACTGTTAACCCTTGAAAGTAATAAAATATATATAATTTAGCGAAAATCGGATACAAATAATTTCTTTTATTAGAGTTATAAACTTAGGGTGCAACATCTTGAAAGGCATATTTGTTTTAGCTTCGGGCCTTCAAGTGTTTCTCCAAATTTTTCTTAAATTTTTTGGAAACTATGTTATTGTTTTTTAGTATATTAATCTTGTCTCTTTTGGTCCATCTGCATTATATGCCTTTGATTACATTTCATTATGAGAAGTGCCATTGATATTGTGATAAGTCCGAATCTCAAAAATAAAATAAAAAATGTATAGATTCATAATTTAGAAGTAAAAAATGCACAAAATTAGTCACACATGGATGAGATCAATCAGAGGAAACTCTAACCCAGTGCAAGGGTATGCACTTGCAGCCCGTTCAGTTGACTCCGAAGCCTAAATTAGTCCCAATTACAAATTTAATTTTATTCCTAAGATTAATTTTTCTTTTTTGCACCCCTAAAATATTTTTCACCCCCCAAAAGCAAATATTTGCTATCCCAAATTAGAAATATTGGGTCCGCCCTTGTTGAGAGTGTTTAAAAACCAAATGCAGTGCCAACACATTGATTCTTTTTGATAAGGAATAAATATCCACAATAGAGCTTTTAAACATGAATTTTTGATTGCCTTTTTACTGATAAAATAATAAAAAAAACATGAATTTTTGAGTGTTCAGCCGAAAAAATAGGGGAAGACTATAAAAAGCTTAAGATACACATTGAACCATATGAGAACCATTTAGATATGGTCACTTCGAACTTCAATTTTTCCTATGATTTCTCATCAACTCGTGGTAATGATCCTAACTATATAGATAGTTACTTGTATGCATGTTCCGGTAATATATAGATATCATATAGTCAAATAACTACATGAGCACTTAAAATCATCGGATTACTACCTAAGCACTTAAAATCATCAGATAACTACCGGAGCACTTAAAATGTTAACAACTTTCATGTGTGATTTTTTGGGCATGTGGTTCTTTTGCACAGCACGAGCTAACGGGCCATATCTTATTGCGTTGCATTTTAATGAATATTCCCTTTATTAGTTGGAATTAAATTTACAAAGCTAAGGTTAAAAAAGAAGCCAAAACAAATACTTGGAAATCAGTAAAATAAGATAACTTCTAAGATGAACTTTTTCCCCTTTCACAAATACCATGCACAAAGAATTACTGCAGTTTTGCATGGCTATGTGAGAAAAAAAAAATAGCCCACCATCCCATTTAAAAAATGTAGACTACTTCGGTGAATGGTTTAAGTCATAATGATAATATCAATGATATATCAATAAAATTAATGAGGATTAATATGAATGTAATTTCTGTTTCCTTTGGAAAAAAAACTCATAATGATAATTAATACTCTCTTTGTTTCAAAATAATAAGATAGTTTAATGTACAAATTTACACACAAATCAGCCTATTACTTTAAAACGCAGGTAGTACAAATAATCAAAGATAGGCATAAATCAAACGACACATAAAATTTGGGTAGTTGAAGTTCTCCACGGCACTATCCCAGTACATCAAAGCTACCAAAATAATAATAATCAAAGTTTCAGAACCCTAACGATGAATCCATCTAAACAAACTTAAAACTTAGTTTATAAAATTCAAGATCACTTCAAATCAAACAATTCAAAACTCAAATTCAAAGCATTCCAAATCTTTTCATACTTGCAAGATGCAAATAGTGCAAATAGATTCTGTGTAAGTACAAATGAAAAAGAACGTACAACACAAAAATATGCAAAGAAGAACCCACCACACCATCACCATATAGTTCTTCCCCGTATATATTTTTCCTTATCTGGTTGTGTGCCTACCATCAAAACTACATCATAATCAAGCACACGCCATGATTCCCATGCATTGGAAATAAAAGTGTAAAATTACTATAAATCCACGAAAAAATGGTCTTAAATGGCAAACAGATGGAACCACTTATTGTTCATCACAATGCCGGAGTCTTCACCAATCAACTCATCAGTGTAATAGCTTATCAATGAACCTATAAAGGCGAAAACAAAAGCAAAGTATGTTAGTTAGTCACGAAAACAACCAAACATGCATCTCATTGATAAATCCCCACCCATCTTGCGTAGTCATACAAAAAAAGAAACAAATAAAGTTTTTCAAATAAAGTCAATAACTAATAACTGATCACTTTTAGTGCATTGGTAGCCCATGGATTATAAATACACTGGTGGCCTATCATAGCATAAACCTGTGAAACTGTCACAAGTTCGCAACACCCAAATGCTACAACCAACTTGACAATGGCAACTATGCTCCACATCACAATTTTAGCCAACTCGCACTTAGCCAATACTTCAATTTCTTGACCAATTCTCTATTCATCCCATACTAAATAGAGGTTTTGCTTACAAATCTTTCAAGCTTTCAACCAAATACACACACTCCGTTTGATGCATAAACGTAAGCCAAAACAAAGGGATGAATGCACCAACAGAACTAATCTTTAAAACTAGGTCGTAGCCTTTTATTTATTGCACACTTAGGGTTACACACTCTTCTTGTTCCGGATTACCCAATCCCTTCACAAGATTAGGCTTATATAGACTTACAAAAGCTATGTATAAGTAACTGTCAGGCAGTTACATATTTACTTTATGCTAGGAAGTTAGCCAACTATTCCAACTGATGCCAACCCACTCCAAAGCTAACCAAACATGTCCTAGCCTTTAGAAAAGCATAAAGCAACTCAACTTCCATGTAACCAACTCTAAAACCGTCAAGGCCATGTGCCCGACATATGTCATCTCGCCTCTAGCATAATGATCGTGAAAAGGCAAGGGTACCCCAATTATACCTCAAGCTATAACTTTCCCTTCCTATAAGTCCTTTCCCCGAAAGTGATTGTCTATGGACTGAGTCGAGACAATAAAACAAATCGGTTCATACTTTGTGTGATCGTTTATGGATACGAGATCGATACAATACAACAACAAAGTGTGTTTACTTGATACAAAGGTTCGGACTTAACCAAACTCAATAGGATTCACGTATCAAGTAAATAGGAATTAACTTTTGTGCAATTTACTTTAATTATAATAAAACAATTATAATGCGGAAATATAAAGTAAATGACACGGCAAGATTTTTTTAACGAGGAAACCGCAAATCCAGAAAAACCCTGGGACCTAGTCCAGAATTGAATACTCTCAGGATTAAGCCGCAATACAAAATAAGACAACTTCGTATAGTTGAGACCAAGCAATGAAACCTATAGTTCACCTAATTTCGTCTGTATTCCCTGGCCTCCAACCTGTAAACAAGTCACGTACTTGGACCAATTCCTTTGGTTCGTATTCCAAATAGTAAAGGAACAACAAATTTGTTTGGAATCAACTCTCTTCAACAAAGTGATATGAGTTGCGCAAAGGTTCCCTTGTTTACCTTAACATTAACTCCTTTGCCAGGTTCCAAGATCTATCTTATATTTAATCACCCAAAGGTAATCGTTAAGATTAAGCCAACAACACTCTTCAACCAAGTGATATGTGTTGATGCCGATCTTCCTCAATTAATCAATCCAATCTAAAACAAGGATAAACCGATTATTAATTGGATCGTCTTTTTCCCAAACAAGTATTGTGCACACCAAAGATTGTAAAATCCAAGTTAGAAATCTTCAATATCTTCTTTGTCTTCAAATCTTCTTAGATCTTCAATAAACACCTGCACACAACTACTTGAATCCCTTATAATCAATCACACACAAAACGGAGTCTGTTAACAATGGATTATCACAAGATCTTCTTTTGATCTAACAACAGTCTAAAGATCCATGTCGAAACTAATGCAGAACGGAAGCGTGAATAAAGAATTTTGATAGTAAAGTAAGATAATAATTGAGAAATCTCAATATTGGTTTTATAACAATGTTGTGTTACATAGGACTTGTCTCCTATTTAAATAACTCTAAGACTCCAACTTGGAAAATAAGAAATCCCTAAAATAAATAATGTTCTAGAATTAAATAATTACTAAAAATAAGTAATTATAAAAATAAGAAATACTACTATAAATTAATTAAACTCTAGAAATAATAAGAAATATATTAATCCTAAATCTAACGGATGTCCTACATCAGGCCCGCCATCTTAAAAAGAATTCATCTCGAATTAACAAAGTATTGAAGAACATGTGCTACATCAGGCCCGCCATCTTGAAAAGAAGTCGTCTTCGAGTTCAGCAAATATTGCAAACGACCCGTCCAACAAATAATATACTTTGAGTACGTTGATGATCGTAGAGTAGAACGCCATAAAATTGATTGTTGAACACAAAAGTTGATGTCGACGTTGGCAACACTTGGAGCAGTAATTATTTGGAAATACTTTTGACTAACGAAAATATTTTTGCATAGCTTCTGATTTTCAAGAACTATAAATTAGGAGACTTACAAGAAGATGGTGTTTCCGGTGTTGATGGTGAAACTTCTTCAACTTGTTTTTGTTCATAAGAGACATGACTATTTTTATCTTCTTCACCGTTTGGAACACAAACATCACTGTAAATAGGTATGAATGGTGATTCTATAATTGGTGAAGAAACCGTTGGTGTTGGAGCCTCTAGCATTGGAGGAGTAACCTCATGAAGGCTATCGAGTTGTGACCAATCTATTTGATCCAAAATAAGCTTCGCTTCTGTGAGATGTTGAAGACTTTTCTTTTGTGATTCCGCGAATTTACGTTGGAACTCGGCTTGAGATTCTGCAAGTTGACGAAACATGTCGTCAAAATTAAACATGTTAAAATACGAGTTGACACCAATGGTTTGGAAGAATTGTATAGGATGGTATATCTATGGACGATGAAATTGTTTGTAGATTGACTGGTGGGCTTGGTTTAATGGATGGGCTTAGTGGATTTGGTGGGCTTAGTTTGGATTACTGTCTAATAGTGAATGGAAAAGAAAAGATAAAAGGGAAAGTGGACAAAAAAGATGTTTTGGGGTTGAGACGTGACAAAAATAAAAGATTTAGAGAGAGGTATTGGAACGTGGTCACTGGGAGGAAGAATAAGAAGCAGACGGTGGTGGTGAGGACTTTAAGGGTTTGATAAAAGTTAAACAGTCGTTTTTTTTTTTTTTTTTTTTTTTGTAAACGAAAATAAAAGGATAGGATTTAGAAGAAGAGATGCAGAGATCTCGACAAGTAAAGGTGACGAAAGGGTAAAGGAAGTTTAGATGAAAAGAATAATAGGATTGAAGCCGAAGCTCGTGATGTCACTTAATGCAGTATGGAAGCGTGAATAAAGAATTTTGATAGTAAAGAAAGATAATAGTTGAGAAATCTCAATATTGGTTTTATAATAATGTTGTGTTACATAGGACTTGTCTCCTATTTAAATAACTCTAAGACTCAAACTTGGAAAATAAGAAATCCCTAAAATAAATAACGTTCTAGAATTAAATAATTACTAAAAATAAGTAATTCTAAAAATAAGAAATACTACTCTAAATTAATTAAACTCTAGAAATAATAAGAAAGATATTAATCCTAAATCTAACGGATGTCCTACATCAGAAACCTTGAACTAGTTTGAGTGAATCTTATATCAGAAGAGAAGATTCTCAAGCATAAACAAACTAGGTGCAATCAAAGTTCAACCACCGTTAGTCAATCAAATCAATAAGAAAACTAAAGATAAACCGAAATATCTAGTTTCCCACCAACGTGGTCGCGCTAAACTTCTCATTCCCAAAGAATACTTTAAATTGAGCGGCCGTAAGAGATTTCGCCTAATTAGATTACTCTCCTCTTCGATAGGCGGCTTCACCAGTAACAAAGACAAAAGATTAAGTCTAGGTTACGTAGGATTAGTTTGCTCAAAATGCAAACTCAAAGTATTTATAAACAAGGAAGTTTGGACACCAAGGAATTTCCAAAACCGAAAATATTCTCAAGATATTTTTCATTACTCCACCAAATTTGGTTTTCATAATTCCTGTGAATGCACTGTCCAAAAATAATGATCGAAATCTCCTTGGAAAATCTTTAATTAGCAAATGCACATTATTAATTCTTATTTTCCATATATAATCAAAACCCTTAATTAAAAAGATTTTTAACTTATTTAAATTCGATCTTGGGATTTACTTCCTTCTTAGCCATTAAGGAATATCTTTGAACAAAATAGTATAAGCATTAATGCACCGTGTTCAAAGAGTGACGACATCTTACTCTTGCAAGTCTTTTTCATGCTTGCTCACTTGAAAACGATTTACCACACTTCCAAACAAGTTTAGAATTGGTTCATCTGACTTTCAAGAACTATGTGATTGATCAAGTTCCACTCAATCACAACTCATGGGTTTACGGTTCTACCAAAACAAGTTTCGGTTCTACCTCCATGTGAATAATGTGCATAGTTACACTAGCTTACCTAAGATACGGCTTACTAGGGCTGCACATGGACTTTATCGATCCGGTTTCTTATGAACCATACACTCGGAGTTGACCTAGGGTCTTCATTTTGAGGACGTACAGTCATACATGTACTTACAGGTTATCTGAGTTCGGTTCTAGTAGGACCGGTTTTTACCCATACTTGATACTTCAATTGAACAAAAAATCAACTCACAAATTAACCTTAAAATCAACCAAAAAATTTATCCATACTTCAATTGAGCATAGATACAATGAAATAATTATTTGCATATAGAGACATAAACATAATAAACAGAAATTTAATAGAGACATAAAATAAATTAAACCTCAAATCGAGCAATAATCTTCAAGAACTCCATCTGAATCTTTACGAAAATTCATTCTTCATCAGAAACCCAAATTCATTCTTCATCTTCTGTAACAAATTAATTTGACGAATAAATTAATCTGCAGCTAAACCCAAATCCATCTCAAATAAAACCCTATCTCAGATTCAATCATGTAATTAAAAAGATTAAACTAAACAATCAACCTAATACCCATCACGGAATCAATTCATCTCTTCAATCAACCAGAAACCTTTCTTCAATTTCCGATTATGATACAAACCCTAGTTCCCATTTCCACTCAATTTATTCTCCACTCAAACCCTAATATATCAATTTCTTCATTTATTCACTGCCAACTTCGAATTTAGAGCAAGATTCATCTTATGAAACCCTAGATTAAGATTTAACAATCAATCTAGCACACAAAATCAGCATATGAAACAAGATTTGTTGACTTCTATAAAATCAAATCCAAATTTCAACAAATCAAACAAAACCAAATCAAGGTATCAGTAACAGATGATGATATTAAGCAATTACAAAATCTAAGATGGATGAATTGGAAACCCTAATTTACCTGAGAGGAAGTGCCGCAGTGGGAGAAGGATAAGGAAAAAAAGAAAGAAGAAGAAAATTGAAATGAAAGAAGTCTCGATAGATAGGATTCCTATACCTAGCAGGGACGGTCAGGATGTAAAAATAACATATATCAACGGCTATAATTAACCGGGATTTTGGGTCCGGGACAGGCCGGGAATCACCCCAAAAACAAAGACATCAGCATCGAGCCTACCTCGGGTATCAACTTTCGAGAACAGTACATGTGTCGCAGAAACTCCGGGTCGGGTCTGTGCAACCCGAGTTCTCTCGGTTAGGACAGCACAGGTAAAATGGACCGGGTCTTGTGCAGCTCTAGGTACTAGGATCGGTTACCCACATATATTTAGTATCTAACTTGTATGCACTGCACATGTTCATAGGACCGGTTCCCCCTTTCCAAAAACATGTTTCACAGGTTCATAGGATCGGTTCCCCTTTCTTCCATAAACCTTGATACACCTCATATAAGGATCGGTTCCCCTTGTGATGCACTGCACCTCTTACTAGGATCGGTTCCCCTCTTCCCAGTAATAAGTTCAAACATACACAACTCGATCATACCCCAGGTGATTACTTAAGATCGGTTTCACTAATAAAAGTCATACCAATACATAAGTCAGGCCTCATGTGAATAGTTTTACCAAGAACACAAACAATTCATGAGCGGTTATATTAATCACACATATTGGTCGTTCATAAGATATGCAATGAAGAACAGCCCCAATAACGCTTGGCGATTTCCTTTTCGGTTCACAACACATATCATGAACTTACTTCCTTAGAACACATGTAAACATTGTTCCCTAGGATGAAATCCTCACCTCATACCCATACATAATCACAATAGCATTCATATGTTTATGTCGATGTCTTATATACAAAGTTTAATGGTTAAGCAAGAAACTTCATATTGTATTCCTTAATACTATGTCTATCTAGAGTGTTCATGCTTTGCAGTTTTATATTTTCAATACGCACGACTTGAAAGATACGTTAGGGAATGAAAAAGTTCAAGTCAAATATCACTAACCTCAAGTGGAAGGATTATGTTGTCGTTGTAGCTCCGCACTTCTTCACTTCTTCAAGTCTTCGGAATACATGTAATGTCTCACCCTAATACTTTCAAGCTAACATATACGAAGTTGAATCTAGTACATTTAAATCAATCGACTCTTAAATGATTTTTTCTTCATTAAAATATGACAACCAAACTTGACATACCAACGATTGGTGGGTTCAACCGAGCAATGCTCTTACAATCTCCTCCATTGTCAATTTTAGTGACAAAACTCTTACAATCATATGGATAAACAAATTACATTCATTCATTACACATACGCTTGATTCCCGAATCCACAGCACATAACCTGCATTCATTCAATCCTCAAAAATGCAGCAGCTGCACTATAATAAAAAAAACTTATACTCCCCATAAAGGTGAGCTAGGTAGATTTTCAATCCGCACATCTTTGTTATCCCATTCATATGATATGTTACTCCCCCTTAGTCTATGTTTTTCCTCATTCGTTAGATAAACGTTCAAGCACCATTGTCCTCTTCCCTAGTGACACCAATAAACCATAAATTGATACCAGCATCACTTGTTACTCCATATATTTCTCCCCCTTTTTGTCACAAAAATGACAAAGAAACGAAAAAATAATGGACAACACGAAAAGGATCTTACGAATCTCAAAATAGACTTGCAACCTGTTGAGTCAAGCATGAGGGTTTTACACACCATTTTTGATATCCAATATCAAAACCGAAACTACAAGTAATTACGTTTTGATATGTTATCATGGAAATAATTGCCCGAAGCAATTTTCCCAACTAGTTTAGCAAACCAAAAAACAACTAAGAAAGTTAGTCCTTTTGCTAAACCGATTGTATAAATAAAACAGTTTCATTCGATAAGACCAAAACAAAGATAAACTCCATTTTTCTCATCGGGTTCTAATTATCCATATAACTTAGACCTTTAGATTTCAACCATCCAAATACTAGGTTAGTTAACTAGTATTTCCTTGTTTAGGCTTTCGGCTAGACTTGAATAACCGAAACCTCCACTTTGATAAGTCTAACTAAGATCATAATTAACTTAGCTTAGCTTATCTGGAATCTAATTGGACTACACAACTCGTCCCGTCAACATATTCATTCATTAAGCCATAAATAATTCATACAATCCAATAAATCAACTTGCATAATTATTCACCTCAACCGGATACAATAGAAGCAACATATATAAACTAAAGTTTCACTATTGCACCGAAATTTCGTAATCTTAAACAATTGATACTACACAGTAAAGCACAAATAACAATTGTTTTACTTAACTGGAAGCAATTGAATTAACATAGACATTAAAGCACCGTAATTGCACCAAATTTTGTAAGCCTAAACTAATGATATCACACAACAAAGCAAGATAACAAAAGTTTTACTTAACCGGAAACAATTGAATCACACACACATCCATACATACACAATGGAATAAACACATCAATTGTACCAACATTTTGTTTTAAGTAAAAGCAATATATATATCAAATAAAAATAGGCTTTTCTTAAAACAGGAAAATAATTAACTAACAAGATTGTTACCTCAATTTCACATCCAACTTCTCCAAATATGGTTCCATCGCTTTCTTCTTCCGGGAGAATTGATATCGAAATACCATCATGTTGTCATTCTCATGCAAAAAATAAAAGAATAACAACAACCAATCTTTACCAGATAAAGGTTGAAAATCGGTTTTAACAATTGCAAGCAAAAGTTGAAAACCGTCAAAACACATATGCTTTTATGATAAACCAAAACCGATTCAACATATTGTGACTTTTTCACATATTGTTTATACAGGAATCCTTCATGATCCTTTGATAAAGCCTACCAACTTGGGCTAAAAATTAATCCTGCTAAATCAAAAAGTCACCCAAACCATAAGGGTTCACAACAAATTATGAGATCGAATATCAAGGTAATAAAACCGAAATCAAACATATCATACACATACATAGCAAATAAATAAAGCATTAAAGTACCGGCTATGTAAATCAAAAACTATCACAAGAAAAATTATAAATCAAATAACTTTATTCATAATAGTTTTATTCAATAGACTTATACAATTAATGAAAGCAATCAAAAATTGATGTCTATTATTCTAGATTAAGTATTACAGCATATAAATTAATCTCTAGTGGTGCTCTTGTTGTTCACCGATGTTTCTTCAGTGTTCAAACTGTTAAAGCATGTCTTAAGAGACTTGTCTGCAACCACTTCCTCTTTCTCTATCTCTTTAACAAGAAGCTTGAGTTCGGTAAGAGCTTCTTTTGTTCCTTCGATCCGTTCTTTTAATCAATCCTGATGTCGGACTATCATAACTAGATTGGTTTCTAGTTTTTCAAAACTTTGGATGTATTGATTCATACTGTTTGAATGAATCCACTTGACTTTGGTTGGATCTTGTTTGTTATAGGCTAACAGACATGACTCTTCTTGTGATCCAACCAAACTTTTAGAATCATAATCAGACATGATTTTTGATCTGCTTCTTTTCTTCTTCTCAGTATTGATTCCTTGACAATATTTAACCCTTTGAGCCTCCTCCTTATTAGTCTTTGAGACATTGCGAGTTATTGGAGGCATGTTTGGTTATATATAAGATAATTGATCAGGGTATCAATAAAATGGAAGGACTAGTTTCCCTATAAAGGGAGTCAACTTTCGGACCGAAAGACATCAGTAGAATCCGAAAATATTGAAGAATATATTTCGTTTCCTTTTGTCCGAACTTTCTTAGTTTTATTCAAAGGTTCCAAATAAAACTTATCATGATGAACATGAACGAATTTTGGATTTATAACTATCCATAAAAACCTACAACTTTTTTTGATAATCAATTACACAAATTACATGTGTTTCAGATTTATTGTGACATTCCCATCCATAAAAACGAGCACGGAAGCGGATGAGAATGCACAATATTGATACAATTAGGTTATATCGGAATAAGATTTTTCAAGCTTATATTGAGTATCAGAAACATAGTTCATGTTTCTTTTAGGGAATTTCTGCCCAATATATTTTATCCCAATACATCTTTTCTAACTCTAGAGATATGATCATGTGGAGAAATTGTACCGATGTGAGAATTCTCAGAGACTGATAGATCTCTCTTAATTCTTTCAATGAGATTTTTATAAGATTTTCTCATTCTAAGTACTTCCTTATGATTCACATCAGTGTGATTATCTGAAACAATTATTGGATATCCCTCATTGTTTCTTTTGACAGAGATTCTCACTTTCCCTTCCTTATGGAATTGTTCTTCATCAAAACAAGAAATGTTTCGATATGGATGAAGAGGAATCTTCTTCCAGAAGCAATTGTCAACTCTTTCCTCTGATTTTGAGTTGATCTTATAGGGTTGTGGCATAATCTGTCTTTCTACTGAGGAATGATCTTTCAGTTTTTTAAGACAAGAAACTTCCTTCAAAAATTTTACCACCATATGTTGAAAAATTATAAGTTTCCTATCAAGTGACTGAAAAGTGTATTCCTTAAGATCATTATCATGGAACCGGTTCAAAGTTTCCCTTGGACTAGATTTCATTTGATCATTAGTAGATATAGAAGCTTGTTTCTCATCCTCTTCTGACTTGATGTAGTTCGGTAAACTACCATCATCTTGATCTGTTTCAGATGTGACTAAAACAACATCATCATTTGTCAGAGTCATTGAACTTGTATATTTATCAATAGAATTAACAAGAGCTTCTAATTTGACAGTGAGATTCATATTCTCTTCAGCCATACTATCAAGTTGACTGTCTTTATTTTTGATCTCCTGTTTAAGAAGATTTGACTTTGTCTTTAAAATCATCAATTTAGAAGACAAAGATTTTATAGGCTTTAGGAGTTTTACCAAATCTTTATCAGCATCTTATTTTTCATTAGAAAAAGACACATATGTTTTCGCAACTCCTGGATCATGAGTCAACAAAGTAGTAACATCTTCAACCTTTGAGTAGTCATACTCTTGCTTAACGTTAACTGAATCGGACATGGATTCAATTCTTATAGGATGGATCCCACCAAACATAGATTGTTAGATTTTTTTCATGTTTGCCTACTCTGATACCAATTGAAAAGGCGAGGGTACCCAAATTATACCTCAAGCTATAACTTTTCCATCCTATAACTCCTTTTCCCGAAAGTGATTGTCTATGGACTGAGTCGAGACAATACAACAAATCGGTTCAAACTTTGTGTGATCGTTTATGGATACGAGATCGAGACAATACAACAACAAAGTGTGTTTACTTGATACAAAGGTTCGGACTTAACCAAACTCAATAGGATTCACGTATCAAGTAAATAAGAATTAACGTTTGCGAAATTTACTTTAATTATAATAAAACAATTATAATGCAGAAATATAAAGTAAATGACACGTCAAGATTTTGTTAACGAGGAAACCGCAAATGTAGAAAAACCCCGGGACATAGTCCAGAATCAAATACTCTCAGGATTAAGCCGCTATACAAAATAAGACAACTTCGTATAGTTGAGACCAAGCAAGTAAACTTATAGTTCACCAAGTTTTATCTGTATTCCCACGCCTCCAACTTGTAAACAAGTCACGTACTTGGACCAATTCCTTTATTTCGTATTCCAAACAGTAAAGGAACACCAAATTTATTTGGTATCAACTCTCTTCAACCAAGTGATATGAGTTGTGCAAAGGTTCCCTTGTTTACCTTATAAACTCCTTTGCCAGGTTCCAAAATCTATCTTATATTTAATCACCCAAAGGTAATCGTTAAGATTAAGCCAACAACACTCTTCAACCAAGTGATATGTGTTGATGCCGATCTTCCTCAATTAATCAATCCAATCTACCACAAGGATAAGCCGATTATTAATTGGATCCTCTTTTTCCCAAACAAGTATTGTGCACACCAAAGATTGTAAAAGCCAAGTTATAAATCTTCAATATCTTCTTTATCTTCACATCTTCTTAGATCTTCAATAAACACCTGCACACAACTACTTGAATCTCTTGTGATCAATCACACACAGAATGGAGTCTGTTAACAATGGATTATCACAAGATCGTCTTTAGATCTAACAAAAGTCTAAATATCCCTGTCGAAACCTTGAACTAGTTTGAGTGAATCTTATATCAGAAAAGAATATTCTCAAGCATAAACAAACCAGGTGCAATCAAAGTTCAACCACCGTTAGTTAATCAAATCAATACGAAAAGTAAAGATAAACCGCAATATCTAGTTTCCCACCAACGGGTCGCGCTAGAGCTTCTCAATCCCAAAGAAGACTTAAATTGAGAGGACGTAAGAGATTTCACCTAATTAGATTACTCTCCTCTCTTTATAGGAGAGCTTCCCATTAACAAAGACAAAAGATTAAGTCTAGGTTACGTAGGATTAGTTTGCTCGAAATGAAAACTCAAAGTATTTATAGACAAGGAAGTTTGGACACCAAGGAATTTCCAAAACCGAAAATATTCTCTAGATATTTTTCATTACTCCACCAAATTCGGTTTTCATAATTCCTATGAATACACTGTCCAAAAATAATTATCGAAATTTCATTGGAAAATCTTTAATTAGCGAATGCACATTACTAATTCTTATTTTCCATATATAATTAAAAACCCTTAATTAAAAAGATTCTTAACTTATTTAAATTTGATCTTGGGATTTACTTCCTTCTTAGCCATTAAGGAATATCTTTGAACAAAATAGAATAAGCATTAATGAACCGTGTTCAAAGAGTGACGACATCTTACTCTTTCAAGTCTTTTCCATGATTGCTCACTTGAAACCGATTTACCATACTTCCAAACAAGTTTAGAATTGGTTCATCTAACTTTCAAGAACTATGTGATTGATCAAGTTCCACTCAATCACAACTCATGGGTTTATGGTTCTACCAAAACAAGTTTCGGTTCTACCTCCATGTGAGTATTGTGCATAGTTATACTAGCTTACCTAAGATATGGCTGACTAGGTAATAGGATCGGTTTCCCACGTATGTTTAGTATCAAACTTGTATGCACTGCACATGTTCATAGGATCGGTTCCCCCTTTCCAAAAACGTGTTGCACATGTTCATAGGATCGGTTCCCCTTTCTTCCATAAACCTTG